>CM053786.1:541950837-542300837 GCA_028749045.1 Cupressus sempervirens | reverse complement strand
GTATAATTAGTTGTAATATTAAAACTCAAAATAAGTAATATTTAAATTAAGAATTATATTTATATTATTAGATAAGTAAATAAAAATGGATTTAGAGTTTGACTATTTTTAGACTATTTATATACTTTATTATCATTTTCAAGAGATAATTAATATGATTAAAATAATACATTATGTAGATTAATTATGTGAATTTAGTTAATTCCACTCTTTATATATGTATCATATGATGCTAAATATATTTGATCATGCCTCTTGGTCTATAGAATTGAGTGATTTAATTATTTTTTATTTTTTTATTGGGCATAGGAAACCATGTACTTTATTTTTCTATCATAACTATCTAGTTTTGTTGCAAAAATTATTTAAAATTTAAATGAGTTTAATATGCATATAAGTTGATCCCTATCTATGTATTTTATAATTTTCTTGAGTTGGGAGTCTTGTGTTATATGTGAGATTATATAGATGATAAAGATGTTTATAAATTTCATTTTTAGTTCATAGTACATTAGACCCTCCCATTGATGACTATTCTTCTAAGGCGTGTGTTACGTTGTCTTAATGCAAGATAATATTATGAATTGCAGAGGTTGAGTATATTTTCTTAATATTGCATGGATGTTTAGTTTAGAGAGTATTTTTACCTAACTATAGGGTGATGTGTCTAAATGTGTAGATCTTAGAGATTAATGTATGGTTAAGATTTTTGGGTTGGTTCCCTATATGTTATTCTAGTGAAATAAGGATGGAGAGGTGTGTGTTATAACCACAACTTACACTACACTGCATTGTCAATATTTCATTGCATATTATTTTATATCTATACATGAGTTGTATCAAGAAAATATATGTTATAGTAATATTGTTAAAGGCACTCGTCCTATAGCCAACCTTGCATTAAGAGACTAATATGGTATTACTAGTTAAACTAAATCTTAGCCTTGGAGGATGTCAAGGAAGATAGTTGTACTATTGGTATGTGGACCGAATGGTCATATATCATTTTTTTTCACCTTATAGGACTCCTCATTTATCTGGTCTGGAGATCAATCACGTTGTCATTCATATGGTCAATACAATTGTAGTTAGGAGACAACGAAATTACTCCTTCCCCTTAGTGACCCAGGTATGGCCACATTGTGATTGTGATGTAAATTATGTAATTAGTGTGATTTAGTGTTTTTTTCTTTTGTGTTGTAATTTTTATTTTGTTTCTCATTATTTCATGTCAACAATGTAAAATGTGATGTTGGACTACTTAGCCAAATTTTCTTAATGATGGTCCTATCTTGCCTCTAGGACATGCCTTATTTTCTTGATTAAAAGTTTTCTAGTATGGTCACTCTTGATTTTATTTTTTTAAATTTTCTGTATACTTCTTAATTGTTTATTTTATCTTTAGTTTTATTTTTCATTATGAGGCATTTTCTTGCAAATTATGTTGGCAAAGTAACTTATGAATGGCTAGACCATAAAGGGATTCCTGATGAATTAGGTAGGAAATAAATCATTAGGGTATAAAGTTTAGTGGATCTATATATTCTCACCCCTCTACTATATTTTAGTAGGAATAGCTAGCCTCCTTTGAATATTTGCTAGCACATAAGATTAGTGTAGGATTATAGGTTAACCTAGTGTGTTATAGATAAAGGACTTTTGTAAGTGATAATAGGTTTGACATGAGGAGTATGCCATATATATATATATTTTTTGGGTGACTCCTAGGAGGAAGTCAAGGGCAATATGGGGAGGATGTAGGACCCCTCCTAGTTAGTGCTTATTTAAAAATGTTTTTCCTATGGTAATTGTCTATATAAGATAATATTAGATGCTTTGTGCTTGAGCCACCTATGTATACATTGTGTCTATATATGTATATACTATAATTGATGAAGCTAGAGTATTAGAATGAGACAAGGACCTATTGCACATGTGTTAATATTTATCAATTCAAGTGATCATTTGATGATGTTAAGAAACTATTTCTTATTTATTTATTTACTTTATTTTTTATGTTATTTATTTAGGTGATAATTTTGATGTTGAAACTTGAATTACAGTTAAGTTGATTTTGGTATGTAAATGTTTATATCAAGATTTAGCCACAAAATATAATGTTAATTGAAAAAAAGATGATTATTCAACCTAATCCTTGAAAAGAAAACCTCACCACCTTGTATTCTTTTATCGTGAGATGGACTCTAGCCAAGAAGGTGATCTATAGAATCAAATTCATTAAGGCATGGAGTATCAAGCAAACAAATCCATGCATTCATGAGAGAATGCAATTCAAATGAGATCAAAGTACCCTTATCTCTTTGATGAACTCCAGGAGGATGTTCATGCCTAGGGGGGGAGGATGTGAGGCCTCACCCGGACCAATCATAACATAGCAGTTTATTTGCATTTTAGATACTTTATATTTTAAAACCTTGTTATATGTTGGACTATATTGGATTGATATTTTGAACATTTGATACTATGGGACACTTTATTTTATGGTGATTATTTATGATGTTAGAACTTATTGATGATGCTTGATGATTATTTACATTCATGTACTTGGTTGGTGATTTTATTAATGGGTAGGAAATTACGTTTTAATACAAATATTAGATGGATTGTATATGTGAAAATCATGACATATTGTAAAATAGTCATATCGTGTTTAGTTTGATTATGTCAGTACATTATATATGCACAATAGCTTAGAAATAGAAATATGTTATTTGAAATTTAATTGGTAAATATTTTATGTTTGATTAAGTTATGAATAAAGATTTGATATAGGATTTATATATGCATTCAATTTATTTATCTTGGACTACTCATATGCGGTTTGAGTGTGCAAGAAATAACCATGGTAAAACAGAGAATCAAGACTATATCTTTGTGTTAACTCAGAATGCCAAGGTTAGATCTAATGAAGAGATCTTAACCTCATTATTAACTATTTTACTTTGTGAACATAATGTTAATGAGTGTTTTAGATTAGATTCTTTTTGTGAAATTAGATTTCCCACTCGTAATGTTAAATGTATATTTTAGAGTGTCACTTGACACTTGTGTTGTTATTTGTTTAAGTGGCAAGTCAGGTTGAGATATTGGCAAAAGACACCCAACCTTATTCCTAACTAGTTAAAAATACTTAAGTTTTTATTCCCTTGGATAAAAATATCTTATGAAGGCTTTTATTAGATTAAATTTGGGAATTTAGTTTAAGGTGACTTTAGAGGGCTTTATTAGAGTCCTAGGGTGTTCTTTTGGTAAAATTAAGTTACCTGCATGTTAGTACTATATGTTAGGGCTTTAATTTTGACTTTACTTTAGTTTAAATCACTTTTCTAGCCCTTCTAAAATCCCATTTTTCAAGTATTATGAAAATGGGAAGAAATATTACCCAACTTCTCACCTTATCTTCAGTGAGTTGGAGATCTAGTCAAATAGGGAAACTTAGGTGGAGTTAAAGTGATTTTTTCTCTTTCATGATGGAGAAAAAGAAAGAGTTTACTTTCTTATTAAAGGGAAATTTTAAAATAGAGTTGTCATTGACCCACTCTCTAGTTTTAGAGATTTTTCTTTTTTTTTGGAGATTTTATTAAGGAAGGATAGAGGGCTCTTCTCAAATCAGTTCATTTTCCATAGCTTGGAGAAATGTTAGAGCTTTTGCCATGTTTTAGGAATTGTGTATTCTATTATTTTACTGAATAAAAGTTATGCAAATTTGGCTACAGATGCATATGTGTATTGTTCATGTTGTATTGTTGGGTGTGAATGAATTTTTTATTTTATTTTTTCCTTCTTTTTGATTTTGAGAGTAGGATGTTATGCTGTGGAAGGACATCACTCACTCTTGGGAGGGAAGAAGTGGCCTTCGGGTGAAGGGGTTAGTTGGGCCTTTCCCTTGAGTGCACAGTCTCTTCCCTGGAAGGAAGAGGGATACACATGTAGTATGAGCTGCATGTGCTAGTACAATATTGTTATGCACTTTGGGGGTGATAAGGGGAGAAATTTTATGAGAGTTGATAATTATTTTGTATGCCTTGGATTTGGTTTTATGTATTTGGCTTCTCCTTAGGGTTTTAGGAGCACCTTCACCCATTATATTGGTTGCTATGGTAACCTACTATGTAAGCTCAAAAAGAGTGTTAAATTTTGTATCATGTAATTATTATTTTATGCTATTGTGCTTGATTGTTACTCGGTTGGTCTTGGTTCTCCAAGCTCGGTGGGTGGTCTCATAGAGACCTAGGTTGGGAGGTGAGCTCTCCATGGGTTTTAGTGTTATTTTCTATAGGTTTTCCAAATGAAACTTTGTTGAAGAAAATCTTGGAAGATTTCATTATCCGTTGGAGATTTCAAGATGATTTATTATGGATATTTGTAAAAGTGTTGTATTGTAAAAGATCATATGTAGATCTTAATTTATGTAATTTTGATTTGTTGTAAAGATCCAATTGTAATTGTTGTGAATACATTTAACTTTAAATATTTCCTTGAATATGATTAAAAGTAATTGAAATTTTTAGCAATAATGTATTAATGATTTGATATGATTTCTTAAAATGTTTCAAAAAATTAAAATTGAATAGTATGCGTGTGTGTATGTCTTGTTCAAAATTTTGGGCATAACAGTACCTGTCTAAACATGACAAGTCCATTCAAGTCTACATCAATTTTAGACACTCAAACAAATCATTCCCTAAGAATGATTTTCCACTACCAAACATAGATATTAGACATGATAGTGGACATGACCACATGTTATGGAATGTTTTCTTTAATGGATGACTTCTTTGGGTATAATCAAATCAAAGTTGTCCTGCAGATCAAGGAAAAACACCATTTACATGTGCATGGGGTATTGTTTGTTAGAATTTCATGCCCTTTGGGTTAAAGAATGCAAGAGCTACCTATCAACGAGCCATGACCACCATCTTCCAAGATATGATGCACAAAAATATGAAAGACTATGTTGATGACACATTGGCCAAATCCTTAAAAAGAGACACACATCTTGATGACCTTAGTTATATATTGGACCACATGGAATAATTTCAGCTTAGGTTAAATCCTAACAAGTATTCCTTTGGTGTCATGTTAGGAAAATTACTAGGATACATCATATCTTCTAAAGGCATTGAAATTGATTTAGAAAAAATTACAAGCCATCATGGAAATGCCTCCTCCTAGGAATATCAGTAATTTAGAAGTCTTAAGGGACATCTTCAATCCATTAGGAGGTTTATTTCTTAGCTAGCTAATAGAGAACAATCCTTCAACAAGAAATTGCACAAAGGCTCCACATGTATCTGGAATGAGGATTATTAACAAAGCTTAGATCAAATCAAAGGATATTTGGTTAAACCTCCAGCATTGATGCCACCCATACCAGGAAAACCTTTGATATTATATATCTTAGCTATAGATTATTCCCTAGGAGCACTATTAGCACAAAGTGATGAGACTAGAAAAGAATGTATCATTTTCTACATTAGTCACACTTTGGTGGCTTATGAGATGAACTAAAAAAACATTGAGAAGGCTTTCCTTGTAGTGGTATTTGCCACCCAAAAGCTTAGACACTACATGTTTTCTCATTCATTGTATCTCATTACAAAAATTGATCCCCTAAAATATTTATTGTTAGCCATATTTTCCCTCTCACTAAAATTTTGAGGTATGCCTATCAAGCATGGCCAATGGTCATATCTTTTCAAATATTCAATTTTTCAATGATCAAATGTTATAACAGACATTTAAACTATGGGTTATATTTTATATCCTAAGTCTCGAGCCTTCATGTTATATCCCTTTGGAATTTTAAGTCATGATCATGTGACTCTCTCTCATCACCTAGTCGCAGTATAATATGCCTTAACTATCAAGCAAGCCATGAAGGTGTGAGGTGGTCATTCCATGTTCTTGGCACACTATCACAGTCTAAAGAAAAATCATCTAGTTAGTAGTTGTGAAGTTATGCCTTCCTTGATTTTGTATGGTCACAATGGACTAACAGTTAGTCATGGTTAGGACCATGACACAATGATTCCCTTTATCACTCGTTCACATGATTAAGATATTTGGGTTAATGATAGGTTGTGACTGAGCCATCATGGTTTGATGCTAGCTTCATCGCAGGGTCATGGGTATTAAGGTTTAACCATGGTTCAAGCTAAAAAGCCATGAACACCTTGTCGTGTGGTTTTTGGGTCAATGATGGGTTAAAGAATCAAGATATGAAGCAATGATAACATGAAATGAAAAGATCAGATGGTTGTCGCATCTTTGTTGGAGTTGTGGCTTGAACCACATTTAGTGCTATGATCTTGTGAAAACTCTTGTTTGCATGTTTGCAACGAGTTACATGCAGACCCAAGTTAAGGTTGTGATCATGCATCTCTTCCTATTTGCATGGTCTCAATGAGTTAAGGATAATCCCAGGTCAAGGTGGGAAATGAATGGTGATAGTTAAGTTCATGTTTGCAGGGTTAGAGGTGTTTTATGTTGTAGACACTCAAAAATGGTTCGCATCTACAACTTCATCACTTCATACTAATTTGTCCCATTTTCTCATTCTACTAACTTTGATCTTTTGGCCAGATTGACCATATTTCATCATTTGTATCCCCTTTCACATCAATTTCATATCAACTCAAAATCATATCAAATCAACTCGGAACCATTTCAAATCAACTTGGAATCACCCCAAATCAACTCGAAATCACTCAAAATCAGTCCTAATCAACCCAAAATGTATCAAACATCCCAAATCAATCATCATTTATCTGACTCCTAGGTATTGTTGTGGCTTTCAGTGCCTTGGAAACCTATCAACCTATCAATCTTATCAATCTGACCTTAGTACTGTCGTGGCCCTCAGTGCTAGGTCAAACTATCATTCATGTCATCCAATCTTTGACATTGCTGAGGCTTTCAATGTCAAAATCACGACATCATCAACCATTTTAATAACATTGACAATGTTTATTGATGTTATTATGATCAAACCTTATCAATCAATTTCAATCCTGTAGCATTTACAATGTCAGTTAAATGTTACATATCAACCAATTCATGTCATGTGTCCTTGGCATGATATCAAATTCAATCAATCAATCTGATCATGGCTTTGATCTACTAGTCATCATCTTATTCCATATCCATCATCATTACATTTTCATCAAAGGATACTGTCGCATTCATTTAATCAATTTGGCCAATCATTTACTAATTCTCTCTATATGATTAAATAACCCATAATTTAATTCTATTTTTCTTCCTAATTATCACCCTCAATTAATTAATTTTATTAGTTAATTGATTCATTATTTGAAAACCATGGAAATTCTTAATTTCCTAAGTTCCATTCTCCATCATTAATTCCATTTTCTACTAATTCTTATTTTGTGGAATAAGAGGATTTTTAATTCAAATATTCCATAAAATATTGCATCCTCATGACACTTGGATATGACACCTCGTGGATTCTCCTTTGACACTTGGCTGAGAGTTTCCATAATCAAATATTATTACCTCTTATGCATGTCTCTATTTGGCTTCTTTGTCATAGATTCTTGGCTTTAAGTGGGTTGAGGTGTCTTATGACGCGTCATAGATTCTGTTTCACATTTAGCCAAGTTTGACTTGCATGTGTCATAGAATCTTACAATTGGCATATTCTGTCATATGTGTCATAGGAATCTCTTGCCACATTGCATATCTATGGGTGACAAATCCAATGCCCTCACTCTGAGTGTTGATTATAAAATGGACACTCTTTCTCATTGAAGCAAAAGCCTATGACAGGGATAAAGCCATGAGAATACTTGAAGTTGTGATTTGAATGTGAGAGATGGAGTGAGAAATCTAAAAGAAATTAGGACCTAAAGGCTTCCAAGACTTCAAGAAGACAAGGACCCGAAATGAGAGAAAGAGTGTCCATTTTATAATTTTCATGGAGGGTAAGAGCATTGGATTTGTCACCCATAGATATGTGATGTGGCAAGAGATTCCTATGACACATATGATGGAATATGCCAATTGTGAGATTCTATGACACATGCAAGTCAAACTTGGCTAAATGTGGAAGAGAATCTATGACGCGTCATAAGACACCTCAACCCACTTAAAGCCAAGAATCTATGACAAAGAAGCCAAATAGAGACATGCGTAAGAGAATAAGAATATTTGATTATGACAAGTCTTAGTCAAGTGTCGAAGGAGAATCCACGAGTTGTCATATCCAAGTGTCATGAGGATGCAATATTTTATGGAATATTTGAATTAAAAATCCTCTTATTCCACAAAATAAGAATTAGTAGAAAATAGAATTAATGATGGAAAATGGAACTTAGGAAATTGTACATTTCCATGGTTTGTAGATAATGAATCAATTAATTAATAAAATTAATTAATTGAGGATGATAATTAGGAAGAATAATTAGAAAGAATAGGATTAAATTATGGGTTATTTAATCCTATAGATAAAATTAGTAGATGATTGGCCAAATTGATTAAATGAATGCGACCGTATCCTTTGATGAAAGTGTGATGATGATATAGATCAAATAAGATGATGACCAATAGATCAAATCCATGATTAGATTGATTGATTGAAGTTGATAACATGCCAAGGACACATGAATTGGTTGATATGTAACATTTAACCGACATTGTAAATGCTACAAGATTGAAATTGATTGATAAGGTTTGATCATAATAACATCGACGAACATTGTCAATATTATTAAAATGGTTGATGATGCTATGACCTGACATTGAAAGCCTCAACAACATCAAATATTGAATGACATGAATGATAGTTTGACCTAGCACTGAGAGCCATGATAGTACTAAGGTCATATTGATAAGATTGATAAGTTGATAGGTTTCCAAGACACTAAAAGCCACAACAATGCCTAGGAGCGGATAAATGATGATTGATTTGGGATGTTTGATATGTTTCGAGTTGATTAGGACTGATTTTGAGTGATTCTGAGTTGATTTGGGGTGATTTCGAGTTGATTTGGGGTGATTTTGAGTTGATATGAAATTGATGTGAAGAAGGATACAAATGACAAAATATGGTCAATCTGGCCAAAAGATAAAAGTTAGTAGAATGAAAAAATGGGACAAATTAGTATGAAGAAGTGATGAAGTCATAGATGCAAACCATTTTTGAGCATCTACATATGTAATGTCAGTTTTAGGCTATGATTTTACAATCACAGGAAATTAATTAATCTCACATCATCGTGCGATTAGAAGGTTGTTAAGCCTAAACTGCGATGACGGTGTGAGGGGTTAAAATCATGTAGTTTCACGGTCACAGTAGTTAAGGGAAAATGATGAGATCAAGCTATGAAGTAGCGATATGGTTTGATCACAGTTTCATAGGGGTAAATGGCTAATTAAGCTAAAGGGTTATGAAGTTGCAATCATAGGCAGCCAATGGCCAAACATAAAATATAAAGAGTGTTCAGGTGGTAGAATGATAAAATATGATTGGTCCATGTAGCAAAGCTTGAGGATTGGCTCCAATTGATTGATGACATGGCTGACTTAGCATGCTAATAGCAAGAAGGAAACAATTTTCTAATGGCAGATTTGATCTTCTCGATCATCTACTAGTTAGTTTCAACATTCCCATGCCTAATAAATGAAAAAGGACACTCCATCACCACTTTCTTATTAATCTACTTAGATAAGGCATTAATGGCTTCCATTTCTATCTTCTTAAGGCTCTGATGGCTATGAAATATATGATTTTCCTACGTCTGGATGTGCACCATGATCAGATCTTTCCTAGATTTGCAGTGATTTTTCTATGCAATCTTAAATGTGGTTTTTGTACTTTGCCTTAGGGTGGAAGCTATTTGAGTTATGTTTGAACTATAAAAGAAAATTTTGTAACCCTTCTTAGCATTGACCATTTTCTGATTCATTGGTATTTCATTTCATGCTCTACCACTATAATTCCTTTTGTCTATGAATGAATACAACTCTTTGCTATACCTCAGTCTGCCATCAATATTAACGCAAACTTTCCTTGCCTCTATCGGTGATGTGTCTTCATTCTCCAATCTGCATGACAATATATACTCTTATCTGTGAATGTTATAGAGTGAATTTCCTTCCTTATAGAATCCATCTAGTTTATGATATGTGTGTGTTTTGTTGAATTAATGCAAGAGTGAGTTAGTTTATTTTGAGGTTATGTTAATGAATAATTCATTGTTAGGCAGAAATAAGGTTGAACAAACTATTTTGGTGTATCACCTCCTTTAGATTATATTAGGTAGTTTTCTCTCATGCATTCCTTCTTCCTTTTGCTCTCAAAGAGTAGTTAGGTGCACCTTGATGGTAAGGAAGTCGACCTTCTCCGGAGACTCAATCTTATAGTTAAAGTCCCACAACTTGGATATTTTTTCCATGTTTCAAAAGGTTTCCTTTAGGTAAAAAACTTTAGGCAAGGGTGCAAGCTTTTGTGATAACAATTTATGGCACACCCGGTGGGACTAAAATTCAAAGCATTCTAAGTCTACTAGTTCACTGGTGTCAAAGTGAAGAATTTCAAATACATGCTAAGGAGATAGTGTTGCTCTCAGTATTTTAGGCCTTTAAGAGGCTCATTTTCAAGTACTTGGTGACTCCATCTTTACATTCTAGTTTCTAGACCAAAGATGTTGTGATCCATGCCCACGGCTCATACAAGAGCATCTTCTAGAGGTAGTTTTTGATACACTAAGCTTTCATGTTCAAACCCTAGAAGAAAGAGAAATAGATTATCTCTATCACTAGTTAGGAGTGCAATAGTAACACCTACACCTACAAGAGCTCTCTCGACTCCTCCTGTTGACAGATCACAACCTAGGTTGCCATCTTCTCATTTGAATAGGTCATTATTCCATATGGTGCAGCCTAGAGCACATGCATTTTTCACCTTTGATGGTGGGAGTCCTCTCCTTTTGGCTCAAAAAAATGATATTCTAGTGTCAGATCTCAAAAGTATACCTGATTTCACTGGTGAAACTTCCATCTCCCCTATAGAACATATTCAAGAGATTTTAGATGCTTGTAATATACATGGGATTATAGAGGATGATGTTGATGTTAGGCTTCTAGCTTCATTCTTAAAGGGAAAAGCCTTACAATGGTATAAGAGTTTGCCACATAATTCTATCACTAATTAGGATGGGCTAGTAGAAATACTTTGTAAGCATTTTGAGGACAAAAGTGACCACCTATCACTTTTAGAGCAGCTAACAACTATCAAGAGAGCACCCCTTGAATATATGACATATGTCAATTATAGATTTCAGGAGACTTGGGGTAGAATTCCTACTACAGTAAAGCCTTCCCTTGGTAATGCCTTTTTACATTACCTCAGAGCCTTTAATAGTGATATAGCTACTACAATGCAAACTATGGGAGGGGATAATTTACCAGATGCTTATGAGACCGCCATAAAAGTAGAAAATATAATGATACAAGGAGGGAAGCTAGTGTTAGGATTAAACCTCAGACAAAAATAACAATTACATGCAAATATAAATAATACCATAAAATAATAGATCACACGAAAAAGAACACAAGACACCAAGTTTTAATGTGGTTCACCCAATCCTTGGGCTACCTCCACCAAACAACAAGTTCGATATTATTACTATCCTTACAACCTGATTACAATTTGTAATCCCTTATAGCTCAATACCACCACAATAACCAATTTTCACATCACACCTTATAAAATAATCCCTAACCCTAAGCCCTTTTTATACAAGTATTTTTGTCACTTTAGGGTTAAAACATGTCAGCCATAAATTAGCGAATAGTAGCCCAAAAATTTATTTCAGGGTGATGCCTTAAACCCCAAAGAATTTATGAAGTATGTAAAATAATTCCTTGATTAGTCACTACAAAGTAGTAGCTAGCTCCAAGGTCTCCAATGCTTTTCTTTCCTGACATGCCTAATTAGCCTACTATAGCCCCTATCCCTACCACATCTACAAGTTAGCCCCTTTCTATTGTCCCTTCAACCTCCACATCTTCAAATGGAATAGATGAAATTAAAGATATGATGTAGTCTATGATGCAAAATATAGAAAAGGAGTTGTAGGATTAGGAGAAGAAGCTAGAGGATAGATTCTTAGTGATATAGAAGATGAGTAACAAGGTGGTGATCCTAGAAAGGCAGTAAGATCAAAGCAACAAGCTTCCCCATCTTTAGTATCAAGCCCTTATGCATAATAGGCCCCCAAATCAAAATCAAAGTCATGTTCCCTATAATCAGAACAAACCTATTGGTGATGCCCCTGCTACAAATGCAAACCCAAATAGGGCTTTAGTCCCTCAAAATAATCTTGCTCAAGATCAAGATTTATGCCCTTCCTACAAATATTCTTATGGATATTGTATGTGCCAAAAGGTAGAGTCTTACTTAGCATTGATTACACAAGAGCAAGCAGTAGGACAACAATGTAATGTTAGTCAACCTACTGGTGGTTCTATTATACAACAACAAAGTAATTGTTCCTTCATGAACCATCAAATAGAAGAGCATTGTCATGTTAGTCATGATGCTATAACCCACAATGCCAAAAGCAAAAGGAGAGTTGTTGAAGATGCTGCATCTACCTCACCTAATTAAGCTTCAACTTCAAATGCTACTCCTCATGTGCCAGTAATAAATGCACAACCTAATGTTATTCCTTAGTAGAAGTAAAACATGAGCAACAAGGATTTGTTGAACCTCAGAGCACTTAGTTTCAACCACTAGTCTATGTAGCTCCTAAAGTGTTAACCAAAACAACCAGTTTCCCTCTTAACATTGTAGACCAAATGAAGAAGGCTACTATCAATCTCTCCATATAGGATGCTTTTGTTGCCATGCCTTTATAAAGGAAGCTATTACAACAAGAAATAGATAATGTAGAGACAAAGGATAAACCAACTAGAGAAGAGAATGCAATAAGCTTGGTGTAGCCAATAAAAGGGGGAGAAACAAGTAAGAAAATAAAGCCTCCTCCCTTTTATGTTTCCTTGATCATAGGAGATAAACTAGTCCATAATTGTATGATAGATTTAGGGGCTAGTAGTTCTGTAATGCCCAAAACTGTAGCTGATCTCCTTAGCATCAAGTATGAGCCCATAGTTAGAGATGTCCTTCAATTGGATGGTAGCTCTATCAAGACTATTAGTTTGTGCACTTCATAAATTATTTAGAGTTTAGGGCATCACCCTGAAATAAATTTTTGGATTGTGGCCGACTTTGTGGCTGATGTATGGTTGACATGTTGTAGCCCTAAAGCAACATAAAATTACTTGTATAAAAGATCTTAGGGTTGGACATTTTCATAAGGTGTAATGCAAAAAAAATTTCTTGTGATGGTATTGAGTTGTAAGGGATTATGGATTATAATCAGGTTGTAATCACTAGATCACAATAATATTGGACTTGTTGTTTGGTGGATGTAGCCTAGGGATTGGGTGAACCACATTAAATCTTGGTGTCTTGTGTTCTTTTCTGTGTGATCTATTATTTTTTGATATTGGTTATATTTGCATGTAATTTTTATTTCTATCTAAAGTTAAATCTCAACAAGTGGTATCAGAGTGAGGTTATTTTTCAATTATCCTCTCTAGGAAAGTCTCACAGTTGAGTGGGATTCTCATGGTTGAGTGGGAATGATGGTAGATGAGGGTAAGCTGAGGGTTGATAAGTTTAATAGGTAGAACTTTCAATTATGGAAGATGAAAATGGAGGATTATCTCTATCAGAAGGATTTATGGAAGCTATTAGAAGGAAAAACCAAGAATTAGGGATCTACGTCAAATGATGACTAGGATGTTTTTGACAGAAAGGTAATTGGAAGCATTCAATTATACCTAGCACTATTAGTGGCATTTAATATTACAAAAGCAAAGACAACAAAAGAGTTGATGGAAACCCTAAGGAAATTGTATGAAAAGCCCTCTGCTTCAAACAAGGTATTTCTCATGAAACATTTATTTAATATGAAAATGACAGAAGGTGGATTTGTTGCAGATCATTTAAATGAGTTTAATATGGTCACTAGTTAGTTATATTCTGTAGGTATTAATTTTGATGAAGAAATTAGGGCTGTCTTGATTTTGTGTTCTTTGCTTGAAAGTTGGAATGACTTGATAATGGTTGTGAGTAATTCTATTTCTATATCTAATATCTTAAAATATGATGATATGATCGGTGTTATTTTGAGTGAGGAAACTCATAGGAAAACCTCAGGTGGATCTAATCAGGAAGTGCTTTGAATGTTCAAAGTAAAGGTAGAACAACTAAAAGAGGAAATAATTATAAAAATCATGGGAAATCAAGAGGAAAGTCAAAAGGGAGGAGGTCTAAATTGAGAGGACCGAACAACTATTGGTATTGTGGGAAACTAGGGCATAAAAAGAAAGATTGTTTGACTTGAAAGAAAAATGAAGGAGATAGAAAAATGTGGTAAGTAACAAATCCAAAGAGGATGCTTTGCTTTTGTCTTTAGAAAGTGTTGATGATTCATGGGTTTTAGATTATGGTGCTTCATTTCATGCTACAACTCACAGAGGTTATTTCATTTATTATGTCCAAGGGGATTTTGGGCTTTTTTATTTAGAGGATAATGAACCCTGTCAAATTGTTAGAAAGGGAAAACTTAAGATTAAGTTGTAGAATGAGAATCATTGGATACTACATGAGGTAGGACATGTTCCAAGGCTAAGTAGGAATTTAATTTTAGTAGGGCAACTCAATGATGAGGGCTGTGTAGTTACTTTTAATGATAAAAATTGGAAGGTTTCAAAAGGTTCCCTTGTAGTAGCAAGAGGTGTGAAAGTAGGCATCTTATATCTTTGTACAAGTCATATTGTTCCTTCTACTTTGATTATTTTAGAGAAAAATGAATGTTCAGGAATAGTTGTTGTAGTTGAGCAGGGAGAACAAATAGCTACTATAGATTCTGATACAATGCTATGGCATAATAGACTTGGGCACATGAGTGAGAAATATATGAAAGTACTTCATTTAAATAAAGTTTTTCCAAGTTTGAAATGTGTTAATATAGATTTCTGTGAAAGTTGTGTGTATGGAAAACAAAAGAGAGTGAGTTTAGTGAAGATGGGAAGGAAAATAAAAGGGAGAAATTAGAGCTTGTGCATACAGATGTATGGGGACCAGCTCATGTATATTCTCTCAGTGGCTCTCATTATTATGTTAAATTTATTGATGATGCAAATAGAAAAGTATGGGTTTATTTTCTTAGACAGAAATCTGATATATTTCAAACTTTTAAGAAATGGAAATGCTTGGTTGAAAATGAGACTTGTAAGAAATTAAAATGTCTCAAATCTAATAATGGTGGTGATTATTGTAGTCATGAATTTGAAGATTATTGCTCCACTAATGGTATTTTTAGAAAAAAAAATTGTTCCAAGTACTCCATAGGAAAATGGAGTGGCTGAACTTATGAACAGGACTATAATGGAGCTTGCAAGGAGCATGAGGTTGCATGTTGGGTTTCCCTTACACATGTGGGAAGAGGCTATCAATACTACTATATATTTGATTAATAGAAGTCCCTCTACTATTTTGGGTTGTGGTATTCCAGAGGAAGCATGAAATGGTAAGAAGGTGAGTTATTCTTTTCTAAAGACCTTCGGTTGTGAAACTTTTGCTCATATAGATTCTCAAAATAGAACCAAGCTAGAAGCTAAGAGAAAGAAATGTGTATTTTTTGGATATGACATTAATAAATTTGGTTATAGGCTTTGGTATTTTGAAAATCATAAAATTGTAAGAAATAGGGATGTCATATTCAATGAGAAAGTATTGTACAAAGATTTGTTCCAGCAACATGAGAAGAAAGAAGATGATTATATAGTGCTGGATGATACTCCAAAAGATGATGTTCCAACCATTCCTCATGAATTGCAACAACCACAACAAAAAATACCACACACACCACTAAATGTTAGATGCTCAACAAGGCTAATTAGACCTCCAGAAAGATTTTATCCTTCCTTGTATTCTATTTTACTTATTGATGCTGGTGAACCTAAATGTTATGATGAATTTGTGCAGGTGGTTACTAAGATTTAGTGGGAGTCTACCATGAAAGATGAAATGGACTCTTTGCTGAAAAATAAGACATGGGATTTATGCAAGTTGCCTATAGGTAAAAGTGATTCACAAAATAAATGGGTTTATAGGTTAAAACAAGAGGATGGAGGTAAGAAAAAATTTAAAGCCAAGTTAGTTGTAAAAGTTTTTGCATAGAAAAAGGGCATTGATTTTGATTAATTATTCTCTCATGTTGTTAAAATGACTTCTATCTGTACTATTTTAAGTATTGTGGCTATTGAAGATTTACATTTAGAGCAGCTTGATGTTAAAACAACCTTCCTTCATGGTGATTTGGATGAAGAGATATATATGGCTTAGGCACAAGGATTTGAGGTCAAAGGCAAGGAGAACTTAGTGTGCAGATTGAAAAAAATTGTATATGTTTTGAAGCAAGCACCTCAGCAATGGTATCTAAAATATGATAATTTTATGCATATAGGTGTCATTTAGATCATTGTGTTTATTTTAAGAGGTTGGATGATAACAACTACATTATTTTATGTTTATATGTTGATGATATGCTTACAGCTGGTTCTAACATGGATAATATTAAGGGGCTAAAATGCCAGTTAGCACATGCATTTGCTATGATGAATTTGGGGACAAAAAAACAAATCCTTGTTATGAAGATTTACAAAGATAGGAAGAATAGGAAATTGATGCTATCTCAAGCTAATTATGTTGAGAAGGTGTTGCAACGTTTCTCAATGGAGAATGCTAAAGTTGTAAGCACACCTTTACCTGGTCATTTGAAGTTGACTAAGTAGATGCATCCCAAGACACAAGAAGAGGAGGATAAGATGTCCAAGGTACCCTATGCTTTAGCTATAGGAAGCTTGATTTATACTATGGAATGTACTAAGGCTAGATATTGCACATGCAGTGGGAGTCATTGGTAGGTATATTCAAGTCATCTAGGAATTGAGCATTGGAATGTAGTCAAATGGATTCTTAGATATTTGAGAGGAACATCGAATAAGTGTTTACACTTTGGGGGCTCTACTATTGACTTACAGGGCTATGTTGACTTAGATTTGGCAGGGGATATTGATACCAGGCAGAGTACTATAGGTTATGTATTTACTATTGATGGGGTAACTATGAGCTGGGTTTCTAGGTTATAGAAGGTTAATGCTTTATCCACTATAGAGGCAAAGTATGTTGCTACTACGGAGGAATCCAAGGAGATGATATGGCTTCAGTTCTTCTTGGAAGAATTAGGACACCCTCAGAGGGATAATTATTTGTTTACAGATAGCCAGAGTGTCATTCATCTTGTAAAGAATTCATCTCTGCATTCAAAGACAAAACACATTCAGTTGCGGTACCATTTCATTCGATCATTTTTGGATGATGGACAATTAAAGCTAGATAAGATACATATAGATGATAGTGTAGAAAATATGTCTACAAAGGTAGTGATAAGAAAGAAGCTAAATTCTTCTTCAACTTCAGTTGGTCTTCTAGACTAAACAAGAATAAAAGAACAACAACGTCTAGGGTGGTTTTATCTAGTGGGAGCCCCATGTGGTAGTGGAATTGCTATAGAATCAGTCTCCAAGTGGGAGATTGTTGTTTAGTGTGGAGTTTGATTAGTCCCTAAGTGGGAGATTGTTAGTTTATGGTGATTGATTAGGGAAGTATTATACACACAAATAAATTTTTGGACTGTGGCCAATGTATGGCCGACATACGGCTGACATGTTGTAACCCTGAAGCAACATAAAATTACTTGTATAAAAGGGCTTAGGGGTGGGTGTTTTCATAAGATGTGATGCAAAAATTGGTTCTTGCGGCAATACTGAGCTGTAAGAGATTACAAATTGTACCTAGGTTGTAATCACTCGATCATAATAATATCAAACTTGCTGTTTGGTGGACGTAGCCTAGGGATTGGGTGAACCACGTTAAATCTTGGTGTCTTGTGTTCTTTTCTATGTGATCTATTATTTTTTGATATTGGTTATATTTTCATGTAATTTTTATTTTTATCTAAGGTTTAATCCTAACAAAGACTATAGGGGTCCTAAGAAATATGGAAATGGCACTACATGCTTTCCCTGGTTGTGTGGTAAAACAAGACATATCAGTAGATGAGGTAGAGCCTTATTTTGCCATCTGTCTTTCTAGAGACTTCAATGGACAAATAAGAGGTCACATTGTAGCATATTGGTCCTACATGTTTTTAAAGAAAAGATATGGGGCAAGAGCTTCCTTAAGAGTAGAGCCTTTAGCCCTTAACCACATAGAGACTTATACTCCAAGCCCTATAAACATGAATTGTACAATTAAGGAGGAGGATAAAGGATACACATCTCATGAGCCTACCACTTCCTTGGCAAAGTGCTTGACTATCTTTTGGATGAGTGGGCCACTGCTTATCAATTTGATCTAGAACAAGAGGCTCTAGGAATAGGCCTTGACACATATTGCATATTGGAGAAGGGCACTCCTATTCCTAGTCTCATTAAGACACAAGAGGACACTGATGGATTATGGAGCATTTTCTTTGATGGATTAAGAAATAAGAATGGTTCAGGTGCCAGTGTCATGTTCATCTCTCCTAGATCAAGGAGAAGTACTATTTTTCTTATAGGCTCCAATTTGGCTACACTGATAATGTAGCAGAGCATGAAGCTCTGATCCAAGGTCTCCAACTTGCACAAAAGAGAGGAATCAAGACTCTAAGGGTATTTGGGGATAGTGAGTTGGCTATTAATCAAGTAAGAAGCCAAAATATTTCCAAGAACAACCTCCTCACATCATACAAACATAGAGTGTGGGATCTACTTGAAGGTTTTCAAGCATTAAATATCCAAAGTGTTCCTAGGATAGAAAATAAACATGCTAATAGACTTGCAACCATTGGTGCTCATCATAACATATTAGAGCATGTTGAAGATGAGAAAGAGCAACAAATCAGAATGGTTGTGAGGCATGCTATCTCTGACAACTACACAAACTGGCAGGTTTTTGACTTTGACATACAGATTGTCAACTTTTTGCAAAGTGAAGCAAAATCCTCCAAGAAGAATCAATCTAGGCTACAATGCCAATATGGTGATCAAATCATGGACCTCAGTTCAAACAAGTTACCCAAAGGCCTAATCACTTTGGAGAGTATCTTCAACCTTGATGATCAAGCAAGGAGCAAAGGCTCAAATTGGGCCGCAAACAAAGATGATCACATACTAGTTGCAATTGCTGATGGAAAGACTCTTAGTTTGGGAAAGGTATTTTCTAAAATTGAACAAGAAATTTTTGTTCATCTATGTCAAGAGTTGAATGATATATTTTCTTTGACATATGATGATTTAAAGGGTTTTGACCCAAGTTTGTTTCAACATACTATAGATTTGGGTAGTGATGCAAAGCCTATTAGGGAAAGAAAAGACCACTCAACCCTAAGTTTGAGCCTACGATGAGAAATGAGCTATCCAAACTGATAGAGACTAATATTGTTTTTCCTATCAAGCATTCCTCTTGGGTATCCAACCTTGTTCCTATTAGGAAGAAAAGTGGAGAAATTAGATTAGGGACCTTAATAGGGCCTCTCTTAAAGATCATTGTCCCCTCCCGTCCATGGAACAAATTTTACCCAAGGTTAGTGGTTCAAAAAGATTCTCTTTCTTAGATGGGTTTTCAGGGTATAACCAAGTGTTGGTCCAAGAATATGATAGATACAAGACTACTTTCACTACCAAATGGGGTACCTATGCTTATTGTAAGATGTCATTTGGACTAACTAATGTAGGTGCGATATTTCAAAAGGAAATGGAGATGGCTTTTAGAAGCATGATTGAGAAGTATGTGGTAGTCTACCTAGATGATATAATAGTCTACTCCAAGAATATGGCAGATCATTTTGGTCATTTGAGACAAGTTTTCATCAAATGTAAATAATACGGTGTATCCTTGAACCCAAGCAAGTGTGTATTTGCCACTAATCAAGGGAAATAGCTTGGACATATTGTGTCTAAAGAATGTTTGACTATTGATCCAGAGAGGATAAAGGCAATTCTCGCTCTCCTACTTCCTACTCATAAAAAAGGGTTGCAAAGCTTCCTTGGTAGAATCAACTTTGTAAGAAGATTCATTGCTGACCTTACCTCCATGGTGAAGCCTTTCATAGCTATGTTGAAAAAGAACATGATGTTCACCTAGACAAAGGAAGGCATAGCTAGTTTTGAAGAGATTAAGGCAACAATAGCATCAACTCCTACCCTTATTGATCCCAATTTTGATAAGGATTTCATTCTCTATACCCTTGGAGGTGAGTCAAGTATATCAATTGTTTTGACTCAATTAAATGATACAAATGAAGAACAACCTATAGCCTTTTTTAGTGAATGGCTAAAGGATTGTGAAGATAAGTATAGTTATATGGAGAAGCAAGCTCTTGCAATCATAAGAGCTCTAAATAAATTCAAGCATCTTTTGTCTCACAACAAGATCCAACTCCTAGTTCCTCATGCAAGTGTGAAAGACTTCCCTTTGAATAAAGATGTCAATGAGAAAAGGGCTTGATGGATCACAAAGGTCATGGAGTATGACATAGACATCAAGATCACCAAGCTGTTCAGAGGCAAAGGGCTATGTGAACAAATTATTTCATCCTAGGAATCAACTGAGGAGGTTGCTCTAGTTATAGAAGAGACAAAACCAGCAGGGGATGAAAATCCAAACAATTGGATGTGAGACGTGATGACCTTCTTGTTAGGAGGAGGATATCTACAAGGATTGAGCAGAGCCAAAAGAAGATAATTTAGGTTGCAATCTATCCCTTTCATCCTAGTGGATGGAATTCTTTTTAGAAGAGATTTCAATGGAACCCTATTGAGATGTATCAACACTAATCAAACTAATAGGATGATTAAAGAGTATCATGATGGTCTTGATGGTGGCCATTTCTTAGCTAGGAAAATAGCCATGAAGGTTATGAGAGCTGGTTATTATTGACCAAATTTGTTCTATGATTTTCATAAACATGTAAGGAAATGTGCTAAGTGTGCTTTCTTCTTAGGTAAACAAAGGTTAGCAGCTCTTACTCTACATCCAATTAAGGTTGTTCAACCATTTTCTCAATAGGGGCTAGAATTTATTGGTCCAATCAATCCACCTTCCAACTTTGGTCACAAATGGATCTTAGCTACAACTGATTATTTTACAAGGTAGATAGAAGTAGTATCTTTGAAGGATGCCATAGAGACTTCAATAGTTGAATTCCTTGATTGAATTGTTACTAGGTTTAGCATCCCTTCAACAATTATATCATATAATGCTAAGTCCTTTGTTGGGACTCATATTCATTCTTAGGAAATTGATCATGGAATATATTTGAGTACATCCCAAATTACAATCCTAAAAGCAATGGCTTGGTTGAGTCCTCTAATAAGACCTTGATCATAATCTTGAAGAGAACAATTGAAGAGAACCAAAGGTGTTGGCATTTGAAGCTAAGAGCAACCTTTTGGGTTGACAAAAATACACCTAAGAGGGTAGTAGGGAATTCACACTTCATGTTGGTATATGGAAGGGATGCCAAGCTTCCTATTTCACTAGAGTTCCCTCCCTTGAGTTAGCTCGTAAACTGGAGCTGATTGAAGATGATGCCATTATTGTTAAAATGGCAGAATTAATGCATCTAGAAGAAAAGAGGCAACAAGTTATGCAAACACTTGAAATTCATCAGCAATAGGTCAAAAGGAGCCTTGACAAGAAGGTCAAAGATAGGGTTTTTAGAGAAGGAGACCTTTTTCTCAAGTGGGATGCAAACAAACCCAAACTCGACAGACACTCCAAATTTGATGCTATCTAGAGTGGACCTTATGTTATCACTAGTTGCAAAGAAGCCAATGCTTTTCAACTATCCAGGCCCAATGGTGATGTCCTACCAATTACAGTTAATGGTATGTATCTTAAGCCCTAATTCTAGAGAGGGTTAGGATTTTCTGTATATATTAGGTTAGTTTGCAGTCTCCCCAAAAGTGTTGAGCATAAGGTTATCTCTCTATAAGATAACCAAGTTTTGAAATTTTATAGTTGTAGAGAAGACAAAGGCAGAGTTATGGTTTCACAATGCACATGGTTCATTTTTATGACTCCATAGCCCAATGGATGCTTAAGGTCACTGGTCATATACTTGGCAGGCTAGTATCCCTTCCGAGTTGCTAGATTTGTTAGCCATATTTTCCCTCCTGCCTAAATTTTGAGTTTTGCCTATCAAGCATGGCCAATGGTCATATATTTTCAAATATTCAAAATTTCAATGATCAAATGTTATAAGGGACATATAAACCTTGGGTTATATTTTATATCCTAAGTCTCAAGCCTTCATGTTATATCCCTATGGAATTTCAAGTCACGATCATGTGATTACCTATCATCGCTCGATCACGAGATAATATACCTTAATCGTCAAACAAGCCATGAAGGTGTAAGGTGGTCATTCCATGTTGTTGGTGCATTGCCATGGTCTAAAGAAAAACCATCCAGTTAGTAGTTGTGAAGCTGTGTCTTCCTTCATTTCACATGGTCATAATGGATTAATAGTTAATCATGGTTAGGGCCATGACAGAATGATTCCCTTTATCGCTTGTTCATAGGGTTATGACATTTGGGTTAATGATAGGTTACAACTAAGTGATCATAGTTTGATGTTAGATTCATCACAAATTTACTAGGTATTAAGGTTTAACCATGGTTCGGGATGCGAAGCCATGAACACCTTGTCGCATGGTCACTAGGGTTAGTTATGGGTTAAAGAATCAAGTTGTGAAGCAATGATAACATGAAATGAACAGATCGTTGTCATAGCTTTGCTAGAGTTATGGTTTAAACCACGGTTAGTGCTATGATCTTGCAATAGCTCTTATTTGCATGGTTGTAGCGAGTTAAATGCAGACCCAGGTTAATTCTGTGATCATTCATTTGTTCCTGTTCACACAGTCGCAATGAGTTAAGGATAATCCTAGGTCAAGGTGTCAAATGAGTGGTGATAGTTAAGTTCATGTTTGTAGGCTCGCAAGTGTTTTATGCTATGTTAGTTTTAGGCTATGATTTTGTGATCATAGGAAATTCATTGGTCTCACATCGTCGTGCAATTAGAAGGTTGTTAAGCCTAAAGTACAGTGACAGTGCGAAGGGTTAGAATCATGTAGTCATAAGGTCACGAAAGTTAAGGGAAAATAATGAGATCAAGCTACGAAACAAAGATATGGTTTGATCATAGTTTTGTAGGGGTAAATAGATAATGAAGGTAAAGGGTTGTAAAGCCATGATCATAGGTAGTCATCAGTCAAACATAAAATGTAAAGAGTGGTCAAGTGGTGGAATGATAAAATATGATTGGTCCACATGGCAAAATCTGAGTATTGACTCTAGTTGACTGATGACATGGCTGACTTGGCATGCTGATAGCGAGAAGGAAACTATTTTCTAATGGAAAATATGATCTTCTTGATCATCTACTAGTTAGTTTTAACATTCCTCATGCCTGATAAATGAAAAAAAAACACTCTATCGCCACTTGGTTATCCATATACTCAGTTAAGGCATTGATGGCCACTATTTTTGTCTTCTCAGGGCTTTGATAGCTATGAAATATATGATTTTCCTACATCTGGATGTGTACCATTATCAAATCTTTCCTAGATTTTTAGTGATTGTTCTTTGCAACCTTAAATGAAGTTGTTGTGCTTTGCCTCAGGGTGGAAGCTATCTAAGTTATAATTGAACTATAAAAGCAAATTTTGTAACCCTTCCTAGGGTCAGCCATTTTCTAATTCATTGGTATTGCATTTCATGCTCTACCACTATAATTTCATTTTGTCTATGAATGAATATAATTCTTTGCTCTACCTCAGTCTCCCATTAATATTAGTGTGAACTTTCTTTTCTCTATTGGTGTTTTATCTTCATTCTTCAATCTGCATGACAATATCTACTCTTATGTATGAATTTTATAGAGTGAAGTTCCTTCCTTATAACATCCATCTAGTTTCTGATCTGTGTGTGTTTTTTTGAATTAATGCAAGACTAAATTGACGTATTTTGAGGTTATGTTAATGAATAATGCATTGTTAGGCCGAAATAAGGTTGAACAAGCTATTTTGGTGTATCACCCCCTTTGGATTAGATTAGGTCATTTTCTCTCATGCATTCCTTCTCCCCTTTTCTCTCAAAGAGTAGTTAGGTGTACCCTAATAGTAAGGAAGATGACCTTCTCCGAAGACTCAATCTCATAGTTCAAGTCCCATAGCTTGGAGATTGTTTCCATGTTTCACAAGGTTGCCTTTAGGTCAAAAAATTTAGGCAAGGGTGGAAGATTTTGTGATAACATTTACTAAGTAAAGCTACACTTACTGAACATCTAGCTAAATGGATGATGATTCTCTTTAAATTTGACATTTAGTACATCAAACACAAAGCTATCAAGCGGGAAGCTATGGCTAACCAATTGGCTGATTTTCCATTGCGAGATGCAACTCATATGTAGATTGCATTTCCTGATGTTTCCATCATTTATATCACTAAAAGAACCTAGAAGATGTTCTTTGACAAATCTTACAGCCAGAATGGGGTTGGTGTAGGCATTTTATTTTTATCACACCTCATGGTTACACAATCATGAAGTCTTACAAACTCTTATTCCCATACACTAACAATATAGCAGAGTATGAGGCTTTAACAAATGAGATTAAAATGGCTTTAGAATGGAGGATCACATAGCTACATATCTATAGAGACTCCCAACTTGTTATTAACCAAGTTAATAATGATTACTAAATCAAAGATGACAAGTTGGTACCCTACAAATAATTGATTGATGCTTTATAGAACTACTACACATTTGTGACATTTCAACAAATCACTATAGCATAAAATAAGGTTGTAGATGCTATGGCCACTCTAGCATCTATTCTTCAGTTACAAGAACGTGAATCACGTTTTGAGTTCCTAGTGGAAGAATTACATCATCCCACATATGACTCATCTGATAATCATGTGATTTGCACCATTTTTAGTCATGATTACTCTCACTACTTCACCATTTTCTCCTAAAAATCTCATGCACAACTAGAAATGCTAACTCCTTCACAATGCCTCATAGAATACCCTAGTCTCTAGTGACTTGTATAGGAAGGGTTTAGAAAAAACACTTCTTAGGTGTCTAGAACTAGAAGAATCCGAAAAGGCATTAGCTGAAGTCCATGACAATATTTGTGGGGTACACTCTAATGGCCTTACACTTGCTCAAAAACTACTTACGATGGGCTACTATTGGCCAACTATGTAGGTTGATGTTGTTAGATACACTAAATATTGCAAGAAATGTTAGCTACATGGTAATATGATTCATGCTCTTGGACATGAGCTTATACCTTCTGTTACATATTGGTCATTTTAGCAGTGGGCCTTTGACTTGGTTGGAAAGATTCGTCTAAGTTCATCCAATGGCCATAAGTTTATCATTACAACAATGGAATATTTCACAAAATGGGTTGAAGTTGTACCTCTATCTATTACTACAGGCAAGTATGTTGCCTTATTTATTCTCAACCACATCATTTTTCTCCATGACATCCAATCCTCCATTTAAACTGATAATGGAGGGAAGTTCAAAAAAAAGTAGCTTAAATAGCTTTGTAATAAATTCAAGATCAAACAATATTGGTCCTCAATATAGTATCCCCAAGGGAACAACCAAGTTAAGGCTTCTAATAAGACATTGCTCAAAATCATACATAGAACTGTCCATAAATCAGGTAGAGATTGGCACCTATAGATCAATCTAGTACTATGGGCTTACATGACCACTATATGTACTCCTATGGGGGCACACCTTTTTTCATTAGTCTGTGGTCTTAGAAGTAAAGATTCCCTCACTGAAAGTCTCCCTACATGGGTTGATAACTGATGAATGCCATGGGTTTATGAGGATACAAGAGCTAGAAACCCTTGATGAGCACCACAAGAATGCTTTTGATCATATAAGGGCTTATAAAAAATGAATTTCTACTACCTACAACAAAAAAGGTTCATCCTCGTGAGTTCTAAGTGGGTGAGCTTGTGCTTAGAGAACACCTTAAAAATTAGAAAATCATGGAACAAAAGGGGAAATTTGAGCCTAATTGGTTGGGTCCTTATGTTGTCACAATAGCATTTGGATCTGGTGAATATCAGATTTCTACTCCTAAAGGGGAACTTCTTGTTGAGCCTATCAACATTCTACATATGAAGAAATTCTATGCTTAAGGCTCACAAATAAACTATCTGTATATATCTATTGATCTTGAAAAAATCCTAAAAATCGAAAGATGACCATCTTAGTGAAAACCTAACAATAGTCACTTTGATGTATCACCAAAAAAAATAAAAAAAATAAAAAAAATAGAAAAAAGTCCTGAAAAAAATCTGCCAAGTGGTGAAAACATGGAAATAGATGCTACTTGAGAGCCTCACACCTATGTCTATTAATCTCAATCATTCATTCCACAACACATAGCTTGGAATTGTCTCTTGTCCTCGTCTTGGGGGCACAACTGCTTAGATTATTAGGGTCTTCCTGTGTGTTAGGGTTTCTTTGGCAACCCATGCAAAATAATGTTTCTCAACACTACCCCCCTTGACATCGATTGTTTCTCAACACTTTTTGGATACCTTACCTACTGTCTAGGATGTTATGATATTTCTCACTATCAAATACAAGTACTAAAGAAATGGCCATGTGACATACACATACACACTTAAACTTTATACTTATTGAGCTATGATGACCTTTATCTTCTTTGTGTGTTGTCTATGACTATTTCTTTGCTGAGTATTCCCTCCCTAATAATATTTTGAGGATGTCATGGACTAGAATACTAGGGGCATGAGGCATGTTTTACTTTCTTTCTACTTGTGGGTATACTTTGTTAGTCTAAGGTGTTTATAGTATTCATGCTTGTCCTACTTGACACTTTGGGCCTACAACGTACCATCCTTGTTTGTAAGACCACACTTGGGCATTACCCTAGTGCTTATTCATTGATATAGGTGTAATTTTGCTATACTAAACTTAGGGAGTCTAACTACATTAGTCTTCTTGAATTACACATCTTGGATGCTTAGGTTGGATTCCCACATTTTTCTCTAACATAGATCATATTCATATCCTCATAGTAATACTAGTGATGATTGTATGGTCTTCTGATGTCCCTTATGATACTCAATGATGAAATTAGAGTCTAAATGTTTTGTATCCCTTGTAAGTAAGCCATTTTGTATCATAGATATATTCTAGCTTAGCATTGCATTTTGCATATGGTGAGATCTCTCTCTTCATCCTTCATAGACACGTTAGCTAATTTCATTCATCATTTATCTCCACTTTCTTCTCAATCATATCTTTTCATTTTTCTTGATCTTTCATGTGACCTCTTTACTATCCTATCATCACAAGGGGTTAATCTAAATCATCACATCTAATCTATCCAAGTACTACATTTTCAATACACGAGTCTACATCATATACATGAGAGCTAAACTATCCATGAGAGAGATCCATAAGTTAGACACGAACACAAAACTAAGCATACATATAGCATGAGCATAAACTGAGACATCACATGGATACATAAACATAAAATGTTAAAATATCTAACCATAATAGGAATAGAAAATGACATAAATGAAACAAGTACACGACTACATTGATCAAATCCAATATCTCATATATATCAATTGTATCAAAATACATATACAATATGGGGTCCAAAACCTGGATCAATGTCTCAAAAATATATATGGTACAAAAAAATGTCTCAAGGACATTAGCCTAGATCTATTGCTAGACCTAAGATTGGCTTCCTCCCTCATGAGTAGGTTATACCTAAGGAGGAGCTGCTGGTGCCCTTAATGGTGGTTGATTTGATTTGCCAGCCCTCTCTAAGTACATAGGTACCCATTGATCCACTGGAACTATACCAATGTACACCTTCTAGTAGTAAGATTCCCTATCTATCTGTCACTCCACCTCTTGCCTAGCCTTTGCTAAATCATCTTAGAGATTGCTCTCACCTATCATCTTCTACTCAAGCATCCACTAGTTGTTGGTCTTTGACTGCTATGGTCATCCTCAACCCTTATAGCTCTACCTCCAAGGCCTAAATCCTAGCATCTCGATCACCTTCTCATCTCCCTTGATAGGTTGCTCCTGCCATGGCTCCACTTGCTCCACTGTCTTGCATCTTGATAGACACTCCTACTCCTCCTCATCCTTTCTCTCCTCCTCTCTCATGGCTTGGGCCCACATCTCTCTCCTCCTAGCTGCTTGAGAACTACTCCCAACCTCAATCCACCTACCACCCTTACCTCTGCCTCTATTGCCATCTCTACCATCCCCTGTCATGCTACCAAAGGTGGTGTATTTTATTGTGTAAATATCAGGGGATATCTCTACATCTCATATAAGTAGGCTAGATTAGCCCCAATATTTTCTAGATCTGGGCAGTAGTCCCAAGTCTCCCACATCATCAATTTTGTTATATCTCTCAAGGTAATTTGGTAGTCCAACATGGGAAACCATCCTTGTGCCTCCTCATGAAACCAAGCATAGGTAGTGTTATCCATTGAGATCACCTACCTTTGAGAAAACTGACTCCATACTTGACCGATCACAAATTGTTCCACTATGTCTGAGTACCTCCCAAACAGTGGTTGACTATATCACATATACTCCATCTCCCATGCATCCAACCATCTAACACACTAATGATATGGTCACCAGACAAAAGAGATAAGCTCATAAAATATGAATTAGTAGTATGTCACATCCCCATTCTGACTCTGAGGGATGAACCCTGTATATTTGAATATGAATGGCTCATTGCGCTCTCGTGGATGCACCCGTAGTTAGATCACTATAATATGTTCCCATACCCATATCTGGGCCAACATTGTACCACATGCCCAAGTCCACTCATCTTGGTATGTTATCTCATGGAGTTCACAATACATGTCAACATGGATAGTGGGTCCCCATGCCATCCTCTAGGGTCATCCAATAAGATCTACCATTAACCTACCCCATCTTCGAGGGAAGCCCTTTTGGTACCTATTAGTAACTAGAGCTTGGGTAACCAGTGAAAGAAGAAGGCAAGGTAATGGATATTAGTCTCTATACTTGTCTATGGCCTCTACTAGCTCAAGGGGCAGTCTAGGATAATGATATCCTGAAACAACTACTACACTGCCAACCTCCCCTCTGTTAGGGTTTGATCGTAATAAATCAATGACATGCAAAAGTTCATATTAGCATACCTCATATAGATATCAAAAACTTACACTACATGAGCATCAAAATATAATGATCATACTTACAAGATCTCCATGGCATGGTACCTGAAGGATGCAATATACATCATCTAAAGTAATGGTGGCCTCACTAGTAGGAAAATGAAAGGTGTTGTGCTCACTATACCACTGCTTAGCTAAAGAAGTCAACAACCCACAGTTCACCCATATATGGGGCATGCGTGTCAACCACCTCAATGTCATTCTTTCTATGGTGGCCTTCTCATCATCCTCTAGATGATGAAGGATGTGCAACCCTACCATCTCGGGGGATTTGATCAAAATGGGGGGAAAGACAAAAAATGAATCTAAAAAACATTAAAAAACATCAGTACCATCTCAAGAACATCATCAATAGATCAAAATGATAGAAAATAGTGCTCACACATGCAAGATTGAACACTAAACATTCAAAAAACATAAAAAATGACTCTTGCAAAATATTTTAAGTATCGCATGATACTTTTTGTTGATTAAGTATGGCGTGATACTTCTTACACCACCCAGACGATAATTTTTTGTTTGTGCAATAGGTCACACCATATTATGAGATATTTGGCTAGGGATGATGCAATATAACTTTCTAAAGCATGTGATACATTTTGTATGACAAAAGTATTGTACAATACTTGTCAAAGTGTCTATGCAATACTTCTCAAAGCATCTGTGAGATAATTTTAAAGCATCACACGATATTTTTTCAAAAACCCTAGAAAAACATTAAAAATGTGTTAAATGCTCAAAAAAGCATAAATTCATTGAAGACTTACTGGGGCCTGGTTGGTTGTGCAACCGGTTGCGCTTGAAATAGTGTTTGTGGGTCAGAATTCCAGCTAGCGCCACGATCTCTCTCAAAACCACTCAAGAGCTCTCCAAAATCACAAAAGAAAAATGAATTAAAAATGACCCTTGGACCCCTTACATAGTCCTCTAGCCTCATTTTGACTCTTTCTTCAAGCTTCTTAGAATTTTGCAAAAATTGTACCCCTTGGCTAATTTCGACATCTTGGATCCATTTTTGGGATTGAAATTGAAATCCAAGTTCATATTGATAGTCAAAATCACATTTCAAAATTTCACTTTCTTCCATGCAGTTAGCTAACCTTTTGAGGTCTAATCTCCAAATCTTCACTAGGGCATCTTCATTTCTCCATGCCTTCATCATTTCTACATCTCATATCTACTTCAATTCATATCATTCACTTCTAAATAATATTTCTACTTGATTTGACCTAATTTTTAGGCTTTATCCTTCTTGGTCAACTCTGGTCAACTAGGTCATCCTATCACTTCTTTATGGTCACTCTTTGGTTCTAATCTCATATCTGTCATCATGGACTTTTCTATATCTCAATTTTTTCATATCTTTCTCATTTCTACATTCCCTTACCTCATTCTGATTTTGATCCCGAGGGGGCAAAATTATTCTATCATTTCTCACTTGTTACAACTATCTATTTCTTAGGAGCATATGTATAATCTTTTCATTTGCTCTTGTTTTATCTTCTTTTCTTATATGTTAATACTCTTCTTGAGTCCTAATATCTTATCTTTCCTAGTGTTCAATATTATTGCTATTAGATTGTGCATTCAGGACTTGCTATCTCATCCTACATTTTATTCTTTGAAATTAGATCTTTCTACATATTGTTGCCTACTTGGCTTCTATATTCTTTGACATTACATGTTCCTAGATCAATAACACAATAGTCAAAGAGGGTAAAATGTAATCACCTAAAAATGGTCATCTAGACTATTTCCCCCCTTCTTAGCATTTTGGCTAAATTAATTAATGAAGTGCCTAGACCAAATTGCTAAAATCAATTTACTTGATTATAACCTATAGTTTGACTATATTATTCTAAGTTCATTTTTAATTAAAAGAACATGTCTCCTTTTAATTAAATAAAAGACCCCATTCTTCTAACCCACTCAATCTACACACAAAATGTCCTTTTCTTATTTTCAAATTAAAAGAAAAAGCTTTTGTCTCACATGAAAACTCAACTCCTTTTGATTGGTTGACTTGATCTTGGACATGGATCATGCTAAAAATCAAACCCCAACCTTAATCATCCATCCCTTGATCTTGATATCAACCATTTGAAACGAGAGAGCTCTCTCCTTATCAAAGGATCCCATTTTTGAGTATTTAGGTTTCTCAATAGATTTTCACAGAGCTTCGTGGAGAACTTCTTACTTCTTTTCTGAACTCTCTCATCACCATTCTCATATTAGCTTAGATTCATTTGAAATTAGTTTAGTTCTTTTTTCAATAGCTTAAATAATCTAGTTTAATTAGCCTGGCTTAGTAACATTATCATATTGTTAACATAGTTGCATTGTGCATTTCATTCTAGCTTAGATCATATTTGCATTTAATGCTTGAGAACTTCTTTTGGAAATTTGCATTCTTGCTCTTGTCTAAGGAATCTTGCATTGCATGGTTTACTAGAGAGGGTTGCATCCCTAAGGCTCATTTGAGAGTCTATTTCATACTTGTTTTATGCCCCTTGCACTCCATGGATAGGGAGGTCTAAGCCACCATTCAAATGTTCCAGTTCATGGCATATCTTGGATAGAATGGTTTAGAGGAGTGCACTTTATTAGTGTACACATACATATGCATATGTATGTATAAGAATAACTGCAAGCCAAAACATTGAGCCCAACCACTTATTAAATTAAAATGTGCATTGTAATATTTCTACAAAATTGGCATAAAAATAAATGGGAAATAACATAGGTATTGATCATTATACCATTCCTTTGTGTTCCCATGTTAAGGTAATTGTCATCCATCTCAAAGTATGAAGCACAAATATGTTGTATGATCAAGAATGAAATGTCAATGAAAGATTAAAAAAATGAAATATAAAAAATTATTTAATAACAAAGAAGTGTTCAACGAACCTGTATTTTATTCATTCAAAATGTCCTACAATGTATATATAATATATCAACATGTAAAGACTATTAAACTTCTAATGTATGTAGAAAATAAAAAAATTATCCTATGACATAAGTGTGATTATGGAATGGGAACTAGAATGGTCAAAAGAGGCCACCTTATTCAAAATAATAAAATTATTCTTGGATGAGAAATTCATGGTGGTCATGCTCAAATTAAAAAATGTGATGAGAGTCAAACTTGTATTTCTTGGAATCTAGATTTTAAATTACTTTTTTATTATTCTCATTAGGAGATCTAAATAGAAGAAACACACAAAGAACTTTCTCATATTATAGCCATTCCCACTAAATACTCCACACAAAAAATCCAAATTAGTTTTGAATCCCAACCTCAAAATCCAATTTAATCAATTTTGCTCCTACTTTAATTCTCTATTCTAAAAATAAAAAACACATAATATATATTAGCTCAAATATTGGTAGAATTAAAATTGCTAAAATGTTAACAATTATAAGTAAAAATAAGTCCTTAACAAAATAACACTCAACTTGGAATAACTCATGTAAACGAGAAGGTAAAGAAATATGCTCTCTATTATCCTTCGTTCATTTAAAAAAAATGAAATTCTTATTTCTTGTATTGTTATGCACCAAAAATTGAACTTGTGCTAATTGAATAAGTTTAAAAATCCTAGCATAACATGGGAGTCACTTTAATGTGGGGCATGAAACCCAAGAGAACCCTTCAATTTCTAGGTTGGATCCTATAAGATGTTTCATTTAAATCACAAACTCTTTGAGGAAAAGGGAAAGAAAGATGACATAAAAGAAGTCTAAACCTATGGTGATGCACCTAAATGTTTGAACTTGTGATATTAAAAAAACTATAACACTTGAAAATTTTAAAAAAAGTATTGAACTCACACAACTTTCCTTTACCATGCATGTGTATCAATACTTTGCAAAAAGGACTATATGCATATTTTCTCTACAAATGAAAAATAAATACTAGAATATAAAGCCTATGACATTTGGTTGACACAATCTACAACTTTCACATTACATTTACCAAAAGGAAGGTATGAAACAGTCAGATATAATTGAAGGAAATAAAACTTTCACTAACAATTTGATCAAGTCATATTAGTACACAACTTTGTAAATGACAAGAGATAATGAACACTATCCACATATGATCTCCAAGGAAACCTCTCTATATATCATACTAAGTGAGTTACAAAAACCATGCAACCAATACCAAAGGATAGAGAAAAATCATTAAGGGACACAAATTCATAATGAGAACTTTTTCCAAATGAGTTGCAAAACTCATTAAGTATAATCCATACTCCAATCAGCTAGGTCAGATGCAAGAAAATAATCCCTAAAATAGGACACTACACTCTCTAAAATGAAGTTAGATACATAGAAAAGTCTCTCCAAGTCATAAAGACACTAATGAATTACTTAAACCACCTAAGAAACACTCCAAATGCTAATAAATAATCCCCAAAATCTAGGGGACAATCAAATTTTGCCTTCCCAAATTGACTATACAATCCTAGATAGACTCACTCAAACATGATAGCTAAGCCTTTAGAGTGAAAAATGTAAGACCCCTACTCTTGTATCATAGTTAAATCTTAATTTTTTGGATATGTTTCCCTATAAGGGATTAAAATGGATAAAGTAGTAAGAGGAGGTGTTCGAATGGGTACATTGTTATAGTTCCTCACTAGGATTTTTACTCACATATGTATTTTTTCCCTTATGATAATTTGATGATAATGCATAGTTTCTAACAAGGATTGAGGATTCTTATTATCATGCTAGAATTTGTATTCAATTCTTGGATTAATGTGTATGGGACCCTATCCCAAGTCATTATAGCATTTAAGTTACCTTCATATTAGACCTCCTATTAGAAATTGTTGGTTGACATATTTTGAGATTAGACTTTAGGTTTCAAGGTATTTTTATCATCAATAGTTTAGTTTTAAAAGCCATATTGATGAAATCATGATATTTTATTCTACCTTATGTATAATTGAATTTATTATTTTTATGGTAATATGATTTGATACTTTCCCTCATAAGAATGGTTGGAAATTCAAAGATAAAATTATCATTACATTGAGAACTTCTCTTATGATAGATGTTAAAAGTGAATTATTGTGCATTAATGTTTTGATTAAGTAAAATAGGTTTTAAAGGACCTGAAACCTTTTACAAAGTAACCAAAAGTCTAGAGAAAAAAGCATAAAAGCTAACATCTAATTCTAACAACATAGTTCACCACATAAAAAGCCTCCAAAAATAACAAGGAAAAATAGAAAAATAAGAAGCCAACTAGAATCAGAGCTGAAAAGATAGCAAAGGGATAGCAAAAAACTAGCAGCTGAATAGCTACATAGTCTTCAACAGGTCAGCAACATGGTCTGCCAAGATGTGCATATTCTTCGCAATGGCCTTCACCTCTTCCATCTTGTTCATCTCCTCATTCTTCTTAAATGAGCTCGAGTGCATTTGCTAGGTCCTTGGTTCTCAGTAACAGAATGTCCGTTTATCTTGCTCATGCTTTTTTAGGAGATTGCTCACATTATCTGCCATAGTCATTAATGAATTGCTATTATTATCAATCATTTTCTTGATCATCTTTTCAATATTATTCACCTTGGCCTCCAAGCTGGTCACCTTCTTTAGATTATCACTATTAGCCTTCTCCAACACCTTGTTTTTGGCTTCAATTTGTGGAATCCTTTTCATAAGTTTTTTTCCTCTTTAGCATTTCCAATAACCTCTGATAGCTTGCCAATATGTTGACCTAAAGTGTGCTCCCCTCTGGCCAATTTGCTAACCTGCTCAACTTCCTTAGCAATAAACTACATTTGTTGTTTCAAATTTCCAACTTCCTTTAGAATGGTCCCAAGGCTTCCTAAAAGTCATTTAGTAATGCTAGCCTCACTCTCATCCTTGGAAAAATCTGGGATTTTCTCCTGATCCTCAAATTCCTCTCTTTCCAATGCCACATTCTTCATATAATTCTCAACCTCCTCCTCTCGAGACCTCATCAATTTTCTCTTCCTCTCCATTCTATGCTCTAGAAGTTCATCATTTGATGGGGTCAAAACCCTATCATCATTGTGACCCATAATACCTAGCCCCTTTCCCCCACTCCCTTCTTTTGGGGACCCCTCAACTTCTCCTCAACAAAGTTACTGCCATAGTCAGAGTCACTCACTCATCTTTCTTCTTCTTCTTCTTTTGAGAGCTGCACCCAATACCCCCTTTCAAACTCCTATTTCTCCCCTCCGCTTCATCCTCAGTAACCTTGTCATAGCCTTTCTCTGAGAGGCTACCCTCTATGTCATACTCCACTGCCTTCAAACTGCCCCTAGGTTTTTTTTTGTATTTTAAAATATTTATAATAAGAACCATAAGTCCCTCATGACACACATGTTCCCCATTCAGATCATTTTGAATTGCCTAAATTGAGTAACCCAATGACTACCTCAAATAAAATGGAAAATTGATCCTTATACCATGCCTAAAGTTGTTAGCTAACATAAATTGGTAACAATAAAGCTTTGTAAACCAGCAATCTAGAGTAAGGTATTCCATAATAACAAACAACACAAATCTCCAAGGTCAAGAAATTGAGGTAGGTTTGAAATAAGAGTTACCAATTTTCACCAATTGATTTTTCTCTTTTGTTGAATTCACAAATTCATCAATAGCCGTATTCGGTAGCTTCCTATCCCAAAAGAAGTTGATGCCTTCCATATCCAGCCCACAGCCTCCACAATCACCTCTTCAGTCACCTTTATTCTCTAATTTTTGACAAGGATAGAGTCGTCCCTCCAAGTTTTGACAAATTATTGTGCTATGATAGGATTATTTCCTTTGAGCCTTTCCATGTGGCCAGTGAAATTTCCACTCCTCAAAATGTCCCATACCTCCTCGTTCTTCTTCCACTCCTTGTAGCTTGCGGGTTCCACTTCCTTTTCCCTCCCATTTTCTTCCCTTCAATGTCACTGGATAGTTTTCTCTAAAAAAACCTATGTGAACTATTAGCAAAATCAAAACTACAGTCAAAGGACAAAATGGTATTAACAGCCCACAATCCATGTGTAATAAAGCTCGGTGTTCTAAAAATCATCACCCACCATTTCCCAAGTGTAATCAAATCATAATTACAAATCTCTGACATCATCATTATTAAATTGTCTTTGCCTACACCTCACTTTATCATAATCGATAATTTGGCGACCATCCATAGGTAACAGATCAATATTATTTTAAATAACTTTTTGATCACTTAAATAGGCCACGTTGGTTGTCCAATCAATAGCATGATTTGCTTCCCTAAAGTTATGGGTAACAACACATTTATCAAAAGAATTAATAATATTAATAGCCTAAAAAATAATATTGCTAATAGTCCATGAAGGCTTAGTGATTTTATTAAGATAATTGATGATATTATGAGAGTCTACTTCCACCGAAACCTTCCTCAGGTTCAAACTCTTAGCATAAATAAGACCATGAAGGATGGCAGAAGCTTCAACCACATGATTAGCTTGACTACCAATAGGGATAGCCATACATTCCACTTTCTCACCTTAAGAGTGTTAGAAATGCTTTAGAATAACTGAGAGGAGGGTTGGGGGGGGGGAGGGGGACTGAATCAATTATTCGAGGTCCAAATGTCTTATTAAAACTTTTCACTAAGTATAGTGAGCTCATTCAACCAAGCTTTAAGTTTTCTAACTAGCAAGTTACTATAAATTAACATGCAAGCATAACACATAAGGAATCAACACATAACATAATGATTTACGTGAAAACCCAATTTGGAAAAAACCACCATTAACATGCTACTCAATTCTCACTCTTCTTAAGTGATGCCCTATGAAAGGCCTTCCTATTAAAGGCTTATAACACATTGTCAAATGTGACCTTGTTAGAGGATTTATCCACCCTATTAGAAGTGGGCTTGGTTAGAGGACTTTAGAACATTCACTTGGAATGCCACCCTATCAAAGGATTTACAAATGGCTATTAAACCAACCTAAGTCCATAGGATTTTCATATCTAATACAATTGATAGAGAGCATTAGAAATTTTTTGACCTAACTACAACATACAACTTAACTTGCAGATCTTAGATCACTTCTTAGCTCTACCATTGCCTGGTCATTAATCTCTACAACTCTAACAATTTGGCCTCCTTTCAAGCTTAGTCTCCTTGAGTCTCCATGCTCACTGTATCAATGAAATCATCTCTTCTTGACCACTTGTAGAAGCAAAGCCTCTATGCTCTTCCTTCTTCTAGATGTCTTCTCCTTAACACCCTTCTAACTACTTTGCAATTTGGCTCCATGGTAGCAATAGCATCAATAGCATTTGCTTCTTGTTCTGTGACTCCTTAAATAGAAGCCTTGGAGCACTTTTTCCACTTGATTCTTCCATTCTTTAATTTCAATTTGTATGGATTAGGTAGGATTCATTGCATCTAACCCATATTTTGTTTCCTCTAGAAACTTATTGAATAATCCTCTTGAATTAGCTCAAAAATAGCTTACATAGAATTCTGTGCCACCAGCTCATCATCCTTATCTTCCAACTAGTTCAAAAAATTCAAGGTTACCACTTTGTCAGCTCAGATTTGGTGAATCTTTGTCATTTAAAATAATGCAACAACTTGACACTATTGAAATACTGGTGCTCGGCACATCCAATGTTACTCGGCATCAACTGTGTTTTTCCTGATGCTTGGCACCTGAAGATCATGACACCAACTAAGATTTCCTGATGCTCAGCACTTGAACTTCACTTGACACCTGAAGATCACTCGGCACACACTAGAATTTCTTGTTACTCAGCTTCGACTGAAAGTTTTCTTGGCTTCAACTAACTTGCTCGGTACCCACTAAATGATCTTAGTTTAAGCTTTGCAGTCAACCTTGTTACAACTTCTTCCTCCAATGTTTCTAGTGTGACCAGCCTTTGTATCTTTGAGTAAGTTATCAATACATCATTTAACCATTGTCTTAACTGATCCTTGGACTTCATTTCAACATCATAACTCAACCTTTCCCTTAGGTACTCTTGTTACATCTTGTTTATCAAATCCTCTTCATCAATCAACTAAGTGATAGTACTTAGGTCATATAAACAAATGTCATTCTTACAAGTAGCAGGTTTGACATCAATGACAAAACAATGATTAAAAACATTATGTTAAGAACAATCTCCCTCTTTGATCTTCAATAATGAGCCTTTCAATTAGATTTCCAACAACCTCCCTCTTTGGCATTGATGGCAAACCAAACTGATCAACCATTAGACTAAAGTATTTAACCACAAGCTAACTAGGTTAGAATAGTAAGTCAAATGCCAAAAAGTAATTTTATTACCATCAGTTTTCACATCTCCCTCTACTATCTTGATTGCATCATTTCTGCTTCTCCCTCTTAGTTGTTGTATCCTTGTTCTTTTTTTTCTTCCTCTGTATTGCTTAGCTTCTGTTGTTCTGATCAACTTTTGATTATTTTTGTCAACTTCTCCCTCATACTTCATTTGATCAGTATCTCCCTCATACTTGTGATCACATGTTGTCGATTAGTTTCTGACAACTTCTCCCTCATTGACAACAATGCCAAAGACATATTAGCATCTTAATATGTGTTCATTCTATTTCTCCCTATGTCACCTTGCTTATGACTGATTTGGAACTTCAACACTTCTACTACTTTAGGCATGAATTCTAAAGTAAACATCCTTTGCATCAATGTGTAAAATTTTCAACCATCAACTCATTTGATGTAGGGCAGTCTTGCTTTTGCTTCAAGTAGCCTTGGCTAGGGGTATCACCCCTAACTTACCTCTAAGATACTCAAAAGAATCTTTTGGTAGTGCTTTTGTGAAGATGTCAGCAATCTATTCCTTTGAGCTAACATATTCCATCTTCACTTGTTTGTCTTCCACCAACTCTCTTACATAGTGATACTTGATTGCAATATGCTTGGTTTTGGCATGCATTACAAGGTTCTTTGATATGTTGATAACACTTGTATTATCGCAATAAAGTATCATAGTTTCATTTTCTTCTTCCTTCATACCTTGCAACAAATGTTTGATCCATACAATATTGGTGCAATTTATAGTAGCTGCAATATATTTAGGTTCAACAGTGGACTATGAGATAAAACTTTATTTTTTATTGGTCCATGTAATCAACCTTTTTCCTAAGAAAAGTGCTCCTCCACTGGTGCTTTTTCTATCATCAATGTTACCTCCCCAATCTACATCAATGTAGGTTCTTAGTTCAAACTTTTCACTTCTCTTGTAGTACATACCAAAGTCATCAGTTCCTTTTAGATACCTCCATATTCTTTTTACTACCATTAAGTGATTTCTCTTGGATTTGCAAAAAATCTTGCCACTATTCCAATAGCTAATGCAATGTCTAGTCTACTATGTACAACATATTGCAGCTTTCCAATCATTGATCTATACAATGTCTGATTCAGTTCAGTTGACTCATCTTTCTTGGATAGCTTATGTCCTATTGCCATTGGTGTGCTAATTGGTTTTCACTCTTCTAATCCAAATGTTTTGAGTATCTCCTTGATGTATTTGGATTGGGTCACAAATATGCCATGTTTCAATTGATGTACTTGTAATCAAACAAAGAATTTGATTTCTCCAAACATTAACATCTCAAACTCATGTTTCATTTGATCAGCAAAATCTTTGCATAGAACATCTTTTCCTCCAAATATTATATCATCAACAAAGATTTCTAATATCAAAATGTCTTTACCTTTTTCAGCTTTGATGTACAAGTTGTCGTTGTCATTTGTTCTCTCAAATCCTATCTTTACAAGATATTTGTGTAGCCTCTCATACCATGCTCTAGGTGCTTGCTTTAGACCATAGAGTGCCTTGTGCAGTTTGTAGACCATGTCCTTGTTCTTGTAATCTACAAATCCCTTTGGTTGTTCTATGTAGACTTCCTCTTCTAGTATAACATTCAGAAAAGTAGACTTCACATCCATTTGGTAGAATTTGAAACCTTTGTATGCAACATATGCAAGTAATGTTCTTACTCCTTCCATTCTTGCAACAGGGGAAAATATTTCCCATAATCCAGTCCTTCTTCTTGTGCATAGCCTTTGTAAAATAATTTGGCTTTATTTCTAGTTATCTCACCATTCTCATTAAGTTTGTTTCTAAACACCCATTTGGTACCAATCACATTCTTATCAGCTAGTCTAGGAACTAGAGTCCATGTTTTGTTCTTCTCAATCTAATCTATCTCCTCTTCCATAGCTTTATACCAGTCACCATCTTGTAGTGCATCTTTTACTATCTTAGGTTCAACCTTTCTTAGTAGACATGATTCATTCCTTAGTCTATTACATGTCATTGGTCTGGCATATCACTAATGATTTTATTTATAGGGTAATGTATTCTTACATATTTGGCTAATGTTGGTTCTGTCCTTCTTTCCATGTTTGATCCTTTAGCTTCAAAGTCATTTTGTTCTTCTTCATCTGGCACTTCATCATTCCTCTCATGTGTATTTTTTTTAGAATCAGAATGTGCATTTTCTACATTTTGCAGCTTGGCTTCTGAATGCAGCTCGACATTCACTAGCTGAGACTTGACAGATACTGAAACTTATTATTGATTTCCAACTTGATTTGCAGCATTGTCTTCAATAGTCATTCCTTCATAGAAGTATACAAAGGATCTATAATCCTTTGATTTCTTAGTTTCGTCCACCTAAACTTCTGCATGCTCATCAAAATTTACATTTGTACTCTCCACAATCTTGTCAGTGTTAGTGTTCAAACACTTATATGCTTTGCTTCTAGTGGAGTATCCAAGGAATATGCCCTCATCACTTTTTGCATCAAACTTTCCATTTCTAGTATCTTTAAGAATATAACATTTACAACCAAATACTTTGAAATGTCTTATATTAGGTGAGTGACCATACCATAATTCAAAAGGTGTTGCATTTTTACCTTTTTTGACTTAAACTCTATTCAGTGTGTAGACTGCAGTACATACAGCTTCTCTCCAGTACTTTAGTACAACATTTTTCTCCATTATCAAGGTTCTAGCATAGTTAATCATTGATCGATTCCTTCTTTTAGCAATACCATTCTATGGTGGAGTTCTTGGTGTTGATGTTTTCCTTTTGATGCCTTTGTCATTGTAGAATATCTCAAACTCTTTTGATGTGAACTCAGCTCCTCTATCTAACCTTAAGCATTTCAGGTTCTTTCCTATTTGCTTCTCAACTCTGGCCAAATACCACTTGAACTTTTGAAATGCATCAGATTTTTTCTTTAAAACATAGTAGTCATCATCCTAGAATAATCATCTACAAGTAGCATTATGTATATGTCTCCTAGGTAGCTTTGCACTTCTATTGGACCACATAAGTCTGTATGGACTAACTCTAGTACTTCTTTGAAAGTGTATGCTTTGCTTTTGAAGCTAGACTGAGTCATCTTCCCTAGTTGACATTGTTTGCATGTTGTATTTTCAAGTTTCTTTAATTTGGGAAACCCTTTGACCTTGTTTTTTTGCTAATGCTGATCATATTATCAAAATTAACATGACACAACCTTTTATGTCACAACCAAACATCATCAAGTCTAACCACAAGACATGTTGCATCTTCCATATCTAGGTAAAATAGATTACTCCTGGTTTTTTCACCTTTTCCTATTAGATTTCCATCAGTGTCATAGATCTTAGTAGTTTTGTTTCCAAATTCAACTTTACAACCTACATTTCCTAACTGTGATACACTTAACAAGTTGTAGTTCAATCCTTCAACATAGTATGCATTATAACATGAAATTTTCTCTATGAGTTTAATAGAGCCTTTTCCTTTGATTTGACAAGGAGCATCATTACCAAATCTAACACTATTTCCATCATATTGAGTAAAGGTAATGAACTTACTTTTATCTCCTATCATGTGATGTGAGCATCCACTATCTATGATCCACTTATCATTCTTGTTCACATAGTTAACCAATGTTTTTGCTTCATCTTCATCTTTATCTGATTCATCCTTCATGGCCACATACACTACTTCATCATCATTCTCATTAGAATCTTCTTCAACAATGTAGCATCTCTTGCCTTTTTCCTTTTAGTCTTTGCTATCCTCTTCTCTCTTGTTAGTGTACTTGTTTCCTTCTTGTAATTCTTCTTCTATGTACATCTTGCAGTAATATGACCTACTTATTGCAATTGAAACATATGATAGGGAGCTTACCTTTGAATTTACCTTTGCCTCTATGGAATCTCCTAGCTAGTAATGCTTCTAACTATTCCACATCTTCCTCATCTGTGCTACTATCATTGGATGCATGTTTTCCCTTTCTTCTCTTCTTGCTTGTTGTCTCCTCCCTAGTGTCTTTTATTGTTATCTTGGCCTTGAAAGTAGATTCAAGGTTCTCAGGTCTATAGTTATCAAAATTGGACAATTCAAATGTAGTAAGTCTTCCCACTATTCCTTCAAAGGTTAGTGTGTTTCCTTGTACACACCTTAGCTCTTGGATGGCTGAAACTCTAATAGCATAGATAGGGAGTAGAGTTCTTAAGTATTTTTTGATGATAGTTTCTTCTTCCAATTGACCACCTAGACTTCTTATTGCACTTACCACTTCTTTCATTCTTACAACATATTGAGCAGCATTTTCACCTTCCTCCATTTTCATGTCATCAAACTTTCCTCTTAGGCTTTCTCTCTTTGCTTTCTGGGCATTCTGATCTCCTCCATAGATATCTAATAAGGCTTTCCACATCTTGAATGAAGTGTTACAATCTTTGATGTCATCATATTTTGCATAGTTGAGTGAAGAGGCAATCTCCAACATTGCTTGATTGTGCTCCTTCTTTTTATTCAAATCATCTATAGTAAGAGGTCCTACTGGATTTACATGTTCTGTTCTAATTAAGGTTTGTGCATAGTCACCTATTGATCCAAGGTGCAATTTAATTAGACTCTTCAATGCAACAAAGTTGTCTTTGTTGAGCTTGGGAACTTCTCTTTTGAACATCTTGATCTTCTTGCTTCTAGTACCTTGAAACTAAATCAGCAAAAGACTTTGATACCAATTGTTAGAAATGCTTTAGAATAATTGGGTGGGGGTGGGGGGGGGAGTGAATTAGTTATTCAAGGTCCAAATATCTTATTCAAACTTTTCACTAAGTATAGTGAGCCCATTCAACCATTCATTCATCGAAGCTTTAACTTTTCTAACTAGCAAGTTATTGTAGATTAACATGCAAGCATAACACATAAGGAATCAACACATGACGTAGTGATTTACATGGAAACCTAATTTGGGAAAAACCACCAGTAACATGCTACTCAATTCTCACTCTTCTGAAGTGATTCCTTGTGAAAGGCCTTAATGTTAAAGGCTTACAACACACTATCAAATGTGACCTTGTTAGAGGATTTATCCACCCTGCTAGAAGTGGGCCTGGTTAGAGGACTTTAGAACATTCACTTGGAATGCCACCCTGTCAAAGGATTTACAAATGGCTATTAAACCAACCTAAGTCCATAGGATTTTCATATCTAATACAATTGCTAGAGAGTATTAGAAAATTTTTGACTTGACTACAACATACAACTTAACTTGTAGATTTTATATCACTTCTCAACTCATACCATTGCCTGGCCTTCAATCTCTGCAACTCTGACAGCTTGGCCTCCTTTCAAGCTTAGTCTCCTTGAGTCTCCATGCTCACTATACCAGTGCAATCATCTCTTCTTGACCACCTATAGAAGTAGAGCCTCTGTGCTCTTCCTTCTTCTAGATGTCTTCTCCTTAACACCCTTCTAACTACTTCACAATTTGGCTCTATGGTAATAGCAACATCAACAACATTTTCTTCTTGGTCTGTGGCTCCTTAAATAGAAGTCTTGGAGTCCTTTTCCCGCTTGATTCTTCCATTCTTTCATTTCAATTCGTATGGATTAGGTGGGATTCATTGCATCTAACCCATATTTTGTTTCCTCTAGAAACTTCTTATATAATCCTCTTAAATTTGCTCAAAAATAGTTTACATAGAATTATGTGCCACCAACTCATCATCCTTATCTTCCAACTAGTTCAAAAAATTCAAGGTCACCACTTTTTTGGCTTAGATTTGGCGAATATTTTTCATTTAAAATAATGTAGTAGCTTGGCACTATTGAAATATTGGTGCTCGACACATACTATGTTACTCGACATCAATTTTGTTTTTCCTTATGCTTGGCACCTGAAGATCACACGACACCAACTAAGATTTTTTGATGCTCAACACTTGAACTTCACTCGACACCTAAAGACCACTAAGCACACTCTAGAATTTCTTATTACTCGACTCCAAGTGAGAATTTTCTTGGCTTCAATTGACTTACTCGACACCCACTAAATGATCTTAGTTTAAGCTTTGCAGTCAACCTTGTTACAAATTCTTCCTCCAATGTTTCTAAGTGTGACCAACCTTTGTATCTTTGAGTAAGTTATCAATACATCATTTAACCATTGTCTTAACTAATCCTTGCACTTCATTTCAACATCATAACTCAACCTTTCCCTTAGGGACTCTTGTTACATCTTGTTGATCAAATCCTCTTCATCAATCAACTAAGTGATAGTACTTAGGTCATATAAGCAAATATCATTCCTACAAGTAGCAGGTTTGACATCAATGAAAAAAAAATGATTGAAAACATTTTGTTAACAACAATCTCCCTCTTTAATCTTCAACAATGAGCCTTTCAATCAGATTTCCAACAAAGAGTTCCTGATAACTATACCACAACCAACAATACCTAGGTTCCCTTTAGAGGCCCCATCAAAATTTATCTTGAACCAATTCACTGGTGGGCTATCCCATCTAGCATTATCCCTTGGATTAGGGCCCTATTGGTCCTTACACAAGCTCCTAAGATTCCATTTTTGGATCACCCTATCTTCCCACTCATTATGAGGTTGTTGGTCAGAGCCATTGGCTTTGATATTCTCTATGATTAAAGCCTTAACTTTACAAAAGACTTGATCAGGACTAGACTCCACACCTCTAAATACCCTATTATTACTCTCATTCCATATCCCCCAACAAAGATAAGGAAGAATGAAATCCCACAATCTTAAAATCAAAACATTCTTGGAGGGGGAAATCCAACTAGTAAAAAACATTTGGATAGTAGCGGGAAAGACTCAAACCACATTCAATAGGTCACACACCTTGTCCCAGAGCTTTTTGGTAAAAGAGAAATGCAAAGTAATATGGTTGACCAATTTACAATCATTCTTGCAGAGAATACACCTATTAATAATGACGAATCCTTTCTTCACTAAATTGTCTAAAGTCAAGATCTTATCCTACAAAAGAATCCAAAAGAAAATATTAATATTAGGTGTCATTCCTTTCACCCAAGCCTTAGCCCAACAAGGTTCATGCTGCTTATCAAAAAAATTAGCACAGGTTGAGGAAACAGAGAACATTCCACTGGGATCAAACTTCCATATTAGATTATCCTCTTTTTGATTTAAAAAGACAACATTCATACACTTGTTATGGTCAACCAAGTTGTCATTCACCCTTTTTAGGTCCAATCACATATCATTCTTCCAATAATCCACCACAAAAATACCAATAAGATTCTTACATTGCTCCATATAGCATTCCATCTTGGATCCTCATAAAGTGGGTGATCCAAGATCCAATTGTCTTCCCAAAAAAGAACTATCCTTCCATTGCCCACCTTCCATCTAACCCCTTTCTTAATTATTTATTTGCATTTCTGAACATTTCTCCAGATCATGGATCCCCCTTGCATGACATCATTATAAAGGAAATGATTAAAATTAAAGTTATACCTATTGTAGTTGTCAACCTAAATAATCCTCCATTCCCCTTCCTCCTTGTTCCATCTCCATAATAATTTAGCCAATAAAAATTCATTCATAGTTGTAACTCTTCTCAATCCAAGTCCTCCCTTGTTAAGTGGCATGCAGACTTTCTCACAAGCAATCAATGGTAAACTTTTTTTAGTCTTCGTTCCTGTCCATAAGAAGAGATTTTGAATTTTTTCAATAGCATGAGCAATCTTTTTAGGGATTTTGAAAATACTCAAAGCATAAAGTGAAACACTCTAAAGGATAGATTTCAAAACAATAATCTTTCGAGCCTGCCTAAGGAGGGAACCTTTCCATCCAACAAGTTTCATGTGGATCTTATCAATCAGCGAACTCCAAAAACTTTCAGGAGGGTCCAGACACAAAGGTAGCCCCAAATAAGAGCCGGGAAGAGAGCCAATCTCACAACCAATAATATTTTTGATTTTATTTTGCCTTAACTCATTAACATTAATGAAATAAATCATGCTTTTATTCCAGTTAATTACTTGTCCTGAGGCTTTCCCATAATCCTCCAAGGCTTTTCTAATATTCCTTGCATTTCTAACTGAGGCCTCTCCCACCATAATAGAGTCATCAACAAATTTTTGATGAGAGCATATCAAGGTAGTAGAGGATAAATTTAGGCCCACAAAGTCCCCCAACATCACCATTTTTTCTAGAAATCTTCCCAAGCATTCAACCAAATGTATAAAGAGAATAGGAGAGATCAGGCCCCCCTATTAGAGACCTCTAGAAACCTTAAAGAAAGGGGTAGGAGAGCCATTAAAAAGTACTAAAGAAGAAACCAACATAAAGATCAGATCCCTAAATCTTTTATTAAACCCAAATGCTTCAAGACCTTAGAGAAGGAAAGTCCAATCCACTCTATCATATGCTTTGGGAAGGTTTAGCTTAAGAAGAAACCCTTCTTTCTTAGACACCAAAAGAGAGTGAATATTTTCATGAACTATAATGACGGAGTCCAAAATCTATTTACCAGGAACAAAACTATTTTGTTGTCTAGAGATAACAAAAGGAAGAAGAGGCAAAATTCTAAGGGTCGACACTTTAGAAATAACCTTATAAAAAGAATTACAAAGGCTGATAGGCAGGAACTGATCCAAACTATCTACACCTAGATTTTTTAGAATAAGAGCAACGAAGGTACCATTCACTTCTTTAAGAATATTATTGGATCCAAAGAACTTTTTAACCCCATTACAAACATCAATACTAATGATATTCCAATACTTGTGAAAGAAATAAAAAGGAAACCCATCAGGCCCTGGAGCTTTATCACCATCAAAAGAGAAAACAACCTCAAGAATCTCATCATAAGAAGGGATGGAAGTAAGAGATTTATTCTAGTAGTTAGATATGCAATTAGGAATACAATCAAGAAACAAATTCTACTTAGCCACATCCAAATTGGGGTCGCCCTAGAGCAAGTTACTAAAAAACTCCATTGCCTCCCTTTTAATAGTCTCCTCATTCTCAGTGAGTCCCTCCTCTATATTGAGTATAGAAATTATGTTGACTGTCCTATGCTTCAAAGAGTCAAATGAAAAAAATTAGTATTTGGATCTCCTTCAATTTTTTTTTCCTAGATCACTACCTCCAATACATCTCCTCTTTGGTAATGATATCATGAATCTCAGCTAGTTTGACACTTTCCTCCTCCCTAGAGGCAACCTTATATCCATCAATCTAGATCTGATCCTGTATTTCTTTTAGATCCTCTAGAATCTCCCTTTTATTTTAAAAAATATTGCCAAAGGTATCTTTATTCCATTTTTAAAATTATTTTTCTTGACATTTTTCAATTTAGCTACAACTTTAAACATAGTTGTACCTTTCATAGTAATACCCCACCACTCCTTTGTGAGATTCTCCATGTCCAGGTGAAGAGTCCACATTTTTTCAAACCTAAAGGGGAAATTTCTCTGATAGTTAAGCATATCAACCACTAGGAAAATGGGATAATGATCTGATCCCAATCAGACTTGAGCGCTGAGAGAACATTTGTATTTTAGGAGCCAGTCACTACTAATAAGTACTTGTTCTAGCTTGACCTAAATGATATACTTTCTAGTTCTTCTATTAGTCTAGGTATACTCCATCCCATGCAAGTCAAGATCATGAAGAAAATGATAAAGTCCACTAAATCTAATCTATTATCCAAATTAGTCTATCCACCTCCCTATTTTTCAACTTCTTTTAAAGGGGTATTGAAATCCCCCATAACTATCCAATTCTCATAAGCAAAAATCTTTCTCTAATTAGTGATATCTTCCTAGAGAGCCTTTCTCACCCACTTGGTATTGGGAGCATAGACATTAGTAAGAACCCAAGTAAAGTCATCCTTAGAATTAGAGAATCTAACATTCATCGTGTTTCTATTCTAAGAAATAAGATCTCCTTGAATCCACTTATTATTCTAGAAAATTTCCATACCTCCTAAAGCTCCCTCAGAATCATTTTTGATGATCTTCCCACCCCTAAAAATTGGAAAACCTTCCACTTTTTCCTTCAACATCTTTGTTTCCTGAATAACAAAAATATCCAGCCTGTTATCACTAATCATATTTTTCAAAATGTCATATTTATGAGGATTATTTATCCCTCAGATACTACTATCTGCAATACTTCTATTAGTCTCAACAATTCTTTTTTGCAAGTTGGAGGGAAGAACCAACATCCGCATTCTTGAGGATTTTCCTAGTAGGTGTTGAAGAAGGACAACAATATCTAACCTTGTTAGATTTAGAATTCTCCTTTCTTGTGTTATAAGATGTGCTAGAGCTATCTCCTTTCTTACTCTTGGTTTTGGTTACAACATTCTCCACTTTTTGTGATTGGCTCCTCCTTTCTTCTTAGCTTTAGATAGTTTACCAACTGGGATCCATTCAGAACCTAATGTCTCCTCCTCCCAAATCTCTTCCTCCTCTTATGAAATAGTTAAAATATCCTACACTTCACCACTAACAAAGTATCCCTCTAAAGAAACATTATGGGTCAACCCATTGACGCTATCAATCCCCTTCTTAGAGTGACTCACTTCCCTTCCTTGAGCCTTGTCAAGAATATCACTATTAGGATTTAAAATATTTTCCTGTACTCCATCCTCATTTCCCATCACCTTCTCCTTATCCATTCCCAAACTAGGTTGAGGAACATCTATACTCGAAGACTTACCTCCACCCTGTGAGATCTCAGTACTGTTGATCTGTGCTGGTAGGGGAGCATCCACATCCAAAGAAACACCTCCACTCTTTGTGTTCTTTGTACTATTGTTTTGTGCCTTTCTCACCCACACTTTCTTGACCTTCTTAGGCTCTCTCTTCAAAAAAGGACATTTCTTGGCCTAGTGTCCAAATTTTTTACAATGAAAATAGGAGAAGGGAATAGATTCATGCTTAATGTGTTGGTTCCATATTCCCAGCTTAGATATAAGTGAAATAGAGTCAAGAATATCAATGCCTTGGTAGACCCCAACACAAAATACGGTATAGTTCAATCTTCTCTGAGAAACAATCACAAGATCCAATGAAAGAAGATCCCCAAATGTGTTGGCAATACCCTGAAACACATCCTCCACCCAAAACTCAAGTGGGAGGTGTATTAACCTATCCCAAACAAGGGCTTGGATAGTAGAAGCATCCAAAGAGTAAAATTTTGGAGTCCATTTCTATAAAATTAGAGTGTGCTTCCCCAAGACCCAAGGACTGCTACACAGGATATCCTACTTGTCTTCATCACAAGAAAACCTAAAAGAAAAGACACCCTTTGACCATCATCATAATATCAACCTGGGCATTTACCTTCCATTTCTTACTCACAAAAACCTTAACAATAATAATGTTGGGTCTGGCACCTAAAAACCTTCCAACCAAAGTTGAATCCATACAAGAAATGTACTTATCGATGATTTGATTTGGGATTTCAATGGAATACATACCTTTATCTTTCAAAGAGCTGTTCTTAACTAGCAGAAAGATAGATTTGCTAGTTGGATGGATATCAAATAGGCTGGACCATTTTTTATTCTGCTTGCCCCGCCTTGAGTCCTCCAAAGTCCTGCCATCATCAAGATTTCTAGTCTCAGTAGGGGAATCATCCATTGACTCTAATCACACTCCATAATCGAACAGTTAAGTCACACTCTTGCCTGAGGAATTCAAAACCAAATTCCCACCCACTCCCTTCTCCACACTCTCGTACACGATTATTGTGCATTAATGTTATAAGGGTATTGTGGTTAGAATTAACCATGGAAAAAAATAATAATTACATGCAATTATAACCAATATCAGAAAATAATACATTGCACAAAAAATAACACAAGACACAAAGATTTAATATGGTTCACCCAATCCTTGGGCTACATCCACCAATAGCTAGTCAATATTATTACTATCCAGTGATTACAATCTACAATCCCTTACAACTCAATACTGCCACAAGAAGCTAATATAACACCATTACATATGAAATCCCTAACCCTAAGCTTTTTTATACAATCTTTTGTCGCTTACAAAATTAGTACTAGAATAATAGAAAAAGAGTAGCCAATGCCTTTTATAATATAAGGCCATTTTTGGCTTCAGGGGTGCTGCCTGAAAACCCCCATGGGGGTATTGCCCCTCGACTCCACGCTATACTATGACAGGGAGCGCACTAGGGGCATTGCCCCAAAACACCTGTAGAAATAATCTGGAGAGAAGTTGCACCAAATAAAACTCTAAGTCTGATTAAGTTCCACATCACAAAATTTGTGTTATAAGAGATTATATTTCTATGTCAAGATGAGTTCAATTGGCTACATGGAAATATGATTTAAATTATAGATGTTGCATGTTTGGTCAAGGGTACATTCGTATAACCTATATGTTATGTGATTAACTGATTTAGATGATAATGTTGATGAAAATGGATTATGGGTTTTATGGTTTAACAACATCGATAATAAAAATTATGTGTTTAAATGGAAATTAATATCAATTGGATACACTATGATGATCTAATCTTTAATTATTTGCTCTATATGAAGCTGAGTTGTAAATGTTTCCTTGAAGTGAAGGATTATGTATTAAAATCAAAATACATATTGATGAACTATTATGTGTTTTTTTGAATTTTACAAATACCTTATACAATAATTAGATTAGGAATATTGTTGGGAGTAAAAGACTGTTTAAAATCAGATTATACATGTTAATGTAGAAGTATAATATGTAGCACTAACTTTATATGTACAATTTTCTTAGACTACTAATACTTGGATTTAGTGTGTAGGAAATTAACCACAGAATTTTAAATTAGAGAACCATGGTTAGACCTATGTGAATCAGTAAAACCAAGGTTTAATTTTATGAAGAGATTAAAACTTCATTGTATTGTATTTTATTTGTTAACATAAAGTGGATGAATGTTATAGATTAAATTTTATTATGTGACTAGACATGTTGCTTATATTCGTGGAGTGTATTTTGTAGTGTCACTTGATACTTGTATTTATTACGTGGCAGTGACATGTCCACTTAGGGTTTGGAAAAGAGAAACCTAACCTAGAGTGGGACCTAGTAGGCCACCTAAGAAAATCAACTTTATTTGAGAGTCTTAGGTGAAGTCCCATCATGTTGAGCCCATAGGTCAACTTCAAGTAAACTTTAGAGGGGTTAAAGGTGACCCTAGGAGAATTTTTTAGGTAAAGAATAACTAACCTAATGGGTGTAATATGGGTTAGAGTTTAATTTATTACCATTAGGATGTCCAAATCACATTTATGACCCTCCAAAAGTACCACTTTTCAAAAGTATAAAAAATTGGAAGAGGTCAAGTCCATCTCCCTTCTCCACACTTTTGGTTTACCTCACATTTTTTAGGGGGACTAGTATGTAAGAGAAAAGGACTTGATGTCTTTTCGCATTAGGCCAAGTTATTTCGTAATGGGGTTAGAGGAGCTTATAGATGGATTTGTTAAGTCTTAGAGGTTTTTCACTCACTCTCTATTCTTAGAGACATTATTAGTTTTGGAGGAGTTTTTGGGGAAGAAGACTTAGGAAGGAAATGTCTTCATCAAACCTCATTTGCCATTTTATTTTAAACAAGGTTGGTTATTATTGGTTAACAAATTGTTCTCCTCGAATATTTTATTTCTTTTACTCTTTATGTCCAAAAAGTGGAAAAAAAATGTTCTCAATAGTTGGGAATTTTTGTATACTGCTAAAACTTTCCTATGAATTTTAAAGGTACAACTCCCTTGTAAAGGAATAATGTGAAAAATAAATGTTTTTATTTCCTAATTAATAGGGGTATACTCTTACCCAAGAGAAGGAGATTCAATTACCAAGTCTCATGTATCCATGTAGTTCTCAAGCATAAAATTTGTTCACTACTAATGTTACCCTACTTACAACTGTGAATATGGTAGATTTCAATCTCCTCATGTCCTACTCCTACTTACAAATATCAATACTCCTATATGAGTAAATCACACATAATTACTTATCAAACTTCAATAATATGATTGAACAATGAAAGAAAATATAAGAGGACCATGATAATTCTCAGATTACTTATAGGCCATTAAAATTTAGAAAGATTGTACTCTACTAAAATTCAACAACCACCCAGTTTCATTAATATCCCATTCATCAGATAAAGAGGAAAAAACAATAACAAATGAACAACAAATCTTGAAAAGATTCTCAAAACTCACTTAGTTGTCTCTGCAATAGAAGAGAATGCACACCAAATTTTTTCGATCTTTTCTATTAACTTTTATTATAGTACATATAGGCTTTTTATCTTTTGGCCATTACAAAAATTACAATTCTTTGAGGAAACATAGTATATAGAAAGAAGAGTGACACTTGTCACTTTACAATAGAGAAATGGCAGCAAAGGAAATAGGGAGTCGAAGCATTAAAATTCCTACCACTAGCCTTCTTGGTATTTTAATAAATTTTCTTGTAACTCTTTATAGCTACCAAGATAACTATAACATCATTTGTATTGGGTATTTGCACATTGTTAGAGTAGATCATCCAGTAGTCATGACCATCTATCAAATTACTGACCTTATCAGATGATGATGACATCTTCTTTGAAGCTTTTTCCAACATCCCATCCAAAGCTACAATCTTCTAAAGTTCTAAAATTTGGAATTTTTAAGGATGCACTACATCGTCAATGAAGTTTTGAAAATAGGTCTTCATATGCTCAATATAAATAACATCTCCACTTTTTATCACATGTGACTTTGTGTGCAAGTCCTTGAGATACTCTGAAGTAGTGCAAGGCAAGAGAATCCTTGAAGGAGATGTCCTAACCCTTAGAAAATAACCACATAGAGGAATATAAAAACAACATGGATTTAGATCCACAACAATGCCAATTCTTATAAAAGAATCATAAGATTTACATCTAATATGCTTGGCTGTAATGCCTTCTATGTTATGGCCAAATACATAAGAAATTACAATAGTAATTCTATAAGACATCACAAGATCTAACCACTTAGCTAACCCATATCTAAAATATAGTAGAAAACCCTAAGAAGAATCTAAACTTGTGCTCCCAAGCCACCTAGCAACCTTCTTGTTTCCCAAGCCCACACTTAGCTACTAGCTCTGCTCAAGTTTTCTCCTCTTAGCTGCTCCATGCTAAACTGCCTAATGAATCTAGACTCCACAAGACCCTCTACTAATACTAAACCATTCCATAGGTCATCCTAGACACCCTTACATTAAATAAATACTCACATTAAATACACCCTCAAGCAACAAGTTGGCTTGACAACAAACATTAAATACTTAGGACAAGCCCCAAGTTTACCATGCATAGCTAACTCAAATTACAACATAAGAATATGTCCCCTAAGGAATAGGTCCATGTGCCATCCAACTATCCAAATCTTAGAGTGCACACACCAACTCCCTCAGATTGAAGCTTGTGAATACAATCTCCAAAGTCTACAGTAAATTAGGAACATACAACCAAAAGTCACCAAAATGACTCTAACTCTAAGATGATAACTCCAAACTATATGCACCCTTAGGAAAAGTGATGGGGACACAACCCAAGAATAGAATGGACACAACAAAAAAGGGAAATTGTATTAATTGAAAAAAATAAGCTAGTACATTTAGTACAGAGAAAATAAACTTCAAAACATGCCCTAAGGGCTTACAATAGCATAAATGTGGAGATAATTTCTCCTTCCAGTACCTCCTCTCAAACTCCACTCCGAATTGCCTTTTACAATGCCAGAAATCTCCTTAAATAGACTCTAGAGGGTTAAGGACTAGGAGTACATTCTAGAAAGTGCTAATAGGCATCCAACGACCAAATAGAAGGTTCTAGAAGCTACGTTAGAAGTCAACGCAAATCTAGAAGAATCTAGAAACGGTAACCGAACTTTCGGGAGGCATAACTTTTGAACCGTAACTCTGATTGACGAATTGTTTACATTTTCGAAAAGCTCTCAAAGAAATCTATAGCCCTATGGACAAGCTTTGCTCATCCCCCATTTTTTGGCCCTTTTTGAGGTCATTTAATGCCCCTAACTTGACTTTGAAGCATTCTTAGGAGGTCTCCAAAACTCAAAAAACTGCAATAACTTTCAAACCGTGGGGCCTTTTGACCTGATTCTTTTTTGGAATGCTCTAAATAACAATTAAATTCATCTGGACAATTCAAACCTTTTAGTTTACCAAAATGATAGCCCAATTACATGCTCCTATTTTTTCAAGATTTTCTAGCACACTGATAGTGGAACTGTGAGAGTTGGAACCTTTATTTGACCCAAATGGGTGTCCAAAAATGAAAACACATGAAATAGAAACTAAGTCTAAGTACATTTTTTTGGGTGACATAGGATTGCCCTTATACCTCTGGATGCTCCTGCATCAAAAAGGTTACCCAATATGTCTTGAACACATCCCCAACTATGCGAACTATAAATCCACAAATTCGAGTTTGAAGGCCCTACATACAAGATTGTTGACTTCCCTAGGATGCTTTTGCACCATACTTGAAGAGAGTTTCCTCCTCTTCCTTCACTAACTCATATACTTGTTGGAAATTTAGCTAAGAGTTGAGTATGGAAATACATTGAGCTTTTCATTTATTGAAACACATCATCCATATTAAGTCAGAAATATATATAGATAGAGTTTTGGTTTGAAGACTTAGAAAATTGTCTATGTTGTGAAGACTAACTATCAATAGAGATACCTTTTAGGATTGTGAAGTTCACATACAACAAATTGGCATGTGTACACTTGAGAGTTGATAGAATAGGATATGATTATCCTATATGTCAGAGCGCAAATCATTATGATTTGTATAGACACAATTATTAAAGTTTTATTAGTCATAATTAGGTACAGGTAGAATATGATAGAGTGAAGGAAATGATAATTTTTGTTAAGGAATTATTTTTGTTTATAGAAATAATTACTTAACTTATTAGGGATGACATCCTAGATTTTAACCCTAACTTAGCAAACAACTATTTTCTATTTGGGGCATGTGTGAAGAAATGAAGGTTGAAAGGACATAACAACATGGTATAAAGGAAAGTTTTGGATATGCAAAGTTGTGGGATATCTTTTGACATTGAAATATACTTGCTATATGATGTAAAACTTATGTTAGATCAGAGAAGGGATAGTATATGCAAAGTTATGTATAGAGAGCTACAAAGGACAAATTAGATATTGCAGATGTCAACATTGTTAAAAGGTTTTTGTATCTATACCTTTTGTGTACTGAATATATAATTGTAATTGCATGTCTAAGAAGTGGGATCATCTTGCATATCTTTGGTAATTATAATACCAACTCCTAATAGGGTTGAAGCCTCTAACAAGGCCTAGTCCCCTAACAAGGATAAAGACACTATATAGATCTAATATAATCCTAAAAAGGTCAATGTCTTTCACAAGATACTTTTGATTAGTGGATAATTTTGTGAGTATAATCCCCAACAAGGTTTTTCCTTGTTCAAGGTTTCCCTAGTAAACAAATAATGGTGTTATGAGTTGCATTGTATTATTGTCATGTTTTCTTTTCATTTTAATCACATGTCCATGTTTTAATATTGTAAAAGATATCCATAATTGGGAAAAAGTTTGTGAAATAATGATTCATCCCCCCCCTCCTATTATTTCCTATTGCTAACAATTGGTATCAGAATATAGTTGCTTAGAGAAGTTCTAACAACTTGAGTAAGATCACTATGGATATGGACTAGTTGTAGAAGAACCTAGAGGAAACTCTTGAGGAACTTGATGTGATCATTACAAATTTAGCCTATGCCTAAATTGCTATGTTGAATTTTCCTATACATTGAAGTTGTGTTCTTTAAGTTATTGTTAATACATATTACATAATGGTTTAGATGCAGAATGTAAATTATATACTATAATAAACAAGATAAATTTGATTATTTTCACTCAAATTTAAATATAAGTACACAAATATATATACTTTTATTGAAATATATTTCAAAACTATTTTATAAGGTACAAGATGTGCAAGTTTTAAACAACAATTGATACAATACATTCAGATACCACACAAGTTGTGGCAGCTTCTAATACAACTATTTGGATAGACACATTTCATAAATAGAAAATTACTAGAGAGCTAAGGGGAAATACCTCCATTGCTTGAATGGAAGGTCACTAACTTGAATTTTGAAGAAGACTCAGGTCTGCATCTCCAACTTTGAATAGACCTAGAAAAATGTAAAGAAGATAGGGTCATTTCATAGGAATTGAGAAATGGAAACCATTCCACAAATCCCTTCAATACTAAGCATTCCTACAATATGATCATTAAAATAAATGCATTAAAAGGTGCAAAGGATAGAGAGATATATAAAAGCAAAGCAGGGTCTATGCTAATAATTTTTTTTCATGTGCAGATACAGGTATGAAAAATTGAGGTTGTTGAAGAATCATGCATAAGTTACACTCATGAAGCCTTTCAACTAAATCATGTAGAGGTGAAGACAAAAGATTTTGGGGAGACTATTGAGGGGGCATACATTCATTATAGGTATGGGACCTTCCAGCTGAACCATAGTAGCTAAAAAAAGACAATGAGCAGATCATAAAAGTGACATGCATAAAGTACAAGTGTAAAACCTTCTTGTCAAATCAAGAAGGGGCAAAGACTAAATATAATGAGGATATTATTAAAGGGACATACACAAGTTTCAGGTATGAAACATTAATGAAGAAATACATAAAATTACTAAAGTATTTATCAAAGAAGTCATAGTTTTATTTGCAAAATTTAACTACCAGCTACAAAATGAATAATAAAGTATGGAAGTGATAGAGATAAAGCCACATTTGTATTCAAACTCACATGGTAGTGCAACTAAATCAAGCATCCATATGAAAGAAAATAAAGATCCCATGTTTTCAAGAAATAACATAGAATTATCTTCCAGTCACAACATAGAAAGTTATAACAACATTCATAAAAACTTTTTCATCATTCAAAGAGAAGGAAATTATCAAAGAAAGTTTAAAGATATGAATCAACATTTTTTTTAATGAAATAAGATCTGCAAATTTCAAATAAGAACAAGAGAATTGTGTAGTTTCACAATTACATTTTCAAGGAGTTTGCAAAGAATTATAAAATAACTCTCATACCATCAAATGAAGATTTCATAGAAAAATACAACCAAAATGGTCCCTCTCTTGGTTTGTCAAGAGAATTTTATACATTAAGGATGCTACAATCAACCAATACCCAACATAAAGATTGACAAGGAAGAAATATTGAAAGACCCAAATACAAAGAATAATGAAATGGGTAGAACAACATAGATATAAAACTATGAAATAAACCCAGTTTTGGGCTAGATCAAATAAGCATTTAGTTCAGATATTAAAAAATGTCATAGCTTGTAAGAAAAACAACAACATGGAATTTCTCAAAACAATAAGGCAAATGGAGTAACCAGATATATAAAAGATCTTGGCTGAAATGATAGTAAGTTTGTAGAGAAATATAAAGAAAATGCATCCTTTTCTTTTCTAAAATAACAGAGCCACTTTGTGTTCCAATAGAGAGATGCAAAATCAATCAAATATTTTGATATGCTACAAATATATTCAGCAAATAAAAATAAAATAGAGGTGGTCCATCTATAGAAAATAAACATGATCTTACTTATTAAATACCTGCAGAAGGTTGAGACGAAAAGTCAAATTATGTTTAAAAATATGGTTGTGAACTATGAATTATAAATAAAATAGAAAAAATTCAGAATTAAAAGCTAATTGGAAGAAAAATAATAATTTGAAAGATGCAAGAATGGCCTCATGGGTGTCTATGAGAAATGGGAAAATTGAGTTCCACTTTGAGATTATTGCAAATTTGTGAGCTAATCTATAGCTTTGTTCCATTTTTCTTAGGCTGGTGTTGAAACTCCAGATAGATGAATAGCCAACATGTAGAGAAGTCACCAGAAGAGAAGATAAAATGAAAAATAAGATAGGGTTTTTTTTTTCCATTTATATTGAAGCCCTATTTTTTATTAAATCCAATTGATAAAAAGCTATTGGGTCCGCCCTTGAGAAAGAGATCATTTAAACTAAAAAAAGACTCCCCATCTTATTTGATTTTATTACTATTTACATATGTTGTGTGATCTTTTAACATTTGTCACATAACATATATAAATAATTTAAAATCTAACTTTTATTTTATTTTTTGATATACCGTTTGATATTTGATATTTGTTAAATAGATTTATTTAATACATATTAACATAAATTATTATATTTTATTTATCTTAAATAATCTTATTGATTGTTTAAAATAAAATAATATCAACAAATCTAATTAAAATATTATAAAAGTCAAATATATTTTGCATTAAAATAATTGTAAAATTTGTTGATCTCATTATGGTTTTGACAAAGTGACAAAACACTTAATCATTATCTAGCAGAGTTAGTTGGTCATTACTGTGACCAAGGTACTACTTAGGTTGAGTAAATAGAGCAAGCTGAGTGAACAGAGCAAGCTGAGTCAATAGAGCAAGCCAAGTGAATAGAGCATGTTGAGCATAAGCGTTCAGACAATACATGCTAAGCATAAGCATTTAGATAATACATGAAAAGTGATATGGCAATAGTATGTGCCGAGTCACCTAGGTGCTGAGCAATAGTATGTGCCGAGAAACAATATGTGTTGAGTGATTTAGGTGCCAAGAAAATAGTTTTTGCTGAGCCATTCAGAGGCCAAATAACAACAGAGAGAATAATTAAGGCCCAACATGTGAAGTCTATTGATGTCGAGTAACCAGTCATTGACATACAACTTTGTAATGATACAAACTCATATGTAAACCATTTTTTGTCCAAAATAATCTTTAATTTTCTATATTAAGAGATAAGGAAAAAGTCATATCATGCATCCCAAGGTAACCTAAGCAGCCAATAAGAAAAAGGGAAGTATTAGGCAGTAATAAGAATCAATCAGAGCTATTGATTATGACATAAGATCATCTCCAAATTTCTATTTAAAGAGGTAAACCCTAAAGGGAGTAAGTGAGATGAAGAGAGATATGAAGAGGAGTATCTTGTGTGAAAGAAGGCAGGAAGAAGATGCATAAGTGAAGGATCAAAACTATAGAACTAGTTGATAAGAACAAAGTCATTTGAGAAGACAAGCAGTGAAAGGTTAGAGAAGATAATTAGATCAAGAGGATCAAGATATAATCAGTAAAGAGGATATTTGACATCTAGCATAAAGGTGCTAATCGAAGGATTAGGTACTAAATCATTTTGACAAGTGATTCAAGGTAAATTTCTTAATAGAGTATTCCTAACATACTTGTGTAAATATCATAATAGAGTGCTTACTTAGTTGTAACTTTAAATCCTTTCATCAAGGTAAGACCTAACAATCTTGTAAACCTTTAATAGGATATGATCATAGATTATGATCAAAACTTTGTAGCCATAATTAGCTACACTTTATTACTATAGTAGTGAAGAATTGTGGGTGTCATCCCCACCTCAGTTTCACCTTCTCCTTCAAGGGTTTTTAGGTAACCAAAATCTCTTGTGTTATGTGTAAATTTACATTATGCTATGGATGTGATACATAGTTAATTATTTTAGTTTATTTGATAGGTTATGAGATGGATGAATGGTGAAATTTTTTATGGTAAAGTTTTTAAGTACTGATTCACCCCCCCTTAGAACTTACGTTCCCATTTATATTTTCAACAATTGATATCAAAGCCTTGTTCTCTTGAAAGTGAAGTTTGATAGCTTGAGAGGTAAGATCTTGAAGATGGAAGTCTACAAATTGGGAAAAACTATTGAGAACCAAAAGATTGAAATATAGCTTGCCCAGAATCAATTGAAGGAGGCAAGAGATGAACTGCAACAATCATTGAAGAGAAGAAAGGATATGACCATGCAAAAAAATGACACTCAATATGAAGAAGAAGACACTAAAAGATTATTTGAAGACGAGAATTCCAAAAAATTTTATGCAACAATTGCAGATTTGATGGAAAAGAACAATGCCCTAAATGAAGAAGTCAAGAATATGAGAAGGGAAAGAGAAACTCAATCAGTATTATTGTGTGAGACATCTGAACTAAAAAAGAAAGTTGAGGAATATAAAGTCATGATCGAAGAAGAAAAAAAATTACTAGAAAAAAAACTAAAGGAGAAATCATCAGATGTGCAAAAACTTGCAAACATGCAACTATATGTAATGAATCGATTGATGCTTGCAAATCAAGAATTGGATAGGAAAGACATTGAGATTGCAACTTTGAAATCACATAATAAACTACTATAGAATGAATTGAAAATATAAAAGGAAAGGTTTGATAAGCCTAGTGATGCCATAAAGTACTTTGAAAAATTGATTGAAACACCAAGATCAAATGGTGATATGACTGAATTAGGATATTCCACTACCGAGGAAGGAGAATCATCTAGAAGCGATGAACAAAGGAGTAATTAGGTAAAGAACAAGAATCCTACTTGTCATCATTGTGGAAAATTAGGTCACACAAAAATTTTTTGCAGAAGTAAAACTGGTAATCAAAACCCTAAGAAGAAATATAGGGGACACTACTATAAGTACAAGAAACAAGGAAATCAGGCACATGAATGCATGGCCAAGACCATTAACACTCATAAATTTGAAGGATATTGTTACAACTATCAGAAGTATGGAAGAAAATCGTACAAATGTAAATCCAAACCTAAGTGGATATCAAACAAGAAAAGAAAGGTACATCATCATGGAAATTCTTACAATTGGGATTACAATATAAGGTAGAGTTGTCACTATTGCCAAGAATATGGTCATGTTCCTAAAAACTGCATAAGGAAACACTTTAGAGGAAGTTACAAAAGGTGATTGAATGAGATTGTATGTTTTCATTGTCTTAAGGTCAGTCATGTAAGCAAAAATACCCAGCTCAATCACTTGCACTGAGCAATGATTTCAACAAAGGCAAAGGAAAAGTAGATACCAAGAGGGTAAAGATCCAAATAAACAAAACATGGAGAAAGACAAAAGATTGAATCATGTCAAACCAAGATAACATCACTTTATCTAATGGACTAGGTGATCACATCACCCCAACAAAGCAATCAAAGGTATACATGGAACTGACATTTGAAATGTTATATTTTGCATAAGTTCCAAGCATTTAAGGTATGAAATTGATTTATCAACATGAATCAAGATGCAATGAAGTTATTAGAATGTTGTGATATTTTATCATTGTGAGATATTTTATGTTATTGCCGAGTACTTGAGGAATTGTCATGATAGCCGAGCTAGCTATATTGATTGAGCACATTGAGAGACCTATAGAGACCAAGAAAATAACTATGTAGGTACAAAGAATTAAATTAAAATATTTTTTATTTCCATATAGTCAATTTTTAGATCATTTTCACCTACTAGATGATCAAAGAGAAACCAAGCAATTTGTGCAAAGAGATTGATGTGATTGCAAAGGCGATTCAACTGCTACTCGATACTTTCATCAAATTGTGAGGTTTTTTACTTGTTCCAAGTTACATTATTTTCACAATTTTCAAACCCTAGCAAGTTAAAATGGAAGGAATTTCATCCACAATGATAAGGAAGGAAGGAAAATAGGTTAAAATTTTTCAACTGATTAGTAATGACATTCAACAACCACCATTTTGTGCAATGCCTGAGATAACATACAAAGGAGACCTGTCAGGTGCATTGTCAATGATTCCATTGAAGGTTTTGATGATAAAATATGTGAGATGCTGCTACATCTACAAGGTTAGAGATGTTGGAGACCTTGAGATTAGATAAACATATCAGGAGCCATGTGAGAATGCAATTCTAAAGGAGGAAAACAAAATTGTTGAGTGGAAAGGGTTAACTCATGCCCTAGACTTTTCGTAGGTTTTCAAGATGGAATGGATTAATATTTTTTTGAGCCAAATCCATGATAACTGGCTGTGGTTGGAGAATGGTCCTATCAAAATCACAAAATGAATCATTCATAGGGTAACATAGTACCCTACCCTAGATAAACCTAAGAGTACGAGGTGTGATTCCAAGGAAGCAATAAAAAAGACTACATGAGCTACCTGGAATAAAAGGGGAATGCCCATAGACATTATCATAGAACCTATTATTGAATTTTTAGTATGGGTTATTGCACATAGATTCTACTAGTCAAGCCAACTTAATAGTGTGTCATATATTGTAGTAGACCTTGGTCATAAGATTGTCAAAAGAGATCATAGTTATGACCTAGCTAAGCTATAAATTAAACAACTATCAAAAAATATTGAAGCAATCAAGAAAGCCAAGAGTTCCTCATATAATTTTTGCTCACTTCTTATTTATATTTTCTTCTATGTGCAAAACACATTTCCTACATTTGGTAAAGTTGTATGGAAGACCAGTCGGTCCATTACCTAGGAAATAGGGGATTGCATTAATCAATTAGGAGAAAACTTTGACTCAGTAATGACTAGTTATTTTTAAGACTTCAAGAAGTCAATGAAGCAAAGATCAAGAATACTTGTATCTCTAGTGGAGAAACATTTTAATGATGTTTTTTTCCTAGTAGATGCCGACTACACTTATGTGCAGGAAGTTATTCCCAGGGTGAGATGGTTGAGACCTCTACCTTATGAGGTGGATGTAGATGAAGCTTAAACAACCATCACTACATTACTAGAAGAGGACATTCAACAACCACCATTTTGTGCAATACCTAAGATAACATACAAAGGAGACCTGTCAGGTGCATTGCCAATGATTCCATTGAAGGTTTTGATGATAAAAGATGTGAGATGCTACTACATGTGATGGGTCAGAGATGTTAGAGACCTTGAGATTAGGGAAACATATCAAGAGCCATGTGAGAATGGGATTCTGAAGGAGGAAAAAAAAATTGTTGAGTGGAAAGGGTTAACTCATGCCCTAGATTTTTCATAGGTTTTCAAGATGGAATGGATTAAGATTGTTTTGAGCCAAAACCATGATAACTGGTTGTGGTTCGAGAATGGTCCTATCAAAATCACAAAATGAATCATTCATAGGTAACACAGTACCCTACCCTAGATAAACCTAAGAGTATGAGGTGTGATTCCAAGGAAGAAATAAAAAAGACTACGTGAGCTACCTGGAATAAAAGGGGAATGAACATAGACATTATCATAGACCCTATTATTGAATTTGTAGTATGTGTGATTGCACATAGATTCTACTAGTCAAGCCAACTTAATAGTGTGTCATATATTATAGTAGACCTTGGTCATAGGATTGTCAAAAGAGATCATAGTTACTACCTAGCCGAGCTACAACTTCAACTGTTGAGATAATGGGTGTTGCACACATTGCATAATATTGTTAAATTTTATTATTTTATTTTATTATGTAATGTTGCACCTAGATGGATGTGCAACATTTAAAGATTCTCATGGAATATTTTTGATGAGTTGCATTGTAACATTGTAATAATATTTCATGTAATTATTTAATATTGGGGAAAAGAATTAAATGTGGGGTCAATGGGTTAGGTAGTACATGGTTTTAGCACATGGTTTATGTAATACTACTTGGTAGTTTTGTGGGACTTGCTACTATATAAGAAGCCACAAAGGTAGTTGTTGGAGTGACAAGGAGAAGACGAAAGGCAAGAGTCGAGCGAGACAAGGCTTGACAGGTTAGCCAAGGGAGCATTTGTGAAGGTTGGAAGCATGGCATGGGATGTGTGGATTCATGCTTGTTCACATAGTTTGCTCGGTTGTGGCTATGGCCATGAAGGCTTCCATGGTTGTATTGCAATGGTATTTTTGCTGAATAATACATGGTGATGGATGCTTTTGGAGGCTGGGTTTTTTCCCTCAATGAGGGTTTCCCAGGGTATATCTTGTCTCACAATTTTGTGGGTATGTTGTCTATTCTCTTGCATGTGGATTTTAATTCCATGTTTATTTCCAATTTATTATGGGTTATGTGGAAACGGTTATATTCTTTATTGCCAAGTTTCCTTACATCAAAAACTATCAAAAAATCTTGAAGCAATCAAGAAAGCCAAGAGTTCCTCATGTAAGTTTGGCTCACTTCTTATTTGTATTTTCTTCTATGTGCAAAACACATTTCTTACATTTGGTAAAGTTGTATGGAAGACTAGTCATCCCATTACCTAGGAAATAAGGGATTACATTAATCAATTAGGAGAAAAATTTGACTCAGTAATGACCAGTTATTTTTAAGACTTCAAGAAGTCAATGAAGCAAAGATCAAGAATACTTGTGTCTCTAGTGGATAAACATTATAATGATGTTTGTTTCCTAGTGGATGTTGACTACACTTATGTGTAGGAAGCTATTCCTAGGGTGAGATGGCTGAGACATCTACCTTATGAGGTGGATGTAAATGAAGCTTCAACAACCATCACTACATTACTAGAAGAGGAAATAGACAAGGATGATACAACATTTGGAAATTATGAAGAAGCAAAGGCAAGGATTACTATCAACTTGCAAACTACTATAACTAACAAGAAGAAAAAAAATAGATGAAGAAGCTTATAGACAAATTTGGTGAAGAACAAGAAGAAGAAGGTCAAGAACCCTTGCAATTAACTCAAGGATTAGGTGAAAGCCAAGATGCTGATGAGGAAGAAGCTAAGGAATAAGAAAAGGAAATAGGAAAGAAAAGAAAGAAACAACAGAAGATTCAAAAGCCCAAGAAGATCTCAAAGAAGAATGAATAGAAGCCTATTGCACCTTTAACAAGGTCAAGCACTAGGGAAGCCACTGCACTAGCCAAAGAAATATAATCTAAAGGAAAGAGAAAGGATGATACTATAGAGTCAAGCCAACCTACAAAGAAACTGAGGAAATTCAAAACCCAAGATGAATCAGATGAAGAGAAGATAGAATAGGATGACATGAGTCAATTCAAAGTGGTAAGTCACAATCCCTCATCTGATATAGATAATCTATGTGCAAATGTAAATAATAATGTAGATCTATCAGGATTTCAATATATTGATTTTGAGAAGTTCGATAATGGAGACAAAAAAATTATTGAAGAGGCTATATATGATATGATGGCTACATTCAGGACTACTCCATTAGAAATTGCTAATTCAATACCTAAAAGCTTATATAAGAGAGTTGACCAAAAATGGAAATTCAATATTTTGATTGAAAAGAAAATAAGGAAGGCCACTTTAGCACAAGCTATGCATATTCTAGATAAGAAGATGATTTAAAAAGTGATGAAAAAGTACAAAGGGAGATTTTCTCCAAAATGCAGGGATTTTCACATTCTAAGGAATCAAGTTGAAGAGGCGGTAACTGTTGTCACTAAGGTTTGCACCCTTGTCCAAAGCCTATGCATGAGGACAATCTAGTGAAACATGGAAACAACCTCCAAGCTGTGGGACTTGAACTATGAGGTTGAGTCTCCAGAGAAGGCTAACTTCCTCTTACTATCAAGATGCACCTAACTACTCTTGGGGAGGAAAAGGGAGAAGGAGAGCATGAAAGCAAATCTACCTAATCTAATCTAAAGAGGTGATGGACCAAAATAGAGTGTTCAGACCAATCTCTGCCCATACATGCACTCTTGAACTAGAATAAAACTAAGGATATACACATTTAGACTTGCTTTAATCTAATAATCACATGCAAATCAGAAGACCAAGATGAATGACACAAGGAAAGAGGGATTCACTTATATTATCATTCATAGGCCGAGGAGATATAGTCATGCAGATCATAGATCTCTACAAAACACCAGTAAGAGGCAAAGAGTTCTTGCACTTTCATACCAATGGCTAAAGGCGATAAAATAGAATGTCATACAATTCAGAGGCAAAGGGAATTTACACATGAGATTGTAGAGCAATATCAGAGAAGTCAGAGAAGGATCGACCTTTACAAAATTCACAAAAATTGCCTTTATAGTTCAAGCATAACTAAGATTTTCCCTCCAAAACTATCCTGCAACCACTGCCATTAAGGCTCTGCCAAGAACAATCATGGGGATATGAAGAAATTTGATCTAAGTAAAGCTTTAGGTACCATGAAATATGACTCTTAACTAAAATAGGGCCTTGAAAAGATAGAAACGGTGCCATAGTTGTGCTCTGACTAGGTAGATAGGTTGGATTGGGGGGTAGAGTGTTCCTCTTTGTTTTGTATTTACTCTAGGGTGGTTGGAATCAATCATAAGATCAGACTATGCAAAAATCCTCGGTATCCCCTATTCCTAGTTCACAAAATAGTGTGGTCAGTAGGTCAACATAACCTTGGCACCGAAATGAGCCACGTAGACCAATGATCTCTCTTCACTTTGCCACCCCACAAGGTCTTCCCCGAGATTGACCAATCTTTCTTTACTATCTGTGCCAATTCCTTAAACTCCAACTGAGATGGTCACATTAACTGCCAGTGCATCTAACTGTTACTGCCTCCACCAGACCCACTGGGACATATGGCGCAATGGTGCTACGTCGCTATGGGTATCCTTTGAGCAATTTTCCATAGTGAGATAGCACCCACCATTGATCCAAACTAATATGATGATCGTGAAGACTCGCCATATTACTATGCTATCTCCTTAAAGAAACTTGAAAACTTGGGCCCACGAACCACTTGGCAACCACCTGGCACAACCTGGCATGCTCATCTTGGCATGACCTACCCCCACTGATCCACATGGCACAATGGCGCTATGTCACTATGGGTAATATCCTTGCAACTTTCCATAGTGAGATAGCACCTACCGTCAATCCAAACTGATCCAAGGGTGAGGAAATCTTCATGCATTTGAAAGGGGCGTGGGTCCAGGATACTGCTGACATCAAAAGATCTGCACAGCTGGTGACGAATCAAAGCCCCGTTCCAAGCACAGTCATCCTTCCACGTTGCCTGAGGTCCCACTGTGTGTGCCAAATTTCATCACTGATATCCGACGGGGCATGCTTGGGACCCACCTTCCTTTTGATGTCACCGCAGTATCACTTTTCATCTAGGCACTATGTCGCTAACGGCGAGGAACATAGATTTTTTGACATCGCCATAGTGCCCTTTGGGGATCTATCAAAACTCGGTACCAGAGAAACAACAAAGAAAAAAGAGGACCCATCGGCCACGTGGCCAAAAGGTGCTATGTTGCTATGGAAAAATAATGTGCAACTTCCCATAGCGAGATAGCGCCAACCATTGATCTTTTGAGATATGATGATGGAGACTTGCAGGCCTGCAAAAACATTAAAATGCATAGGGAAGAAATATCATCAGGTTAGCATAAGGTATTTTTTGCCCTTTTGAATATTTGAATATTTAAAACTTATGAATGATACTACGTTGAATTCAAATGCGGTGATTCTGGCGAGAAGGCAAAAATGACCAACAGTAAACCAAAGTACATTACTTTGGAAATTAATCTATCGGTTGACCATAAAAATAGTGGAAGATAAGGAAAAAATAGTAAAGGAAGGCACACAAGAGGACACAGATGCTAATATGCTAGACACCAGTCTTCCATGAGAAGAGAAAGAGAGTCAACATGAATCTGTAACTATTAAGGACATCATTGACAAAACTACACAGAATGTCAATCCATTTAATGATGAGGACATCAAGAAACTACAATAAGAATGCAACGATGCACCTATTCCATGTGAAAATCATATAATGATAAGGGTTGATGAATCTCCTAAGGCCAAGATTCTATCTATTGAGGGACTACAACAAGATACATCCACTATACCCCCACATGCTGTAGAAGTTAAGGAAAAAGAGTCACATGATACTACAACATGACAGGATGAAGTTTATGAGGAGAAATGAAAGCTTAATAAGGAAACATCTACAATGCCTACATTTTTCATTGAGATGAAAGAGAAAGAGGTAGATACACTAGCCATATCACTGCCCTCTCTACAAAGCCCAAGTTTACTGGCAATATTGGTAATTGATATAAAGGGAAATGCAAAAAATGAGGGTAAGGAAGTTAATCCTACACCCACGTCACCAATATCTATTGTAGATCAAAGGAGGATGAACAAAGAGAAGAGCATAAGAAGATTTATGAATGAGAGGAGTAGGTGGCTATACATACGCTGGTTACTTTGCCAGTTGCTACATTACCTCCAAGCAACCAAAATCTTCAAAGACTAAGTACTCGAGCAATTCCATTGTAGATATCAAGACCAAGTACCAACACACCCAAAATTCATGAAATTACATCACTGGAGGATGATAGTTTGGATGAAGTGATTGTGTTACCATAGTTGAATCCTGCAACAATCACACTTGAAGAGATGGAAGTACTTCAAGAAGCTCTACAATGTAATTCAAGGCAAGAAAATCTTAGGAGAGAGCATAAATAGAAACATGTTTTGCATGAGATTAAGGATTATATATATATATATATATATATATATATATATATATATATATATATATATATTTTGATGTTTTGGATTCATTAGCCAATAAGCCTATGATTGAACAACTTGTACATATAGTTTATAGGATAAAAGATGAGGACATAGAGACTAATGTCAAGTTATTGGAATATTCTGAAGAAAAAAAAATCACACTAAGGTCATGGATAAAATATCCAGTGCCACTGATCTTAGATAAGTTGATTTATCAACAAAGATGGAGAGTGTGAAGAAATTTGTGGGAAACATATATTATCTATATACTAAAATTTGTAATGTTGATTTCTTTACTCAAGAAACTCAACAAACTATTGATAGGTTGAAATGCTATTATTTTTCCATTCTCTATTCTCTATGTTTTGGATATATTTTGTTCTCATTTAGGACTTGTGAACCTAATTGTTGCATAATTTTAATTTCTTTGATAGTTTTTATGGATTGATTTCCTAATTTGTGTTCTATTTTTCCTTCTATAGATTGATTTTCCTGACATAACTTTCTAGACTACTTATCTACTGATTCAATGTCTCATTAGAGAGTTATTTGAGGATGAGGTGGCTCAAATTAATATCCTTGGTTTATCATATCTTTATGATGTCCCTAACATTTTGGTGAATCACAATCTTTGTACAAGACTTGTTGAGTGTTTCCACATTGAAAAAAACTTGTTTCACCTTCTCATCAAGTAGATGAATATGACTCTTGAAGACATATATCGGATCTTGAGGATTTCCATCCATGGTCCTCACATTGAATTTGATTCACAACCTTGGTAAGGTATTGAGGTACTTAGATGCATCTTCTCCAATGAGATTATAATGGACATAGCCATTGCTTGGGATGAGTTGGTCCAGAGATACAGATGTAGTCATTGTCTTGTTGTTGTACTTGGTGGACTCTTGGGTTATTTCTTGATGCATAACATAGGGAAGCATTGTTTGTCTTGTGGATGGAGAAGGATGCTTGAGAGGATGATGGTGCAACCAACTATGTTTGGATGGGGCTCATGTATGTTGGCACATATGTTTCATGAGATGTACAAGGTGTTTTCCATCATGAAAAGAACATGGTAGTAGGAGTATTTATTCTGTAGGAGTATTTATTCTGTAGATATGGGCATGGGAGAACATTCCCATTGTCATACTTATATTTGATGACCAACATCAGCCAAGGAAAAGCTTTATCTTTTAGCACAACAGAGATTACCCAACCTTGGTTGGGTAAGATAGGTTACTAGTGGAAACAACTTGATGATCTGATGTTTGTGACTTGGAGATTGTGGAGAGCTATTAAGCCTTACGATGATACCCACTCATAGATGGGCTACATGTTGGTATTTCAACCACGAATTAGCTTCTCTTCTCAATAGATAAAGAGATTTCCTCTTACATGAGTTTGGAGATAATTCAAAAGTCAGCATGGAATCTCACAAGAGTATGGTACATATGCCCACTTTATCAAGAGGGTAAAGAAGGGATGGTCATTAAGGATGGATTCAAATTGAGACATGAATCGTGTGAGGAGACTAGCTCCTTAAAGATGGAATTATTTCCTAGATGTAGTGGATGTAGGGGTCACTCCATAATTCAAAGAGAATTTCGTGACACATTCTTTCCCTCATTTCACAAAGTTTGTAGGAGTAGCCAACTAGATACAATAGCCAGAAGCACCTCCTCCTAGAGAGGAGAGACTAGTTTAATAGACTAGAGTTTTATCTATTATCATTCTATCTTGGGTAGTTAGATTAGATTATAGGTCTAGTAGCAATGGATAAGTACATAGACTTCCTCAGTATAGGTCTCATAGTAGGTGGAGATACTAGGAGGCAGAGAGTGGAGGATATACATAAGCAATTGGTATAGGATGAGAAAGGTGATGAGAGATCAACCACCTCTAGAGAAGGCTACACATGAACCCTTATCTTAGGAACAAGAGAATATCTGTGTGTTGAAGACTAGGTTTAGAGAACCTAAGAGCCAAGTGGTGGAGCTCAACCTATAAGTAGCTATTCAAGATACTTTGATAGCTAAGAGATACTATCAGATTGTTGATCTAAGAGAAAAGATGTGGAGGGAGAGGGAGAGGGAGAGGGAGAGAGAGAGAGAGAGAGAGAGAGAGAGAGAGAGAGAGAGAGAGAGAGAGAGAGAGAGAGAGAGAGAGAGAGAGAGAGAGAGAGAGAGAGAGATTACACACTAGACATCCTGGGTATCTTATTACACTAATCATATGTAACAATAGATCCTATAGTATGACATGTAATGAGATTCTCTCACTACTTATAGGATTCCAAGGGTGGTATTCCTCTAACTCACACTAAAGTTATAGCTCATGATCCCTATGGATGAGATGATGAGGGAGAGGGCTATAGTTAGAGCATTTCCTTCTACTTCTTTCTATTTCTCATGATTATATTGATGTATACCATCTTCCTTGCTGATGTAAACTTCATGTATATCTATTGTACTATTTTGAGACTTTCTGTATTGATAATTTTTTTATTAATACCCATTTTTTACATTTAGATTGTATCACCGCTCTTTGACATTTGATGTTATATGATTATTACAACTTTTGATTGTATGTTGTTTTATGTTTACATGAGATGCTCTTATATAATGTTTTTATTTTGATATCATGTGATGTATGAATGTACTTTATCTTTCTGTATGATCAATGATGATTAAATCATGCAATTCCTATTTGATTATCTATTGATATGAAATGTATGGATTATGCAATGATGTTTTTAATCTTTCATATGCAAACAATTATGTAATGTAATGCATAGGTTCATGATGTCTATGAATTGTATATGTATGGATAGATGATTCTATGTGATGATTCATTGTGTGATGATACTAGATGTATGTATGCAACTAACCATATCATGTAGGTGATGTTTTTGATATCATGACATATGCTCAATATTTGTATTTGTAGATAACATGTGTGATCAACCACTTGTGCAAGCATCATGAGAAGATGACACATGTTTAGGATTCCTTACTTTCATTTTCCATATACATTTGAAATAGGAACTTTAACATAATATATTTATCAAATGCAAATATAAAATGAATTTAAATCTATAACTTAAGTCATTTAACATTAGCTTATTTTTTATCATTGAAATTTTGTATGAATACCAAATGTCGATACAACCGTCACTAGCTAGAATACCATAAGGATATGAATATGACACTTGTCTCTATTTTTTTTGTTTATTAATGTCATAAGTAGACATAAGCATCAAGGAACAAGTAGCTAGGATGACCTAAATATCCATTCCTATTGATTTAGCAAGTTAACATAAGCATCAAGGCATAAACAACAAGATGACCAGAATGTCTCTTGCATACAAGCACATTATACACACTAGAGTTCCTTCTTATGCTATGTAATTGTGATTTTTATGTTTGTAACAACCCTTTATCATTCATAAAATAAGAGACAATTATAGCTTTGTCTACTTGTAGTGACCCATCCATTCACATCCTAGGGTAGTTATCTAAATCATAATAGCAATGAGAAATCACTTAAATAGACAAGGAAAAGTTTTAGCCTCACCAAAGTGTCCAAATAAAATGAGTCGAGGTACACATGGCCACCCAACATGTGATGAAGGCTTTCATAGTGGAAACCCAATTTGTTTGGACCCTTAGGATCATTAGAAAAAAACCATCAATCAGAAAGAAAAAAAAGATAAGATCATCCCCCCATCATCACTCCTCTAATCAAGATAGACATCTTAGAGTCATTCGAGGGAGAATGATAATTAAAAATCAATACAAAGAACATTCTAGTATTACTCAAGCATGTTTCCATTTGTGTTTCATGTTGACAAGTTTGATTTCCTATTGCATTTGATGCTCAAGGTGCCAGTGTTCAAAACCCTTTAGTGGTTAGGAGATAGGTGACTGGATTAGATTGGATGAGCAATAACTCACACAAGAATAACTGGACTCAAATGCTTAGGACATTGCTCCCTATGTATAGGTTGATTTCCCCAAGACTATAGCATTGATTGGTTTCTGTCCATAACAATCTCAATAGGGTCATGAAAGTGACTAAAAGTTATGCACAAGATAAAGCTATAGACGAAAGCGAGACATGTGTGACAAAAAAACACTCAAAAGAAAGAAAGACTTTAAGCAAAGGAAACTCTCTTTTTATTGTCAGGATGCCTATTTTCTAGGTTTTAATCAAGACACTTTTATCTTTTCCAAAAAAAATTGCTTTGTAAGGATGCAAAACTATGATAAAAGGTATAAGCTTTGTAGCTTGAGGATGGGTTAGATCACCATGTAGGTAGCACTATTTGCAAGATTTGGAAAATTCAACAAAATATTTCTCCATTTTTGGCCAATGGTAACCCACTCTTAGTATTTTATGAGCTAATTTTAAGCCACTAGAGTGTGATCCACAAATTCCTTTGTGTATGTCAACTAATGCATGCTCAAACTCATCATGTTCTAGACACCTTAAAGGTACCATATAGTCCCTATCTATATAAGTGACCTGCTATGGCTATGTATTGTAAAGAAATGCAAATAAGGTTATGTTTATCATTTCAAGTAAAGTTTTTTAGGAATAATATGATCTTCAAGATATGAATAGATATGGTGGTAGCAAGATGAGTCATGTCCCACAACAGAATAGACCATCTAGGAGTCCAGAGAATCACAAGCATGCTAGAGTAATGCCTCCACTAGGAATTCATACTGTAAATCATTCTCCAACATTTTTAACATTGAGGATAGATTTTTCATAGCATCAACTGCTTTTTTTTCTACCCTCAGAACTTGTTTGAAGGTAACAGAGGGGAAGCACTTCTTAAAATCATCTACCATCCTCTTGTAAGATAATAATTTCTCATTTTTTTTTTGGATAGACATCATTTACTTGATTTATCACTAGTAGTTAATCTCTATAGATATGCATTATATCTACCTTCCATTCAATGGCCATTGTTAGGTCATTTTTCAAGGCTTCATATTCTACAATAATATTAGTATGAGGAATAAGTATCTTATATGCCTTGGGTAGAGAGTACAATTGTGGCATGATGAAAAAAGTTAAAGCACAATATCTTTGTTGAGTGTATGATCCATAAAAGAACATATTACATGTTTTTTGTATTGAAAACATGATGGACTCATTAGGAAACTCTATATTCAATGGTAGATCATCTTGTAATGCTGATGTAATTAGCTTGATAGAATGAGCTAGCATGTAGTGCCTAAGTTTTGAGAAGCAAAGGCCACTACCAAGTAAGCTTTCTCAATGATATTATATTTCATCTCATATGAGGCCAAATTTCTATTGATATAGTAGATTGCTCTAACTTTCTTATTTTCATCTTCATGTGCCAGGAGTGCCCCTAGTGATGGGGTCATTGCTGATATGTATAGGATCAGTGGATTCCCTTGAATAGGGGGCATTAAAATAGGTGGTTTTCAAGATATTGCTTCACCTAATTTAGAATCTTTTCGTAGTCTTCATTCCACTTACAAGTAACTTCTTTACGTAGAGTTTTATTAATTGATTGTGCTTTTTCTACCAGCTAAGATATAAACCTTTTGATCGACTGTAGCCTTTTTTGTAAGCCTTTCATTTGACTAATGTTTTGAGGTAGCTGCATTTCCATTATAGCTTTTACGTTTTTAGTATCTACCTCAATTCCTATTGATGATACAATGTAGCTTTCTAGATGTAGGCTCCCCGAATGCACACTTCTTTGGATTGAGCCTTAGTTTGATTTTTCAATTTGATCTAAGATTGGAATCAAATATGTCATATGTGTCTTTCTTTCCATAGATTTAGCTAAGGTATTATCCACATAGTCCTCCATGGTCTTGTGCATCATACCATGAAAGATAGTCATCATTGCACATTGATATGTTGCTCCTTTGTTCTGTAGACCAAAGGACATAACATTCCAATTGAATGTCCCCCAAGCATAAGTAAAATCTATCTTCTGCTAATCTTGAGGTTCTATCATGATCTAATTGTATCTAGAGAATCCATCCATTAGTGAGTACATCTCATATGCACTATCTTGTATATATTGGGTAGTGAAAATATTGGAAATATGGTCAGCTAGATGTCTAAAGTGTTGTCATTTATGGCAACATGTATACAATATTTCATTTATGTATTTAAAGTTAGAAAATGTCTAAGTGTTAGAAGGTTTGTAGTAGTACAAAGAAATATGCAATGTGTACATATGACAGAGATCAAGTTAGGACATGCATAGTTGAGGATAGTTATATGACAATGTCATGATGACATATGCTAGTGTGCAGACGTGTACAAATTGCATGATGGAAGTTATAATTAATTTACCGATTAGGTATTTAACAGAGTAGAATAGAGAATATCAGAGATACGAGTTGTATAATTGGGGCAAGCATGTGGAATCATGAAGGAAAATAGAGCATAGTTTTATAATTAGCAAGTTATATATGAAGATATTATCTTGCACAATTAAGTGTACCATGTGTATGAGTTGTGCAAGCAATATATGTTGATGTGAACTATTATGAAGATATTATATATGATGTGCAATCTTTATATGATGTGATATATGAAGTGTAATTAGAGAAAGTGTAAGATACAATAGTAAGGTAGAATTATATGTATATCCATTCTTTTGAAGGAACCTAATTGTATAATTGTATGTTAAGGCACTGGGCTCTTCTTGCATACATTGTATTTGATCTACCAACTCCTAACAAGGTTGAAGAAACTGCTAATAGGGTTGAGGCTTTTAAAAAGGCCTAGTTCTCTAACAAGGACTCGAGGCACTATATGTATTTCATAGACTCTTAACAAGATCAATATTCTTAACATGATTCTTTTGTTTAATGGATCATCTTGTGGGTATCATCCCCACCATGGTTTTCCCTTAGCCAGGGTTTCCCAAGTTAACAAATAATGGTGTTATGAGTTCTCTTTGTGTATGGTTATATTTACTATTCAACATTGTTGTTTTAATTTCATATGCAAGTTATAAAGAAATTAATAATATTCAATTGTGGGAAAAAGTTTGTAGAATAATGATTTGCCTCCCCCTCTCAGTATTATTTATTTATAACAATTAGTATCAGAGAAAAATTACTCTAAAGAGGCTTAACAACTTGAGTAAGATCCCTATGAACATGAAACAATTTAAAAGAAACCTAGAAGAAGCTCTTGAGAAAATTGACCTTCTTGCTGAAGAAATAGATAACCTCAAAGATAGGTATGAAGATGCAAAAGTATACATTGGTAAATTGAAAGATAAGATTTATGATTAGGAATCTAGAAAGGAATGAAATGAATAGACTAGTGACAAAAAAGTTGTCGAAATCAGCAAGAAAAAAAATGAGATCATGAAACATGAGTTGAAAATTGTTGAACTTAAGTAGAGTCTTAAGAAAGCTAATAGTAAAAGTGAATTAGATCTAAAAATTGAAAATACAGATCTTAGATCCTAGCTAAGTCAAGTGATGTCTAAATTAGATTCTATCAAGATTGAGCATGCAAAATTAGAAAAGTACAATATCATTGTGAAAGGAGAATTGACACAAGCTAGGAAATAGTTAGAGAAACTTTATTCTAGTAGTGAGAAGATTGATGAACATATATTTCACCAGAGACCTTCTTATGATAAGATAGGACTTGGATACCTTATTGAAAAATTAGCCAAGAAAGCTGAAGTTAGAAAAGAACCACATCCAATTATTAAAACCCCTAGAGCTAAAGAAAGTGATCAAATCAAGATGGATTCAGAAATATCTAAGGAAGTTTTTGATTTGTTTGAGAAACATGTTGAAGCAAAGATAACAGAGCAAGTTGATGAACCTAAGCAAGATGAATCATCCAAACAAGTTAGACATGAATTCAAAGGTAGATGTTTCATATGCAATGAAGTTGGTCATATGAAGAGAGATTGCACAAGTAAGTCTTTTAGACCTATTACTAATTTCTAATTTTATAATTGTCATGGTTATGGACATAAAGTAGTAGATTGTAAGAAACCTAAGTTTGATATTAATAATGCAAATAGTAGAATGTTTAGGAATACTAACCCTGTAGGTAATGAAAGAGAAAGATCCTAGAGCAGATCCAGTAATGGAGAGAGTTCTTATGGAGAAAGGAAACAAGTTGTATGTTACAAGTGTAACAATTTAGGACAATTTGCAAGGAATTGTAGAGCACCTCAAAATCGAAATGGAATCAATCAAAGAAGGAATACTCTTGTGTTTCAGCTATGCAAAAAATTTGGACACACAACAAGATTCTATAGAATGGACATAAGGAACTTCAATAGGAGTCCCAATTATAGAAGGAACAATAACATAAATGAAAGAAGAAATGGTAACAACAATAATACTAGTAAGAAAGAAGCAGTTAAAGAGAATGTTGATGAATTAAAATAAATGTTTGTAAAGGCTAGAGATATAGAAAGTTATCATAAATTTTTGAAAGAACAATATTTTGATGCACCTGATGGAAGATTGAAGTTAGAAATCATTTGTGACTCATCCTACCTGAATTGAGCTTCCTAATAGAAACAAAGAATCAGTTAATCAAAAATTATATTAGAGAGTGAATTAGAAGTTGTGTAGTTAATAAAAGGTAGAGGATAGAGTGGAAGCTATGGTCAAGTGCACAAGCTTAGATATGATCGTAGGAAGTAGTAAGAAAGAAAATATGTTTACTGCTAATTAGTGATAGTTTTTGAATTTGTGGTAGATGCATATTTAATGCAAAGTAATATTTGAAGTGATTTAAGGATTGTGAACAATATTGTGAGTACCATTTGATCATGCGAAGAGTTTAGAGTGATTTGATAGCAAACTTAAGTGTGAAAAGAAGCTTTTGAAATATGAAGTTGCAGAAGCAGTAAACGTGACATTAAAGATATTTTACAAAGCTTGAATTGATTTTTTTAGTGTATATAATTAAGCGTTATGTCAAGTCAAACAACATATGATGTAAGTGAAAGGATGAGGTATAAGTTCAAGAAACACCCATTTTTTTCTTTAATGGATGATCTGTTAGGAGGGTTTTCCCAAATCTCGCTAAATGTGCTTCACATTGAGGACATTCAAAGTTATATTCACTAAAAAATTGAGAGCATTGGTGATGAGGATATACATAAGGACTTAGGTATTATGTGTGATGGAGATCTAACCTTGAATCTAAGTATGCACACCTAAATGAGTTAAAGCTAGTTAAGTATATGTCCTACATAGAATTTGAAAATCATGAGTGGACTAGAATTATACTAAGTCAAGTCCATGAAGAAATGTTTTGGATAGGTGATGTACCTATTGAAATTGATAATGACCTAATCTATAAAGTTACAAATCTTAGCAACAAAGGATGTAACCCAGTGAATGATAGAAATGTAAGGAAGATCATTGGGAAAAACATGTACACAAGATTTGATGAAAGAAACATGAAGGTTAATATGATTTAGGACAAAGGTTTTAAAGTGTTAAGGAAAAATTATAGGATATAAACTGAATCATGGTTCTAGAGTGAAATCTATGCCATCAAGTTTCATGCATGTAGCCTATGTGATGGTAGTTGAGAGAAGGAAAGTTAGTATGTGTGAAATTGTCAGAGCACAATTTTTGGATAGCATTACAAAGCTAAAGTAGTCCAAGAATGCAATCTTCATATTTGAATCTTTATTAACACATTTGTTCTTCTATGCAATCAAGTAGTTCATAGGCATGACAAGTTGGGAAAGTGGAAACACCTTTTGTTGTTGTAGCACCATTTGAAGGAGTAATAGTTGTATGAATTAGTGTGTAGATACCTACTACACCATATGCAATAGTTGTGCAAGTACAATCAGCTAGAGCACAACCTAATCAACCAAAGAAGCAACTAGGGGTTAATACATCAATTGCATAGAGAAAGTATGAGAGATTAGTGAAAGGGAAACAAGAACCTACACCATCCTCCAAGTAAAGGGTCAAGTAGACCACTAGTGGACCCAAAAAAGAAGAAAAAGGTTTCAAGTCAGTGATTCAGATGAATCTAATGGAGGGAAGCCAGTAGAACAAGCAACTAAAGAAGGAAGAACAACATCTAGAAAGAAAGCATGGAAACCCAAGATTGAAAATTTGAACATGCAGATTATAAATAATGATAATTTTATACAATTGAATAAATATTATAGTTTGTATAGAAATATGGATAGGAGAAAATTAGAGAATGCTATTGTAAGGAACATGATCTTAAGGAATAAGAGATTTGATAGCATACAAAATAAGATTATAGAAGATCTATACAATAGATTGTTAAACATGAAAAGGAGAGTAGTGGAAGAAGATACTAAGTTGAGAGAGGATATGATAAATAAGCTATGTAAAGTTAGCACAAAAGAAGACTTGGATAGAATTTTGAAAGGCATTGGACCCCTGCTATGAAATAAAAGAAGAGATATTTTTCCTAATGGGAGGAAATTATGAAGAAGTTAGAAAAGAAAAAAAGGAAGCAATAGTCAAATACATGACTTTCATGTCTAGCATAAGAAAGGAGAGTGTGCATACATAAATAGATAGCCTAGTGTATGTAGAAGCCAGTACACCATCTGATGGAGAGGAAGAAATTGAAGAGGCATAGAAAAACATGTCACCTCCTCATATAATAATGGGTACATAATCCATGCAAGTGGATAGCACACACATAATAGTGGATGCTAAAGAGAATCCATTTTCTCAATATGGAACAAACATTGTTGGCAATGTTAGCAATATTACTACATATTCAAGTTTTGATGAAGAGGATAGAGAAGAAGAAAGAAAGAAAGAAGAAGAAAATAAAATATTGGAAGAAGAGGAAAGGAAGAAAAGAGCAAAAGATGAGAAAGGGAAGGAAGAAGAAAGAAAGAAACAATAATAAGATGAGAAAAGGAAAGAAACATAAAGGAAGAGAGAGAAAGATAGAACTGAAAATGAGAAAAGGAAAGAAGAGGGAAGAAGAAGAAAGGAAGAAGAGTTAAAGAAAGAAGAGGAAAAAAAAGCTAAGGAAAAAAAGAGAGACTAGAAGAAGAGAGGAAGAAAGCTAAGGAAATCAAGAAAGGAGAAGAGAAGGAGAAAAGAAGGCAAGAAGAAGAGAAGAAGAATGTAGAGCTAAAAGTAGTTACTCCTATAGCAACTCCAACATTAGCTCTAATATTAGTAGCAATAGAAAAAACAACAACAACAATATTAGATGATGATTAACAGAAAGTATTGATAAGTTCATTGAGCAAGTTTCTATGAAAGAACAAATTAGTTAAGTCTTTGCAAAAAACATTAACTAAAGTCTTGGAAAGAATGTAGAAGATAGTTACCACAACTGTTACAAATCTAGGCTTGTAGTCAAAGGAAAAAGAATTGGTGAAGTCTTTTGATGAAGAATTCACAACATTTTCTGAAGTTGCTTCAGTATAAGTGCAAGCCAAGCATGGTATATCACAATTTGATAGAGTATGCATAAACGCGAGAAATGATTTGAAGACATTTGATGTATGCATCAAGGAATTGAGGAAGAACATTGATGAAGGTAAAAATCAAATCAAGGGTCAAATGAGTGAGCTTCATACACTCACTACCAATTTATAGTTACAAAAGACCAACATTGGAGATTTTGGAACTGAAGTGAAGAAGATTCACAATGCTATCAAAGGTATAGAGACTAATAAGGAACATGTAATAAAAAGATTCTCTACTCTTAGAGAAGCCTTGTCACCCAAAACTAGCATTTCACAGAGGCAGTTGGAGGAGTGTCTTGCAACTAAAACCTCCTATGACAAATCTACCTATACTGAATTGAGCATGGTTGAAGTAGAATCCTATATACTTTAAACAGTCATTATGATAAAAGAGAATATGAAGAAAGATCTAGAAAGACTTAAACTTGTTTTTGTAGAGTGCTTTTCCAAAACTACAAGTTGATCAAGCAAGGCAACACAGTTTTGTACACAATTTTTTGACACTTTTTCCATTGATATCAAAGGAGGCGGATATAAGCAAGGAAAATTGTATATGTATATGTAAGGGGGGGTACATCTATGTATCATTGTAAAGGAGTGATAAGGAATGAAATGATCCATAAAAACATGAATAAAATATTTTTTGTTTTGAAGGCACTTTTTGTGTAGTTACTTTTGTTTATCTTGTTTTTGTATGACGTCATTTTGGGACTTAGCCAATTTTCCCAAATGTTGCCATCAAAGACAAATGGCAAGATTGTTGGCAATATGGTCAGCTAGATGTCTAAAGTTTTTTCATTTATGGAAACATGTATTCAATATTTCATTTATGTATTTAAAGTTAGAAAATTGTCTAAGTGTTAGATAGTTTGCACTAGTACAGAGACAAATGTGATGTGTACAGATAACAAAAATTGAGTTAGGGCATGCACAGTTGAGGATAATTATATGAAAATGTTATGATGATATATGCGAGTGCACAGACCAATATAAACTATATGACACAAATTATAATTGATTTACTAGTCAGGTATTTTATAGAATAGAACAAAGCATATCAAAGATATGAGTTGTACAACTTAAGGAATTATTTTGGTAAAAAATAATTACTTATTCTTATTTATCCAACATCCTAAATTATATTTGCAAAAGCATTATGAAGCATGAAGGCTGACAAAGCATAGTTTTATAATTAGAAAGGTATATATGAAGATCTTATCTTGAGCATATAAGTGTGCCATGTGTATGAGTTGTGTGAGCAATATTCTATTGTGAAGATAGTATATATGACGTGCAGGCTTTATATGATGCGAGATCTAGAGCTGAATTAGAGAAAGTGTGAGATACAATGGTAAGACAATATTATATGTATATCCATTCTTTCAAAGGAACCTAATTGTATAATTGCTTGTTAGGGTAGTGGGCTCTTCTTGCATTAATTGTATTTGATCTACCAACTCCTAATAGGGTTGAGGCTTTTAACAGGGCTTAGTCCTCTAACAAGGACTCAAGACACTATATGCATTTCATAGAATCCTAACAGGCTCAATATCCTTAACATGATTCTTTTGTTCAATGGATCATCTTGTGGTATCATCCCCACTAAGGTTTTTCATTAGTCAGGGTTTCCCTAGTTAAAAAATCATGGTGTTATGGTTCTCTTTGTGTATGGTTATATTTATTGTTCAATATTGTTGGTTTACTTTCATATGTAAGTCACAAAGTGATTAATAACATTCAATTGTGGGAAAAAGTTTGAAGAATACTGATTCACCCCCCCCCCCCCCCCCTAGTATTATCTATTTCCTTGTTTACATCTTTGAAGTATGTGCACATCTTTATTGATTTGTTGGGTTGAGAAATAGGAACAATGTTAGAGATCCACTCAATGTAGTCAATTACTTAATGAATCATGCCTTTAGAAACTTCTCTAATTCAACTTTGATATGGTAATGCTACATGAGGATGCATCTTTGTTAGCTTCTACTTCATAGGTTTCATTCCAAGTATAATATATAGATGACACATGATTAGATCAATATCAAGACTTGGCAGATCAAAATATATACATACAAAGTTGATTTTATTTTCCTGAAATAATGTTATGAAACCTTTCTTTTCTTCCTCTGATAGGGATTGAGCTAAGTGCATAATTTATGAATTCTCCTATTTTCCCAAATTCATTGGTTTTGTTTGTTCAATCAACACTGGAGATCTCTCTTGGAAGTGACTTGGGAGAATATCAAATATACCATCTTTAGGTGTCTTTATAAGGTTTGTAACCTTCAAATACATCTTTTTTCTTTATTATTTTTGGTTCTAACACTGCCACAATGTGGTTTTCACTATTAGAAAACTTATTCTTTTTATTTTTGATTTTCAGACAAAGATACTTGATATCCACATCTATCATGTTTATGTTATATTCTCTAATAGAAGATGTTACATATGGTGGAACCGTCAAATTATGCTAAAATTAACATTAAAAATTGATTTTGTCTACTTCAGAGGATAAATATGAGAGGTATATGAAACAAAAAAAACTATAATTTCACAATTATGTTGTAGATTATGGTGTGAAATGTCAAAATTTTGCCAGATCATAAGGTATAGACAAGACATAGTCCAAAAATGTGATTTTCACTCTTTTAAAAGGATTTTTATATGGGTAGTGTGAAGTCACAATTTCACATCAAAAGCATATTGAGTCTTGCGAAATAGACTTTTGGGAACTTTGCAAGGGGTGTTGTCAGGAGCTTGCAAATTATAAATCTTTGAATTTTTGGAGAGCATGTCTAAGGTGCTATGCAATATAGTGATTTTTCACCAAATTACAGAGGGAGTACTCTAGGATGTACCTCAAAAAAGTGATACAATTTTCATTACATTAATGGTTGTCATAGTTTTAGAGGAGGTAGCTAGAAAAGCATGCAAAAAGGAAAAATGATAGTTGTCAAGATATCTAGAAATTACAAAGAAATTTTTATAATTTTTAAGTGGAAAAGATATAAATATTGTACATACACAAGCGTAACATGTGTGGAAAATTGTCCACAAGATTTTCAAATTAATAATTCATTAAATGTTACTATTTTATTAAGGCATCATCACAAGTTGATTGTGAAAGATTATTTTAGAGTATGTTCTTTGTTGAATTCTCCAGGAAATTTTGGATTACAAGTGTGAGCATGGGGTTTGCAGTGTAGGCACATCCAATGGACCAAGAACCCAAACTAGTTGCAGAGTTGGGTCTTTATCTTGAAGAAGAAGACCAATTCAACATCATCAATAGTCTGTACATGGTTGCATGGGATCTCAGAAAGAATGATGCCAAATATGTGAGTGACTACCATGAGATCAAGTTGAAGGAAGATAAGGTCAAGATCAAACAAATATTGGCAGAGCGGGGAGAGCAGTTGGGTGATTGTGCTTACCTTAATGACATGATGGATATGTTTTGTAACATTATTCCATGGTCACTAATAAAAATATATTTTTGTTAATTATAAATATTATGACTAGTCGCAATTAGTTTTAGTTAGATGCTTTAAAAGGGCTAGAAGATTTTGTTGCACCTCTTCATTTTCTACAAGAAGAGGTATCAGGACCCTAAAAAGATACACACACACACACACACACACACAAAATAATAATAATAATATAGAGAAATATATGTATAATCAAGGAATAATAAATAATCTATGCAAATTTTAAGTAGATATTACAACCATCCATGACTCAGTTGTACTCCTTGAAGTTAATAGAAATACTCTATTTTCCTTTCCAAAACCATGCAAAATAATCTTCACTTGTACTTAAAAAAATTGTCCTCTTGGATTCATATTGCTATTTATAGATTTAAATTTAATACAATCTCTTGATAATATAAAATTGCAAGCATTGTGTTTTTTTTTTGTTCATTTGGTCTTCCAAGTTTGAAGTTATAAATAATAGAACTAGGGTTTGTGTTGAAGTTCTTTAACTGGTGATTGATAGTAAGTGTGACTTGTCTCTAAAGGGTTTGATAATCTTGAAATTGATACAAATTTGAATCTTTTTTTTCCATATGGAACAAGGAACTAGTCTGTATTAAGGTTTGTTGTTAATTTGAGGTTGATGAAGTTCCCTATCTTACTCAAACTGTCCTGCAATTTTTAAATTATAAGATAATCACTAATAGCATTCTAAGCATTCAAAAATTTTTATTTCTCCTTGAGAATAATTTTTTATTTCAAGAGAATAAATTAAGTAAATCTTCATAACTAAAATTAAACAATTTTCATATGGTATACACACCTAAGTTAGCAGAACCTGAAGAGAAGAGGATTTGATCATCAAGTACCAATCTTAGTCATTTTCCAAACTGTGTTGAATTAACCAACATTAAGTAAGCAAGGCTCATAGTTTTTTCTACCAACAATTTGAGGAACCAACAAAAAATTTAATGATATTGAGGTGAAAGGCTAGAGCTTATTCATTCTAGCACATAGAGAATTCAATGGATGCTGTATCAGAGTTCCATTCAATAAGATTAGGATGAATGAGAGAAAGAGAGTTAACTGGTTCAAGTGTGTTCATGGTAAGTTCATTAAAAGTGTGGACTAAAAAGTTGAGTCCTAAAGCAATCTCATCCACATGTGATTTAAAATTACTATAAGACCTAAGATTATCAATATTAGGTATGTTAACGTAAGTGGAATCAAACTCATTTGACCTAACACCAAACCCTTGTCCTGCATTGAGTTGGTTTTCATAGGTGTGAACCTCATCTACATCCTTCTCAGAAGTAGTAGCTTTAGAGAATGAATAAAAATCTTATTCATGAGAATAAATACTACTAGGGGATATGTTTAAGTATTCTCCCACAACCATAGGTGTACCCATTCTCCACTTTCATTTTCCTCTTGGTCTTGTTCAACTCCTTCCATTGGTTGAGTTTTACTAGATTCTCTTGTTTGAGATTGTATAGGAATATGTCATTAATCCTAATACTTAGGATTATCTATCTAAATATCTTGTATTTATTCAAGGGTCATCTAATGGATTGAGGTTGTCTCCTCTAAATCACCATTCCTTTTGGAATTGTTCACTTGTGGAGTTTTGTCAATGTGATCATGGAGCATATTAAATATCTTCTATCAAATAGTATAAGGAAATATATCCTCATCTTTTGAGCTCTCAATCATTTTTTAGGGATATGCATAAACTTTATCTTTTCAAACTTTTCTTTTTAAAGCCAAGACATGTGGTATCATTAGGCCTTTTGAATTTTGACTCAATTGGATCTATTAAGCCTTTGTTATTTTTTCCAATAGGACCTTCTCCTCTATATCCCAATTTTTTTATCATCTTACAACCTCTTCCATTTTTGTTAGATAAAATCTCACAATGTTTTATTTCTTTACCTTTACCTTCTCCTTTGAACAACCAATCTAAGACAAACCTTTCTTCTTCCTCATCCTCTATAGGTATTGTAACTTGTATAAAGGTATCATCATGATTTTGTTTACTTTAGTCTTTGATGGTTTCATATCCTCAGAAGGTCTACCATAATACTGAAGAGATGGCAAGAGTGATGTTAGAGAAAAAACTAGTAGCTTATTTTTCCCCATTCCTATATCATTCAATCTTAGAGACTTTTCCATGTCTTTTAGCTTAGCCTCATGATTCTCGGTAGATTCTCTATTGTGTGGCACAAACATGTTAGCAGATTGTTTTAATGCATTACAAGCATAGCTTGATCACTAGGTTAATACACCTCTACTCCATTGTGGGAAAATTTTATGCATTGATGGTATATTTAAGGTAGAGCTTGCATTTCATGTATCCAAGGATGTCCCAGTAAGATATTATGTGATAGTGGTAAATCTAACACTTGAAAAGTTGCATCTCTTTCCATAGGTCCCACTTAGATAGATAACACAACAAGTCCTATTGATTCCCTATCTTCTTCATCACAAGTTTTTATTGGTATTTTATTATGAGGGTCTATAGTATGCACATAGAAACAAATTTGTTGAATGAGATTATAGGAACAAATTTTGAGATCATTTCCTTCGTCTATCAACACAAGTTTAACACACAACTTATGGATCATGGTCTTAATGTGAAATGCTTGATTATGTGGGTGACTTAGCAAGTTATCATCTTCTTTAGAGAAGGAATGGTAGTATGGGAAGGTTAAGTGTCCCACCATAGATTAAACTTGATCCAGGTCTAAGTCTTTCGATACAGTTTCCTTTATGAGGGGTTTGTCTAAGATTTCCCTATGTTTAGGTGAGATTTTCAACAGTTCAAATATTGTGATTTGAGCATTAGTACATTGTAATTGTTGAAGAATATTTTTATTGGTTCCATTAGAGGAAGATTATTCCTTTGAAGTTTTAGTTGCGGTTACAATAGTCACTTTGTCTTTAGACGATTGATCTTCTAATGAAGGTTCAATTCTCTTAAAATAATCTTTTTGTAGATGCTCAAAAATGGTTCGCATCTATGACTTCATCACTTCTTCATACTAATTTGTCCCAGTTTCTCATTCTACTAACTTCGATATTTTGGCTAGATTGACCATATTTTGTCATTTGTATCCCCTTTCGTGTCAATTTCATATCAACTCAGAATCATATCAAATCAACTCGGAATCATATCAAATCAACTCAAAATCACCCCAAATCAACCCAGAATCACTCGAAATCAGTCCTAATCAACCCAAAACATATCAAACATCCCAAATCAATCATCATTTATCCACTCCTAGGCATTGTTGTGGCTTTCAGTGTCTTGGAAACCTATCAACTTATCAATCTTATCAATTTGACCTTAGTATTGTCACGACTCTCAGTGCTAGGTCAAAATATCATTCATGTCATTTAATCTTTGATATTGTTGAGGCTTTCAATTTCAAATCATGGCATCATCAACCATTTTAATAATATTGACAATGTCCGTCAGTGTTATTATGATCGAACCTTATCAATCAATTTTAATCCTGTAGCATTTACAATGTTGGTTAAATGTTACATATCAATTAATTCATGTCATGTGTCCTTGGCATGTTATCAATTTTGATCTATCAATTAATTTGACCATGGATTTGGTCTACATTTTTATCATCTTATTCGATATCTATCATCGTCACATTTTCATCAAAGGATACGGTCGCATTCATTTAATCAATTTGGTCAATCATCTACTAATTTTCTCTATAGGATTAAATAACCCATAATTTAATTCTATTATTCTCACTAATTATTCTTCCTGATTATCATCCTCAATTAATTAATTTTATTAATTAATTGATTCATTATCTGCAAACCATGGAAATTTACAATTTCCTAAGTTCCATTTTCCATCATTAATTCCATTTTCTACTAATTCTTATTTTGTGGAATAAAAGGTTTTTTAATTCAAATATTCCATAAAATATTTCATCATTATGACACTTGGATGTGACACCTCATGGATTCTCCTTTGACACTTGGCTGAGATTTGTCATAATCAAATATTATTACCTCTTACGCATGTCCCTATTTGGCTTATTCATCATAGATTCTTGGCTTTAAGTGGGTTAGGAATCTTATGACGCGTCATAGATTCTCTTCCAAATTTGACTCTTGTGTGTCATAGAATCTTATTTTTGGCATATTCTATCATATGTGTCATAGGAATTATTATTACCTCTTACACATGTCCTTATTTGGCTTATTCATTATAGATTCTTAGCTTTAAGTTGGTTGAGGAATCTTATGACGCGTTATAGATTCTCTTCCAAATTTGATTCTCGTGTGTCATAGAATCTTACTTTTGTCATATTCTATCATATGCATCATGGGAATTATTATTACCTCTTACACATGTCCCTATTTGGCTTATTCATCATAGATTCTTGGCTTTAAGTGGGTTGAGGAATCTTATGACATGTCATAGATTCTCTTCCACATTTAGCCAAATTTGACTCTCATGTGTCATAGAATCTCACAATTGGCATATTCTATCATATGCATCATAGTAATCTCTTTCCACATCGCACATCTATGGGTGACAAATCCAATGCCCTCACTTTGAGTGTTGATTATAAAATGAACACTCTTTCTCTCATTTTGGGTCCTTGAGTCCTTAGAATCCGAAGGCTTAAGTTTTGAAAGTCCAAATCTTTGAATCTTTGAGTCTCTACTTCTTTGCATGTTGCATTCTCTCTCTCACATAAAATCACACTTCAAGTATTCTCATGGCATTATCCACATCCTAGGCTTTGCCTTCAACCTTGTGTGCACTATAGGCGAATTGGAGCTACAATCATTTGGAGAAGAAAGAAGAACATGGGAGCTACAAATGAAAAAGGGGGTTTCTATTGCTTTCTTAATTAGTTTGGCTTTCATGGTAGACTAGTGGGTGCTAACGTATGTTGATTGAGTTTTGTGATTTTCTCATAGTATGTTATGCATTTAACCCATTTTTCTAGTCCTACATTTGGTGAACCCGACATGAATCATGTATGTCTAATTTGGGTTTTTTTGTTTTGTGCTTGTAGGTGGAAGGAAGGAGCTCACTTGGAAGGGTATAATGACTATCTACTCTTCCTTTTCACACCTAGATTTGCACTGTCGGAGCACACCTAGGTTCATAGTAAGCACATGCACCAATCAAAATCTCCATTTCAAGCTCCTCTCATTCTCTAGGACATAGATTAGGTAATTTTGTGTTACTAATATTCTATTTGTAGCATGTGGTGATCGTTGGATGAAGATATGATCATAACAAACTACTGATGTGTGCTTTGCAGGACGTTGTCGAAGACTTTGTGTGTCTTTCAAAACTATGTGTGTGGATTTCCTAGATTAAATAACATTTCATTTGGTGCTTAAAAAAAACCTTTTTCTTTTCTGCTTGGCGTGTCTAAAGTGTTAGATCCCTAGGAGTTGCATTGGACGTATCCTCTCCCCTCGCCATTCGTGGATCTTGGGTGTAAGAGAAATCCGTGTAACTTCTATAGGAGGCCTGCCTTGGACCAAGATACTCAATATTGGGTATGCCAGGGGACAACCTCAGAGTGGTAACAAGCCAAAGCCAGGTCAACGTTCCAGCCGCTATATAAAATTCAATTATAGTGAAAGCTGTGTCGACGGTATTGTTGCATGATAGCTCTCCTCCAGTACCCTTGTGGTGCGTCAAACCTTGGTTCTCGGGGCTGGGAGACCTTCTGCGGAAGTTTATCATTAACTTGTTGAACAGAATGCCCTTACTAAAAACCTTGTTTAAGTGGCCAAAATCCTTTCTATCCACTAGCTCAAGGGGTCACCCATGCCCGTGAAGACATCCTACATTCTCATGGTCCTTAGTAGAGGCAACAGTCCCTTGGGAAGTCATGCCCCTTGGGAAGTGAAAATTGGTAGCCCTGAGAAGTGAGTGCACTGTAAGGGGGAGCCTGTCGTGCCAAGATCCTAGGTTGTCCACTCTGGATAAGCACGGCTAAACTTCAGTTCAAGTAGGAATTCAGTGGATACAGTCCTAAAAGCCTAGGTTGTGGTGTGTTTGTTAACTTTTACAACAGCTATTCTTGTCTTAATGTGTCTTGCCTGTGTGTAAAACATAATCAAGATAAAAGCCAAAATTTTAAATTTACACCTTGGATATCATTTGAACTTGTCAAAACCTCACACATTGCCAAAAAATTTCAACCTTTATCAAACTTTGCAAACATTGATTTAACACACTCCAAACTTGGGAAAACATGTTGACTTGTGCTCTTAAATGTGCTTGGTAAAATATAGATCTCACACTTGCATAGATTTCACTTGCATTTACCCTAGTTTAGGCTTCATTCTTGCATCATATAGACTTCATATTGCACCTTTTAGTCCTAATTTAGTATCTATTACTTTTCATATTGCATCCATTTAGGTTCAGTTTTACTTTCCTTAGTTTTTGCATTCCCATCTCAGAATCAACACTTTGCATTCACCGCCTTGCATCTTTGCATACCTGTTCATCATCTTGAACACTTTATCCATCATTTCGGGTGTCCTAATCATCATTTTGAGCATCCAAACTGGCCCTAACATTGTCCTCTACCATTTACCTCTCTATGACATCAATCCTGAAACCATAGCTTCCAGAATTGCCTCAGTTTTAGCCCAGCTTACCAACTGCGCCCAAAAACTACCAACTACGCCCAACTGGGCCCCAACTACATCATTGATGTAGTCTATACTATCTAGGCACACTTTGTGGTCCTAATATCTAGTTTTGGGTTCCAGATAACATTTTGGGGCTTCAACAGTGTCCTTAGGTACCAGGTTAGCTCCCCTTGCACCTGCTTGCCTAGCTTTGCATTCTACAACACCTAATCTTCATCACCTTCACTTAAGAAATCATTCTATATGTTATAAAGTTCATTTTGCATCTCCCAACCCATGCTAACATCAACCCCAACATCTTGGCTTCCTGGCATGTCAGTTTGGTAACCATACCCCTCAGAATCAGCAAACATTCTTCCTAGCTTACCAACTGCGCCCAGAAACTACCAACTGCGCCCAAAATGGCTCCAAGTGCATCAATGATGTAGTTGGTACTATTAGGGTGCACTTGGAACTATTAGGGCACACTTGGGGACCTGCATGACCTTTTTGGGCCTCCAAACTGCACTTTAGGAGCCCAAAACTGCATCTGGGAGCCTCTAGACCTACCCATTCTGCACTTGACCCAAAACTGCATCTTGCACCCAAAATCCCCTTTTGCATAATAGGCATTTTCCATATCACATATCCACTCAGCATTACCATCATTTTGAGTCCTCAAAACGTCCTTTTGAGCCCCCAAAACCTTTGAATTTAGTCAAAAATCTAGACAAAGTATAAGTCTTAGAGTATCTCCTAGTGTTGATGGATAATGGATCTTGACTAGTCTTTTTATCTTTTCTTATCATTTTATTTTGTCAAAATCTGTCTATGTCTTGATAGATTTGACCTTTTCATCTTTTATCAATTTGATCTTTTCATCTTTTATCAATTTTTGGTCAAGATCCAAAGTCCTTTATCACAAGGTTAAACTCTTAGGCAAAATACTTTCAAAAGGTTTTATCTAAGTTCAAAAATTTCCATATACCCTAGCATAATCATATCCCTAGCATCCCCAAATGTAACTTTTACTTACCCTAGTGGTATATCCCCTTCATATTGCATTGATCAAAATCCTTAACATCATTTTCACTACCAAACCCTATCAAATTGTCCATCAACCAAATTACCTTCTTGAGCATTTACCCTCATTTTGCATGTCCCAAACGTCATTACAAACCCTAGAACATCATCCTTTGCATGATATACCTTGCATACATCAACCTTTAGCATCCTCAACAAGTCCAAAACATAACCCTAATTGTCACTTTTCATACCTTAGAGTCATTTTCATCCCCTCTAGTCAAACTTCAAAACATCACCTTGCATTTTGCATTTGTATAATATCCCTAAGACATTTTCACTTTGCACATCAAAACCATAATTCATCTAGTATTTCCTCACATTGCATAACATTCCTAAACAATTAAAAAAATCCCAAAAAACACTCATATCTTGCATACCCACCACTCCTTGCACTCTTAGGTATCATGCCAACACTTACTAGGAGACAAGCAGCTCAGAGACCAGAGGAACTCTATCAACCTTTGTTTTTTGAGGCACAAGCACAACCAAAACCTCATCCAAGACAAAGAAAGAGCAAGAAAATCCAACAAACCTTTGACGAAGACCAAATTGAGGCATCACAACCATTACTATCAGACCCTTTGAATATGTATCCGCAAGATCCTCATAATCAAGCTATGGCACAACAAACCTTGAACAATGCACCTACCATGAGATTTCCTCCGAACACTTCCCCCACACATGGGATGGTTCAATGGAGTCCTAACTTTGAACCTATATTTGTGCCAATGCCACCAGGAGAAGGAAGTGTACCAACCTCACCTGAATATGAACAATCACATTCATTTGAATTCAGCCAACCTAACACATCAAACATACAACAAGGTATTGTACACCTAAGTGATGACTCTGACATTGATTATGGCATCACTGATGAAGAAATGACTAGGGCATATCAAGACAAAATTTTTTGCAAGAACTTCAAATGTTTGGCCGCACAAGAAATTGTCAAATTTAACCCAAACTTGAAAGGTCCTAGGTCCAAAAATCAAACCAACACAACAATTGAAAACATACAACCCATGATAAATTTGGACTTAGACAAGGGAAAACAAATTTTGGAGTTTTCAAACACAATAATGGCACCTATAAGGTCCCATCAAGAACCAACAATTGAAATCCTCCAAAGTACATTTGAACACATCAATGTTAACCCCTTCTTTGATGAAATACCGCCAATCCCTAAACACCCCAAAAGGATATTAAGACTTGTTTTTAGTCACATGATGCAACAACAAGATGCACCTAAATGGACCCGTGCTCTAGGGATGCCAGACATACCTTCTTTGGAGGCAAATCAACAAAGTACACCTTTTCTTCTAACTTTACCCTGTGCTATGACATCAAACACTATAGAGCCTCTCATAAATACAACATGTGAAACATCAAGTGCAACCATCCCTATAGATGCACAAAGGAAAAGTCTTATTGACATTACGCCTATTCCTAATAGGGGCACATCTCATAGTCAAGTCAATATGATGTCGCAAGCAGGAACATCTAAAACACAAAGGTACCAAAATAACAATACAAACATGATGTTCAATTCTCAAGGACTTAGTCAGCCCCCACAAAAACAACAACCTACAATGGTACAAGGACCCAACACTTCCAAGGCACAACCAAGTCTACATCTACTTGACACACATCCAACATATCAACAATAACATCAAACACAATGACAACAACCACAAGTGGGGAAAACATCCAACATTCCTAACATGCAATCCCATATGGACCCACTTGACTTACACACAATTTATCAACAAAAATTTCAGCAGCAATTCCAACAACAACAAATGATGTTTGCTAAACAACAAGAGCAACTCAAGCAACAATTGGAATACCAAAGATGCCTTGAGCAACAAATTGCATACCAGCAACATTTGTTACAACAACAACATGTGCCACAACAACCTCAACAGATACCTCTAGAACAAAAAGCACGCACATGGTCTCACATACAACCAACAGAGGTATCCCAACAACAACCACAACACTTGGTACAACAATCACAGTCAATCCCACAACAAGTGCCACATCAAATACCACAACAAGTACCCAAAAAACAAGGACCTTTCTGTCTTCGAGGTGCCAACTTACCTCCACCACCCAGTGACACTTCATCAAACTCATCAGACACAGAAATGTCAGAACCAAGTGGACATAGTTCTCGCCACAGCAAACGGTCTACTCATAGACACAAAAAACTTGAAGGAAAGACCATCATGCAAAACCCCAATGAATAACTATTACAACAATTCAAACAACTTTCCAAACAAGTCGAAGCATTGGGAGTCCAAAAGAAACAGGTTCTATATACAGAAAGGGACCTACGTCCTAATCCATTTGATAAAAGTTTGTATATGCCTCCATTCCCAAAACACTTTGAAGCTCCAAGGTTTGAAAAATATCGAGGAAAAGGCAACCCTATTTATCACATCCGAGAATTTTGTGCTTCATGTACTGAACTTAGTGATGAGCCCACTTACCTTATGAGATTGTTCCCTCGTTCTTTAGGTGGGCCTGCACTTGAGTGGTACTCCAAACTTCCTGGTAATATCAAATCTTGGTTAGAGCTAGTAGACAAATTTATCTCCCACTTTGCCTTTAACATCACAAATGAGGTGATACTTTCTGATTTGTGCTCAACTAAACAAAAGATAGGAGAATCATTCATCACATTCTTACTGTGTTGGAGAAGCTTAGTTAGTCAATGCTCATTAGACATCCCTGAAGAACAACAAGTACACTTGTGCATTGAAAATTTAGTCCCAAACTTAATGTATGAACTCAAAATCAAGAGTCCAAGCACCATTTCTAAACTAATGAAAAAAGGGGCTGGTATTGAAGATGCTCTTATCCGTAAGGGAGTCCTCAGGATAAACACAGAAAACACAAACACCAACTCGTCTAATGACAAGGCAAAATTTTTCTCCAAAAACAAGAATGTGACTAATGATGGTATTGTGGATGCTCGCACAATTAGCACAACACAACCTCAATTGACTTTGAAAGGTGTAAACCCTACAAATTCACAAACCTCTAACCAAACATCAGCTCCACAATAGAAAACTGAGACTCCCATGCAAGATAAACCTTGAAGACATCCTAGAACCAAAGATAGGAAATTTACACCATTGGGAATACCACTTGAGACTGCATTACAATAGTTACTGAGTAATAACTTCCTACAATTACCCCCAATCAAAGATGAAACATTGACTAAAGCAGATTGGTGGGATGAAAAAAAGTATTGTGATTACCATCGTACCAAAGGACACAAGACTTCATCGTGCTTCCAATTGAAACATGCAATACAAGACCTTATTGATGATGGTGTCATCACCATTGATCCATCACTATTAGCATCCACCTCTGATCACACTATTTTCAAAGATCCTTTGGGTAATCATGACAAAGAGAAACCCTCAAGTTCAAACTCAAACTCACAAGGTAATGTGAATTACACACATACTGGCTATGACTACACCATCAATTGCTTTAATGAGTTTGACTTTCACATATCCACATTCACATTAAAGGCTAAAGACCCTCATTGTGTTGTCACTACATGCTGTAGCAAGATTACCCTACCTGGAGCCCCAGCTAGACCTACTGCTTCTACTAACTGCTCCTACTTCATCTAATTGTAGCCTTGTTGAACAACTTGGAAAAACCCCTGCACAAATATCCATTTTGGACTTATTGTGTGCATCCCCTCAACACCAAAAGATCTTGGAGCAAGCCCTTAAAGAGTCAGTAGTCCCAAATAACATTGATGTTGCCCAGTTCCAAGCCATGGTTGGGAACCTATCTGCATCACAACATATCACTTTTTCAGCTTGAGATATTCCTAAGGAAAAATATAACCACAGTGATCCCCTCCACCTTGAAGTCTTTGTCCATAATGTTAGAGTCAGACGTGTCTTGATAGATGGAGGAGCAGGACTAAACATCTGTACTCTTAAGGTTGTCAACAATTTGGGTTATTCTAAAGATGATGTGGATCCCTCTCGAAGAATTACAATAAAAGATTATGATGATGGTGAACGCTTCTCTAGGGGCATCATCATTATTACCTGTCAGAGTTGGTCCAGCTACTGAAGACACATTGTTCCATGTACTAGACATTGAAATGAATTGCAACATGATACTAGGACGCCCTTGGCTTCATGCTATGAAAATAGTCCCTTCTACATATCATCAATGTTTGAAGTTTTCCTATAACAAAATAGAGGTTACCATCCTCGGTGATCCAGATCCTTTCTAGTTTTGTGCTAATCTAAGAGATGCTACTGCATTCCAAATCCCAACAAACAATGAAGCACAACCCAAAAATCCCTCTAAGTATGTGGATGCTGATATACTACTCAGTAAAGTCAAGGAAAAGATGAAGATTGAAGACAATGGGTGGGGAGAGTACTTTATGTCTCAAGTCTCTTACATTAGGGAGTCACCACTTTCTCCCATCAGTACAAAGAATGATACTTCTATCAATGAGAATACATCCGTATGTATTAAGAAAGAAAAGGCAGAATGAGAACCCACTTTGATATCTCATAGCAAGTATGGACTTGGGTTTACCATCATGCAAAAACAAGGCTATGATGGCTATAGTGGTCTTGGATCTCAGAAACAAGGACTCATTGAACCTATCACTACAGAAGGACAATCTCCTAGTTTGGGGCTTGGATTTAAACCATTACGAATAGGTCCTCCTAGTACCATGGCACCTATGTGTAAGACTATGGATGTTTCGAATGATGAAAAGGCATCTGAGGATATCCCACTTGAAACCAACAATCCCCTAGCCTCTGATCATAGCCCCAATGACCCAGTTGAATCAGTTACCCATATATCTACCTTCAACCAAAGCCCATTCAACACTGATGATGACATCTCCTTAAGTTATCCTGAACCTTTGGATTGGGACCAACGTGGACCACCAATTTTTGATCGATTCGACAACGATAGCACTCTCATAATAGACTTTGAAGGCATTATGACTGAAGATCATAAAGAAGCAGTTTCTCCTAAAGAGAACATATTGGCATACTTTGGGTAGCCAACTCCACTTTCTAGTTACAAAGAAAAAAGAGAAAAAGATAGCAAGCATAGGTCTCTTGGTGAAAATCAAAAGGCACCATTAGACTATAAAAAATCAAAAGCTAAGCAGCTCCAGATGATACAAAAATGAAAAATATGATGCCATGAATATCAGTGTTCCAGTGTTCAACATGCCACAAAGTCTTTTGGAGCTCTCTCAATCAGCATTCATGCAGAAGGTCATTGGTCTCAATCCTCCCAACCCTCCCTTATATCCCTTTGTTTATCCCCAAATCCAACTATCTACTTTGTCCAATAACCAAAATCAATCCTTTATCCAACAAGCCTTTGCATATGTCATCATTAATGACATCCCACATGACATTTCTATTGACCCAATTATCCTTAGATGCCTTGATTCGCAAGAGACAGACATTGTCTTACATATGGTATATCTCGAGACCTTTCTAGTGGTTTGATTTTAGCTACAGACTCGAAACAAATACTATGTAGTTATGGTCAGTCATGGATCCAGAGCTCATCAGCTAGTAGCACCAACAATAGATATCTTCTCAGCATTTGTCAATGAAATTCTTGATTTTATATAAAAGTCTTGAAAAAATATCAAAAAAATTGCAAAAATACCTGAAAAAATACCAAAAAAATAGTAAAAAGTCATGAAAAAAGAAAAGAAAAGAAAAAAAAGGATGCCTTAATGAAAACCTGGCAAACAGGCATATTGGCACAAAAATTTGAGTCAAGAGAAAAATTTCGTCCAAAAGTGAAAACCTGGCAAACAGGCACTTTGGACAAGTACCATGGTGAAAACTTGGCAAACAGGTGCCATGTGTAATCAGTTATTGCTCCTCCATCTATCGGGATTCCATCTAGTCTTTTCCCCCTCTATCATTCCTTGATCATACCCTTCATATTGCAAGATATCCTTGGTTCCTTATCATGGCTCACGAACTGGTTAATGTCCTTCGTTACCTTGCTTAAGCATCACTAGTCTACACACACACTCTGTCATTGGCCTTTGTACATAATTTGCGTCTTGTCTAGGGGCATATTACCTACATGGTGTGTAAGTTTGAATTTGAACTGGGGGCATATCCCTAAGTGCTTTTTATCCATTGGACCTATCGCATAACGGATTGGAGCTAACACTTGTATATGCTTATACGATCCTGAAAAAATCCCTAAAAATCATAAAATGTCCTGAGAAAATCTATAAAAATCACATGATGTCCTGAAAAAATCCCAAACATTCAAATATGATCCTCAAAAAATCCCTAAAAATCATAAAATGTCCAGAGAAAATCTATAAAAATCACATAATGTCCTGAAAAAATCCTAAACATTCAAATATGATCCTGAAAAAATCCCTAAAAATCATAAAATGTCCTGAGAAAATCACTAAAAATCACATAATGTCCTAAAAAAATCCTAAACATTCAAATACGATCCTGAAAAAATCACTAAAAATCATAAAATGTCCTGAAATAAACCCTAAAAATCGTAAAATGTCCTAAAGAAACTAGTCACACAAAAACATCAAATATCCTCAAAAACCCTAAAAATCACAAAACCCATCAAAAATTTGCAATAAAGCTTGTACATACTCACTGTGGATAACCACCCCTTTTGAGTAAACACTTACACTTTGCAAACTGAAAATCAAAGCACTACACTTTAGATCACAATATCTGTGCAACATGAACCAACAATCAATCCAACTGGTCACTATGACCTTATCAACTGAATCCACAACCAGAACTATCACATTATCAACATGTCAAACACTATCTACACACCTAAAACATTAACAAGAACGTAATAATGGACAAGAATAGCTGTTGGCTCATGCTATTTAGTGAGTGATTTATTTTTGCTTTGTTTTTTCTTTGATCATGTCCCTATGCTACTCAATGATATAAATTGATCTATGAGAGTGGCCAGGATGGTTCATGGTCATCTTTTTCCATTTTTGTCTATTACAATGTACCTTTGAGAGTCTGGGGCATGTACATATGCCTTAGAAAGGACAAGGTCATTCTCTGTCTAGATTGTGCTTGTTTACGCAAAAGGCTTGCATTTGCACTCTAGCCCTTTATGCCATGATGCGTTGCATTCCATTTGTCATATCAAAATAAAGCTCCATTTGAAATATAGTGTACTTTCTAGAAGCAAAAGCCTTTCCATTGTACTAACATCTCCTCATCTCATCTTTCTTCTTCATCTCATTCTCCATCACCACGATCATGTCTTCTAATTCACCAAATCATCTTCACCTCACATTCATGCATTCTTGCATCATCCTACACTATCAATCAACTTTCTATGGCTTTCCACCTAGTTCAACCTTAGTCTAACATCTTTTCTCATCATCTATGACCAAATATGACCATTTTTTATGATTTCCCTCATGTTATGACATCTTTCAATCATTTTGGGCATGCACACACAGTTTCGAGTCATTCCGTCAGTTGCTATGGTTTTGTCTTCTTGTTGTTGATAAATTGACTTATCATATGCTTATCTTAGTCAATTTATCGAGGGGGCACCCATATATATCATCCCTACTAGGGCATGTTGTGGCTTTCTCATCAGTTATTCTTTGATACAACACTCTAAATCACATTGTATCAAAGAGGGGCAAAATGTAGACACTAAAAAATGGTTCGCATCTATGACTTCATCACTTCTTCATACTAATTTGTCCCATTTTCTCATTCTACTAACTTCGATCTTTTGGCCAGATTGACCATATTTTGTCATTTGTATCCCCTTTCGTATCAATTTCATATCAACTTAGAATCATATCAAATCAACTTGAAATCATATCAAATCAACTTGAAATCACCCCAAATCAACCCAGAATCACTCAAAATCAGTCCTAATCAACCCAAAATGTATCAAACACCCCAAATCAATCATCATTTATCCACTCCTAGGCATTGTTGTGGCTTTCAGTGTCTTGGAAACCTATCAACTTATCAATCTTATCAATTTGACCTTAGTACTGTCATGGCTCTTAGTGCTAGGTCAAAATATCATTCATGTCATTCAATCTTTGATGTTGTTGAGGCTTTCAATGTCAAATCATGGCATCATCAATCATTTTAATAATATTGACAATGTCCGTCAGTGTTATTATGATCGAACCTTATCAATCAATTTCAATCCTGTAGCGTTTACAATGTCGGTTAAATGTTACATATCAATTAATTCATGTCATGTTTCCTTGGCATGTTATCAATTTTGATCTATCAATTAATTTGAATATGGCTTTGGTCTACCTTTTCATCTTCTTATTCGATATCTATCATCGTCACATTTTCATCAAAGGATACAGTTGCATTCATTTAATCAATTTGGCCAATCATCTACTAATTTTCTCTATAGGATTAAATAACCCATAATTTAATTCTATTATTCTCACTAATTATTCTTCCTTATTATCATCCTTAATTAATTAATTTTATTAATTAATTGATTCATTATCTGCAAACCATGGAAATTTACAATTTCCTAAGTTCCATTTTCCATCATTAATTCCATTTTCTACTAATTCTTATTTTGTGGAATAAAAGGATTTTTAATTCAAATATTCCATAAAATATTTCATCATCATGACACTTGGATGTGACACCTTGTGGATTCTCCTCTGACACTTGGCTGAGATTTGTCATAATCAAATATTATTACCTCTTACGCATGTCCCTATTTGGCTTATTTGTCATAGATTCTTGGCTTTAAGTGGGTTGAGGAATCTTATGATGTGTCATAGATTCTCTTCCAAATTTGACTCTCGTGTGTCATAGAATCTTATTTTTGGCATATTCTATCATATGCGTCATAGGAATTATTATTACCTCTTATGCATGTCCCTATTTGGCTTATTCATCATAGATTCTTGGCTTTAAGTGGGTTGAGGAATCTTATGACGCGTCATAGATTCTCTTCCAAATTTGACTCTCGTGTGTCATAGAATCTTACTTTTGGCATATTCTGTCATATGCATCATAGGAATTATTACCTCTTACGCATGTCCCTATTTGGCTTATTCGTCATAGATTCTTGGCTTTAAGTGGGTTGAGGAATCTTATGACGCGTCATAGATTCTCTTCCACATTTAGCCAAATTTGACTCTCATGTGTCATAGAATCTCACAATTTGCATATTTTATCATATGCATGATAGGAATCTCTTGCCACATCACACATCTATGGGTGACAAATCCAATGCCCCCACTTTGAGTGTTGATTATAAAATGAACACTCTTTCTCTCATTTTGGGTCCTTAAGTCCTTAGAATCTGAAGGCTTAAGTTTTGAAAGTCCAAATCTTTGAATCTTTGAGTCTCTACTTCTTTGCATGTTGCATTCTCTCTCTCACATAAAATCATACTTCAAGTATTCTCATGGAATTATGCACATCATAGGCTTTGGCTTCAACCTTGTGTGCACTATAGGTGAATTGGAGCTACAATCATTTGGAGAAGAAAGAAGAACATGGGAGCTACAAACAAAAAAGGGGGTTTCTATTGCTTTCTTAATTAGTTTGGCTTTCATGGTAGACTAGTGGGTGCTAACGTATGTTGATTGAGTTTTGTGATTTTCTCATAGTATGTTATGCATTTAACCCATTTTTTGGTCCTACACTTTTCTTTTGATCTAGTTATAACATTTTCTATTTAGGGATCTATATTTGGTATCTAGATTCTTTGTAGAAGCTAGATGTTCAATGTTGTGGGCATATTATTAAACAAAAAAATTTGTCATTTCATCAAAAAAATTAATTCCAAAAGGTAACTTTGAAAACCATTCCATAGGTTGTCTACCTAAGCTTTTTGGAAATAAGTGCGTAAGATAAGATTGATAGTGCATACACTTATATGATCTTGGGAATCATATGTACCCAAGTACTTGTCAAAATTGGGAATTTATAATCTTTTAGGAAAAGGAGGCATGTACATGTCATTCTGAAAAGGAAATGGACAAATTACACCCAATGATAATTTTGAAGTAGGTTTCTCTTTCTCTTTCTTCATTAGTTCCATTTGTGTTTGTATAGTTTACATCTTTTTAATTAGAAGAGACATAGGCTTTTTTTCTTCCTTAGTGACATGTGTTTCAACATCATAGTGTTCAAGTAGTTTAGTTTCTTCGAGAGTGAGTTCAAGGAATTACTTTTCCCTCTCTTGTTCCATCAATAATTTTACCATTTTACATAAGTTTTTTCTGTTTTGACATTTTTCAAATCTTTTTAGGGTTAGTTCTTCATCATTAGAGCCCTTAGGGAAATTTTTATTTTTTATGTTTTGATCCATGTTGTTCCTTTCTCATTAATTATTTTTAGGATTATGTTTAGACATTGTTGAATAAGATTCTCTAACTCATATCTCAATGTTAGGTCCAACTAGTGTATATGTTCTACTCTAAGTGATATACTTAGGTTTAGAAGATGAATTGTCAAATATTTTATTAGTAGATTGTGCTTGGAACAAAGGGTTGACCTTTTAGGTAAATGTTAATTTCATGTAAGAGTATTTTGGAGGTAAGAGATTTGTTCGAGTCACTCAAGAATTGCAAGACTCAAGAAAGGCACTTACCTATCTTAGATTGTTCAAGTGTAAGTTTTCTAGCACTCCTAGTTTCAACAGGTATTGAGATATCCAATAAAAATAGTGTGGTGGGTTTAAATAAATATCATGTTTCAAATTTCATCTCAATTTGATTATAGATGATAGTGGGAGAAGAAAACCATGGCATGATCCATCAAAGTAGTGGCTAAATAGCCAAGATAATGACTCTTGTAGCAACATGTGTGACAAAATAGTATAGACTAGAAGATGTGAGTATATGAGACTACTTTGGATGAAAATCAAGATGCGTGACCTTGTTTCTATAGAGATCTTAAACTAGCGTGCAAAGAACATTAAGAATTAAACTAACATTCATAAACTAGGTAAATTAGCAATACTTATGATAAGATGAAGGAAACACCATTAAGGCAGGCAAGCCAAGAATGCTAACCTCCCCAAGCGTGACCTTGATGTTATTGATATGTCCAAATATGGATGGATGTGTGCTCAAGTATGCTTCAAGCCTTCAATGGGTAAGAGTCTCCGAATGGATTAAAAATGGTGTATGGGGTGAGTGAGGATTCTTGCATGGAAAGGGTGTGATTCAATGATTTTTTCTCTAAAGGGACATTATAAGTTTTCAGGGAAGTTGAATCTGATTTGGAGAGAGGGAAACATCCAATTTATAGGCTAAGGGGTAGTAAGAAAGAGGATCAGGATGTGAGGATGGAAAAAGGGCGAGGAAGGGCTAGGATGCAAGGAAGGGGGAGTACATGGATTGTGCTTCTCCAAAGCTCTAGCATTGTGACAAGTGTCACAATGGGATTGGATGGTCAAAGGGAGTTATGAGGGAGGACTGTGGAAGATGAATGTAAGAAGAATTTAAGGTCATTTAAGACATGTAAGATCGATTAATGCTCTTGGATAGGAATGTAAGAGGGTGGGGGAGAATTTTGACTTTGGCTTGGGTTAGAAAGTCTTAACCCATGTTTAAATTTGTGCACATGTTTAGGAGGATGATTAGGCTTGGCTTAGGATGAGATTAGGAAGCAAATGGTTTGGGGCTTAATAAGGTAGGTTAATTAGCTCGCTAAGCAGGGTTAGCATGGGTGAATGGGTTGGATTTAGGTAATGATAGGTTTTAGGGATGGTTTAGGGGTTTGGGATGATTTATTTAATAAAATGGATATGTGAGATTAAATTAATTAGATTTATGCATTTATTTAATTTAATAGAGGAATAAGGATTTAATTGATAAATTAATTTTGGGTTATTGTTTGGTTTTATCAATTGGACTATAGTTAATTAAATATATTAATTAACTAGGGAATGATGATTAATTAATTAAATATAAAATATTTAATCAATAATGCCCTAGGATATGACTAAATAAGATTACTTAGTGGTGTAATTGAATTTAGGTGTTTACATTTTGCCCCTCTTTGACATAGTTTTGGAACAACACTATTTCAAAGAAGTTCAAACATAAACGATGCAAAGAAGTTTTTTAAGGCAACATGGTTGCCCCAGTCTCAAGTAGAAGAGGAGAGAATGGACCATGTGATGCCCCCTCAATAAGGTGGTGGGGAGAGAAAATGAGGCTTAGTGACTTCTTGAAAAGGTACAATAAGCCAAGGTGAACAGGAGGACATAGAAGGACTAAAAAGGTTTTAAAATTACAATTAAGTTATGACAATAACAAGCTTGGAGGAAAAGGGGGTCACTAGAGGGGTCATAGTGGGAAAAATGGCATCATAGGGGGCCTATAAGGGGGTCTATGAGGGCTAAAAACGGTTATTTTCTCTCATACCTATGATGAGATATTGCTATTTTTGAACTTTGACTTGGTGGATGTGATGGATGCATAGGGACGACCAAAGCATCAGGTGGATGTGGTACGAAAAGTATGGGCACGACGAACACTAGACCAATTAGTAGGTGTTAAAACTTTTCCCTTATGATTTTTGTATTATTTTTCAAAGTGTTCTCAAATTTTGGAAAACACATTCTCACAAGCATAGGGTTGATAGGATCATAGTAGGGATTAGTGGGACAACAACCCCAAAAAAAAGTTGAGGGGAAAGGGTAAAAAAGTGGTTAGAAGCCATTTTTGTGGGAAAGCAAATTTGGGTCACAGTTGTTACGGGAACACGAATCTGGTTAGCATTTTTTGTGTGTTAGCAATCTTCACCACGGGGAAGCTTTCTTGCTAGTGGGAATGCGATCTCATGAGTCAAAGGTGAATAGGGAAGGTCAACATGGGAATGGGTTAAGGTTGACTAGGATGGGGAAACAATAGGACACATTCTCATGATGATCTATAGTTGTGGGAATGTGAGGTTCAAATGGGGTAGTGGGAACACGTTCCCATTTTTGAGAATGTAGGTACAAAATTAGGTTTTAAGGGGTAAAAGGAAAGGCGATGGAACATAGGTAGAAAATTTTAAAAGAGGAATCAAGGATTGACATGAGTGTTGCTTTCCCTGATGCAGTAGTCACTAGATTCCTTGGTGTTGTGAGAGCAACGTGATGGGGTGCTTCATATTGGGGATCGATTCACACTAGTGAACTAGGTGAGGATTGATGCCATTGGCCTAGGATACCTAGCTAGACTACCCCATACACAGATGTGTATGGATATGGTGACAACATTATGTGAGCATTAACACAATGAGATCAGTATATTTCATCTACAGGCATGCAAGATGATAGTGACTTTAGAGGATGTATACAGGATCTTCTGGCTGCTTGTGTAGGGTACAGAGGTGATGGCTAGCAAGGATTTCATAGGAGAGGTGGTTGTGCAAAAATTGGTGGGGCCTAGAGTCTAGTTCCATATCCAAAGGGGCCATTTTGCATTAGACAATCATTTGGATCAGGTGGCCATGGATTAGAGGATATATTTCTATGTATGTGGGTTAGTGTCAAGGTATATTGCCCCAAACACGAGTGGTATAGGTGTGACTTTAACATTGATACCAATGATCATTCAAATTATGGATGAGGGAGTCCTAGTGACATGGGACTCACTAATGCTAGTGGAGTTATATAGGGATTTACATCAGATAGTTTACCAAGGCATGGGGCGCCACTAGGGGAGGAGCATGGGCTTCCTGACCCTACTGTAGGTTTGGGCATGGGAGTATATCATGACATTCAAGCTGATTGGTCAGAGAGACAAACAACTAAAGGAGCCTATAGTATATAAATGGGGAGATCCACTTACACACCACCATATAAAGTAGGTGGATTACTGGTGAGTCTAGTTTGATGAGGTACGAACCATGATATGGAGGCCATATATAGGTCTTAGGTCATGGACAGAGGAGAGGAAATAACATAATATACCATTCCTCCTTGTTTTATTTTTGGACAATGGGAGTATATAGCTTAGCAGTATTGGCCAGATAGGGTACTACAATAGTTTGGATGGCCACAGGTCATTCTAGGAGAGCGTGTATGGTATCAGAGGGTTACGAGAGAGTCTATGACCCTATTTGGGCTAGCTCTACAAAGAGAGGGGTTGTTGTAGGAATGTTGAGACTTAATGCCTCAGTATTTGGATTGATTTAATAGGGTAGTAGATTTTGGCTTGACACAGGAGTACAGGGATCAGTTTCAATGCCCAAGGATAATAGGTCGAACAATTAAAGTGGCTATGGTGGTGGGGGAGATCACTCAAGTGAAAAGGAGAGGGAGGTATGAGGTAAGAGGCTTGAGACAATAAGCTAAGGCTATGGTGTAGGGGAGGCACCATAGAGTAGAGGTAGAGGGAGGTAGAGGAGGAGGGGAGATAGGAGGATGGGGGATAGGAGGAGGCGAGGAGGCAATAGGGGAGAAAGGAGAGGGGGCCTAGGCGCCAGATTTTGGAGGAGGAGGAGGAGGGGTTGGATCATCCATAGGTGGAGAGGATGTGGGGTTGGTGAGGAGGTAAGCATCCCTATAGAAGGCACACAATGTTGCCAACTAGTTTCTATGAAATACACAATAGGAGAGGAAACAACTCTATATTGAGTGGGATCAGTTTTGATGAGAGCTTGATGTGGCCTAGTTATAGGTGGATTGGGTAGAGGTTAATCTAGGGACATTGCAACTAGAGTCAAGATGGTTGGAGGGTAGTGTGGGCTAGAAAATGTGACCTATTAGGAGCATGGGTTAACAAACAAACATTAGTTAAAAACCTTGAAAGTATAGCAAAGATTCATGAAAATGAAAGGAAGAAACACTAACTAATGCTTGCTTGGGTTTTGCAACCCTAAGTAGCTAACAAACCCAATCTTCTAGCCACCTCTACAGCTCAACAAAGGAACCCATAAGAGGCCTTGTTGGTGTGTTAAGATGTGGGTATGTTTGGTGTGCTCACCCAAACACAACAATAAATGAATCTCTTGAATGATTATTCAAATGTGAGCGAAAATGAAATATGAATCTAGGCTACAATGAAATGAAGAACACCTCAAGAAATGGCTATGGAGAAAGCCATACTTGAAGGTATTCAAGAATGAAACTATGGAATGCAACTAAGAAACTAGTGAGATGTGTAAACTAAGCTAAGATGTAAATGAAATGAAGATGCTAATACATAAAGAACTAGACTAACAATGCATGAAGCAAACTAAATCAGCTACCAAATTGTTAGTATGATCCTAGGAATCTCTATGAAAATCAAACTACAATGCAAACTCTTAGCATGAGAACTCAAAACTCAAAATGGCATGGTAAGAATGCAAAAATGGGAGATGCAAATGCTTGAGACAAGCCCTCTATTTATAGGCTTGAGGGAGGGCTTGGTGAGGTGGCATCCATGTAGATGCCACATAAGGTGACATGCAAGCCATGCAAATGGTCAAGAATTCAAAGTTTTCTCACAAATGTGTGAGCAAACTTGAGAAGAAGAGTGGGAGACAAGAGTGTGTAGGCATGCCATCTCACACATGTGTGAGCACACTCTTAGGCTAATGAGGGGGATTAGGGAGATGATTAGGAATGATTACGTGGGATTAGAGAAGAAATAGGCTTAAAAGGATGAAAATGATGGTTATAGGCTAGGCTCTAAGTTAGGCTCAAGATTAAATTAAATGAGATTTAATTTAATCACTGGTTTAGAGGAATTAATGGGATGTGAGGGTTTAAATAAAATTTATTTAAAAATGGGAAAACATGGAGGATCATGTGCTAAATTAATTTAACACATTAAGGCTAGAAGTATTTAAATTAGATTTAAATACCCAGGAGAATGAACTCATTTAATTAATTAATATAATTAAATAAGTAGAAGAATGTGAGCAATATAATTAATTAATTAATAATTAATTACATTGTCACGGGAAATATTAATAAGTTAATATAGTGTTTAGGGACGATTTTAAGAGTCTATAGGTAGGTTAGAGGTGATGGAGGGGGAGAAGGGGAGACTCCAAGTGAGGCTGGATACTGTACAAGAGGAGAGAGACCAACTAGTGGTGGAGGTGGCAACCTTACAAGCATAGATGGTAGTGGGAGGAGGGTTTGATGAGCTCAGATGGTTGTGGGGAGATGGAGAGGCAAAGCTTAGATAGCTAAGGGGAGAGATGGAGGATTTGCAAGAGAGAGCATAATTCTACAGAGAGAGGTATCATAAAGTGGTGCTAGTAAATCAGATTGACCATTATAGGCAACTAAAACAATTGAAAATAGATGAAACCCATATAGACATGAAGGGTGGGGGGGAGTAGATGGAGCACTAGGGGATCATAGAGGATTGGGGGGTCTCTCACACAAGGCATAGCCATCGGAAAACGTAGAGCTAGAGATGAGATAGGGGGATTGATGGGAGGAGGGATTAGGTAGAGAATTTGGACACTAACGGAGGGATGATGAGGCCACCACCACCACCACTAGCAACATAGGGTGTAGAGAGGGACCCTTATGAGTCTCAAGGAGAGGAGGTGATGGATGAGGATGAGCAGCGATATGCTATAGTTTTGTGGATTTGTTGGATATTTTAAGTGTATTGATATGTACCTTTGGTGGGCATAGACCCTGATGTATTCTTATGGACATTTTATACTATATAGATATTGGATTAGACTATGATGGACATTTTATATTCTTTAAAGGATGGGTGATGCATTCTTTATTCTTTGACAATGTGATATATATATATATATATATATATACATATATATATATATACATATGTACATATATACATATATATATATATATATGTACATACATACATATATATATATATGTATGTACATATATACATATATATATATATGTATATATATACATATATATATATATGTACATATATATATATATATATGTATATATGTACATATATATATATATATGTATATATGTACATACATATATATATATATGTATGTATGTACATACATATATATATATATGTATATATGTACATACATATATATATATATATATGTATATATATACATATATATATATATATATATATGTATGTATATATATACATATATATATATATATATATGTATATACATACATATATATATATATGTATATACATACATATATATATATGTATGTATATACATACATATATATATATGTATGTATATATATACATACATACATATATATATATATATATGTATGTATGTATATATATACATACATATATATATATATATGTATGTATATACATATATATATATATATATATATATATATATATATATATATATATATATATATATATATATATATATATATATATATATATATATATGAGCATTCTTGTGGGTGGGATATGTATGTACTAAGCACTGTGCCTATGTGATTTTAATGTGTGTTTTTATGAGATGCATGTAGTTATATGGACTGACATGTGTTATGTAGGATGTGATGGTGGTTTATGGGATGGGTGGGATGCATGATTATACTAACATTTTGTGATCCATGATGTGATATGTGGTTATGTGTTAGATGATGGTATTGATGCTTTATGATGTACGATGTGATATGGTTTATAAGATGGAGGATATGCATGCTGTTATTGATGCTTTGTGATGTTGGATGTGATGTTTTTTATGTGATGCATGATGTACAAATGAGGACAAAAGTGATCTTAAAAAATTTATGATGATGCAAGTGATTACTTTTAAAATGAACCTAAAAATGATGATGATGAAAAATGGACAACTAGAAATGAACCTAAAAGCTATGATGGTGAAAAATGAACCTAAAATTATTATAATGGTAAGGAACTTAAGATTATGATAAAGGAAATGACCTTAAGATTAGGATAAGGGAAATGGATCTAAACTATGATAATGGAAATGGATCTAAAACTATGATAATAAAAGTGGATCTAAACTGTGATAATGAAAATGGATTTAAACTATGATAATAAAAATGGATCTAAAACTATGATAATGAAAATGGATCTAAAACTATGATAATGAAAGTAAATCTAAACTATGATAATGAAAATGGATCTAAAACTATGATAATGAAAATGGATCTAAAACTATGATAATGAAAATGGGTCTAAAACTATGATAATGAAAGTGCATCTAAACTATGATAATGAAAATGGATCTAAAACTATGATAATGAAAGTGGATCTAAAACTATGATAATGAAAATGAATCTAAACTATGATAATGAAAATGGATCTAAAACTATGATAATGAAAGTGGATCTAAAACTATGATAATTTAAAATGAACCTTTAAAATTATGATAATGGAACCAATAAGTAATGTGGGCCTTAAAGAATTATGATGAGGAAAATGTTGAATAAATTGAAAATGGATCAGGATAATGAGGTGAGAGATGAGTGGGCATGATATGGAATGCAAGTAGAATGATAGGGAAACATATGTGGGAGTAAGTAGGATGGGTAGGATGGAACTATAGCATAACACTATAGCCTTGGTTGGGGGGGGGGTGGGGAACAATGTGCACAACTTTGAACATAATACCTATGGGACATTAGATCTAGGGAGATGTGATGGGTTAGGGGATTAGAAAGAAAGGGAAGGGGGATAGGTTATTAGATTGGACCCAAGGTGATGGAATGAAATTTGGAGAGGATGATAGGAGATCTAGGGATGTTTTTGGAATATAAACTGGGAGATACATAGGGAAGATATGTATAGTAAGATAGGAACATGTAGGAGTTGGTAGTACAGATGTGGTAAAAGGAAGATGAATGAGATTTTAGGAAAATAGAGACAAAAATGGGGGGTGGAATTATGCTTCAAGCTTGAGGGTGGGGTACGTGATAAAGAAGTACCACCATGTAGTTTGAGCGCTTAGTTTGATATAGGAATATTGGGTATATGCTAAGGTTACCAAGAACATCAAGACCTATACCCCAATATTAAATAGGACTGACTCAAACAAGCATGCAAGGACTACCCCAACATCACACATGAGTCCCAAAGGAATCAGAGTGGAAATGATAATAGGTAATCCACAAGTAAACAATATTCCCCAATTGCACCATGTGATTAGAATTGATCACATGTTTAGAACATGCAAGGGTTACATCTAACCTACTCACAAGAAGAAAAAGACCTGATCAAAACCTCACTATCTATTTGTCCCATTCATGGTGCACCATGATATAAAAGATTGTGGTGACCTTGAGGAGGGGACAACTAAATTACTTGGAAAAGATACTTTCAAGAACTGAAAAGTGAAATCCAATATCAAAAGAAAGAATAAATCCGTTAAAAGTAACCTTTTGCCAGAGAGATTGGTAGGACTAGATAGTAACAGACCAAGGTTACACATGAGGAAGGATGCATCCTACAAGAGCCTATTATTAGTATTTTGGATTATGATAAAATTCACAACAATAAATTTCTTATCACAACTCTTGGATGACATGAAATCTCATTTGAGATTTCTAAAAGTAACTTGTTTAGGAGAAACGTGATCTATGACCAGATACAAACTAATCTACACAAAAACACAAGAAATGTACAAAGGATGAATCTAGGAAGGACTATAAATGTACAAGGATTGTTATAAAAAATTAATGATGTTTGGACATTTGGTATGATAGGTGAGTAGTGTCATGTGCAATGGGAAAATCTTAGGATGAGCAGAGAGCATGATGGTGATCTAATATAGTACACTGCTTCTATAGGTATAAGTGATATGATTCACATATATGGTTCAGGAGGTAACATATAACTGATAGGATACACACGATAGGGTACATGGATATGATACATGTGGGAATCATGGTATACTATACTACTATGATTGGATGTCTAAGCTTAGGGATGGGAATATTGTGCTATGATAGAGATAGTGCGGTGATGCTATGATAGTGATAGTGTGGCGATGGAATATTTGGAACATCTTGAGAATATGGGAAAATGAGTGATGAGAAGTGGGGGAAGGTGGTTTGGGTGGTGTACATCACTAATAGATAATGAGATGGTCAAGTACACATGGCACCTATTTGATAGGTTTTCACCAAGCTACCTATCTAAGGCACTCGAAGTGCTAAGTTTTCACCATCAGACATTTTTTTCTTTACTATTTTAATTTTTAAAATTTTTTTTGGGAACTTTCCTTTTCATATTATTAGCAAGATACACTGGGGATATTTAAGCATAGAACTTCTTGAGGTGACTGATGTTGGTGGGATTATTCAACACTTCACCTTCAAGTTTTGATAGCTGGTATGCTCCTAACCCAAAAGATGTTGTGACAACATATGGACCAAGCCATGTGGGCTCAAACTTGCCCTTCTTTTCTCGGTTTTCTTGGACTTTCATATTTTCTTTGAGAACCATGTAACCTACTTGAAATTCTTGTGGGTGAACCTTCCTATTGAAGTTGCTCTTGTGGAAATTTTGGTAGACTATGAGATGATCATAGGCCTATTTCTTTTTTTGAGCAAGTAGATCTAGTTGTGTGAGCTTGGATACTATGAAATCCTCATCTAATATCTACCCATGTAAAGAAATGTGCAAGGATGGGAGTTCAACTTCAATAAATAGTACTACTTTGACACCATAGACTAAGGAGGATGGGGTTGTGCCTATGGATATACATAATGAATTGCGCTAGGCCCATAGGGTTGGATTGATTTGTATATGCCAATCATGACAAGAATCATTGACAACTTTCTTAAGGATTTTAAGTAGGGTTTTATTAGTTGTCTTAGCCTATCTGTTACCTTGTGGGAAGTATGAGCTAGAAAAGTGGTGATGAATATGAAGGGAGGTGCACAACTCTTCGATGTTGAGGTTTTCAAAGTTACCTCCATGGTCTTTGAAAATGGTGGCAGGGATACTAGCATGATAGATGATATGATATAGGAAAAACTTGGAAACTTGAACTCCTATGGTAGTGACAAGTGGAACTACTTCTACCCATTTGGTAAAGTAATCTATAGTAGTAATGATCCACTTATGTCCTTCTAAAGATATAGGTGTGATAACACCAAAAATATCAAAACCCTAAACATGCAAATAGCCATGGTGGTGCAATAGGTTGAAGATTTTGAGTTGGAGCTCATATTAAATTTGCATGTTGCTGACATGGTAGACACCTTTTGAAAAAGTTGCAAACATCATGTTCTAGGGTAGGCCAATAATATTTTTCTTTAAGTATTTTCTTAGCTAGGACTATACCACTTGTGTGAGCATCAAAAAGTCTAGTGTGTTTTAAGAGCCATTGCAACCTCATTTTGGTCTAAACATCGAGAGAGTATCATGGTAACCTCAATGATATAGGGTATTAGCTATGATAGTATAGTGGGATGCTCTACGAATGAGGTTTTGGAATTGGGTTTGTGTGAGATAGAAAGATATAATATCATTTAGTAGATAAGCATGAATTTTGTGATATCATGGGGATTGGGTACCAACTAAGATGCATACCCGTGTCAATTCATCATTCTCGTATGTGGGCTCATGTAGTTTCTCAAATAAGAATTCATATTGTGTAGCTTCCCAAGGAATCTCCAAGAGTGAACCTATAGTAGACATGGCATCTGCAGCCTTATTTTGTTATCTTGGCACCTGTGTAAATTGGATCTAAATAAAATGTTGTTTTAACTTATCAATCAATTCTTTTTAGGGATGGAGTTTATCGTCTTTTGTATGGTACTCATCAAGGACTTGATTAATAATTAATTGTGAATTGCCAAAGGCTTGTGTCTTTGTAATGTTCCACTCAACTGCTATCTTGAGTCTGGAAATAAGAGCTTCATATTTTGAGATATTGTTGGTGCACTAGAACTAAAGTTTGAAAGACTTAGGAATATAGTCACCTTGAGGAGTGACCAAAAATATTCCTACCTTGTAACCATGAGATGTATAAGATCCATCAAATTATAGTTTCCATGATGGTTATTCCTCTATCAGGTAGCGATTTTCATTGGGAAACTCCATAATGAGAGGTTGATCTATGACCAAGGGCATATCAGCCAAGTGATTTGCTATAGCTTGTCCTTTGGTGGCCTTTCTATCAACATATTGGACGTTGAATTCACTAGCAAGCATGACCCATTTGGCTAGGTGACCTATGAGTACTATGCATGATAACATGTATTTTAGAGGATCAATCTTGGATACAAGTTACAACAATGTGACTCAACATGTAGTGGTAGAGCTTCTAAGTGGCAAAAAATATGGCTAAACAATCCTTTTCCATGGGTGTTTAATCAAGCTCATAACCCACTAGAGTGCAGTTGATGTAGTAAATAGCCCATTATTTTCCTTTATCATCAAGCTGTGCTAGAAGTATATTTAGATCTTTTGTGAGTAGCTATGATATATAATATTAATGGTCTTCCTGTTACTAGTGGAACCAGGATAGGTGGATTAGCCAAGTATTGCTTAATCTATTGAAGGCTTTGCTAGAAAATAGGATCCCATCTAAAAATTTCATCCATTTTGAGTAAGTGTGTAAATGGTTAACACTTGTTTGTTAACTGTGAGATGAATCTTCTGACTGATTGTAGCTTCCCTTGGAGAGAGAAAAGTTGTAGGAGTGTCTTGGGAGGAGGCATATCCATGATAGCCTTAACTTTCTGGGGGTCAATCTCAATACCACATCTCGATACAATGAACCCTAGGAGCTTTCCAGATGTAATGCTAAAGACACATTTCTTGGGGTTCAACATGAGATGGTACTTAGCCAGCCAGTCAAACAGCTCCTCAAGTTGAGATAAGTGATCAAGGGCATTAAGAGATTTGACTAAGATATCATCCACATAGTCTTCAAGGATTTTATGGATGAGGTCATGGAAGATGACTATCATAGCTCATTGATAGGTTTCCCTAGCATTCTTTAACCCAAATGACATCTTGTTATAACAAAATGTTCCCCAAGGAGTGGTAAATGGTTTTTTGTGTTGATCTACTTGTGCTATTTGAATCTAATTGTACCCAGAGAAACCATCCATGAGTGATAAGAGCTCATGGTCTACAATGAGATTGATAATCATTTCTATATTTTGCAAAGGGAAAACATCTTTTGGACAAGCTTTTTTGAGATCTCTAAATTCTATGCAAATCTTGATATCACCAGAGAGTTTGGTGATAGGTACCATATTAGAGATCCAATCTTAATAGTCAATGGTTTGGATGATCTTCACATCTAGTAGTTTCTCTAACTCTACTTTAACCAACAAAGCAAGTTTGGGATGCATCTTTCAGAGTTTTTGCTTGATTGGTTTAACTTTTGGATCTACAACCAAATTATGTACCACTAACTTAGGATCTAATCCTAGCATGTCTTGATAAGACCATGCAAAGAGACCAATATTTTCTCAATGTACCTCAATGAGAAGTTCCACTTGTTGTTGTGGTAAATATGTTGTAATGTATGTAATTCTTGGTGTCTTTGTTAGGCTAATGTTGATTGGCCTAGTTTCCTTTGTAAAAATTGATGATAATGCTAGCTTGTGATGTTATAGGGGAAGGATGAAACTTCCATCCTCAAGTGCCTTGGAGAGTTTTTCACCATTGGATACATCCTTTATCTTCATTTCATTTTTTGGATGATCTGATGGTGCTCTAGAAGATTTTTCACTAGGGGATACTTTTTCTTTTCTTTTCTTTCTTTTGATCATTTTTGTGACTATAGATTTAATCCTCCCCAAAGTAACCTTAGGATCCAACTTGTAGACATATGCTGATTTTGGTGGAAATTTTTTATGTGGTTTTTCTACTCCCATAAATTTGAGGAGTGCATGCTCCATAGAGAATTTGTCAACTTATATAATACTTGGTTGGTCCCAATCAATGAGTTTAGGATGAGTGAGGGGTAAGTCTATGAGATTAATGGGTAGTTGGAAAAGCATGGAGGCTCCTACGATAAGTTCATCAAGGAAAATATCATCATTGGCTTTCATTTTGATATCCTTAGGGATGTCTTCAACCTCAACGAGATTGTTTCGGATGTTTGAAAAGGCATGACCATCCTTAGTGGTGCCCCCAATTGTGGGGAGACCATAGCCTAAGCCTCTCTTTTTCTCTTCCTTGTATGCTTCTATATGATGTCTAATACCTGGCTCTTCATGGCCTAGGTCACCTCCTTGATAATCACATTGCTCAGTAGAAGGTGATGTGACTGTAGGTTTTTTTTTAAAAATAATCAAGGAGCTCTTCACCTTTTAGAGGTGGGTCTTTGTACAACCATGTACTAATATCAGGGGTTGTTTCATCTCCATTAAGGTACCATTAGTAACAGTAGTTCTGATTAGTTTGAGTTCGAGGGTTGTGTTTGGCTTTGGCCCTTGATAGATCAGGCACCCTTGAGTATGTGGATCAAGAGGTAGAGCACCGATAACAAAAGCATTTGAAAGAATGTATTCCCTACAACCTTGCTAGTTGATCTTAATCATGGAAAGAGTTAGGCTAAAATGGTGTCTGGATCATGGCAAGTGCCAAAGGAGCTAGTTGGTGTTTCCAATCTCAATTCCAGGACAATGGTTGGTATATGACGGTTCTACTGCATTGCAATTAAAAAAGGGTTCAAGATCAACATGAATGGTCATCTTAGTGCCATTATGAATAAATTTGATGCACTGATGATATATGGAGGGGATGACCTTCATGGCATGAATCTATGGTCGATTGAGGAGGATCTTGTATGGTAGGTTAAGATCAACCACATGAAAAATTATTTCTTAAGTGGTAGGGCCAACTCTAATTTTTGGCAAGATGGTTCCTTCAGTGGTCTGCTACAAATTTCCATATGCCTTAATGGTGATGATCTCATTTAGGATATATGCCTCAGTGTATCCTACTTGTTTGATGATTTTGAAGTACATAGATTCAAGGTTGATCCATTATCTATCATGACCCTTTTTATAGTAAATTCAAAAACCATGGCGGCTATGTAGAGTGGATGTATATGATCTGGCTCAATAAATGGGATGTCTAAATTTTTGAAGGATAATGTGCATGACGTAGGGGTGAAAACACATATCTGTGTCACCATTTAGGATACCAAAACCTATTTTGGTTAAATCTCATTTCTTTATCAAAATTCAATTTTTGTCCAAAAACTAAAAATACCCTTTTGTAGATCTCGGATTCAATATCATCATTATATAAAAAATTTAGTCTTTTGATTAGTTATAATATGTTATAATTTCAAAATATTATAAGTTGATGTTTCAACATTTCTGAAGATGCTCCCTCATATAAGGAAAAAAAATAGTAAAACATATGAAAAAAATTTAAAAAATATATTTATCTCTAGAGGAGAGAGTCCTCTTCACAAATATGTACTTTTTTTTCAAGAAGATGTCGATTTGATAGGGAAGTTTTGACGAGAGGAAAAAACTATTGCATTCTGATAAGGTCGAGCTTGATTACTTATAATAAAGAAAATATACATAAAAAATAATAATTTCTTTTTCTATTCCCTAGCTATACATATCATCTATAAGATATTTTCAAATCAAAATAAAAAAGATGATTTTCATATACTTATTTGATGGGAACTACACCTTATATCTTTAATAGTTAAAAAAGGGACTTCAATATAAAATAAAATGAATAAATTCTTACTCAAAAAAATTATAAAAATTATAGGCATAAAATTCATTTAATTCTACACATTTCATTAGTTTACATCATCTTCAAATTCTAAACACAAATACCATTTTTTTGTCATTAATGTTGACCTATCGCATTTTGATATCCTGTTTCTTTATAAAAGGTGACACAAGTTTGTGTTTTTACCCATAGATTAGTGACCTACTAGGTTTTAAAAGTCTATGGCATTGATATGAGTAGTCATGCATGACTCATGAAGAGCATTGTTAAGGATCTCTTTGTGAAGTAGGATAGTGCATAAGAGATCTAAGATGGAGATTTGAGCTGCCATATTCCTAAGGTATTCCAATATATTATATTGTGGGCCTGATGGGGTAGGTGTAGGTGGTCAGACTATGTTTAGTTGAGTCCTTGTAGTGATTGCACATTGGTTATTTGGGCCTTTGATATTTATCATATTTACAAAAGGTTATATCTGAGATATCTATTCGATCAAACTTTCATAATCTAAGCATGTGGATGTATAATTCTATGACTTATCACAATTATCACCTTATTTAGTTTGGACATTGTTTGGTTTATTGGTGGTAGCATTGTTTGTAGGGCCTTTGCCTTTATTTTTTTTGTGTGGGGAAATACATCTTGGTATATCAATAACCCTACATTTGGGGAGGTTTGCACCCCCACTATGATTTCCTTGTGATCAATGAGGCCTTGCACATAATCTTTGAGTTGCATACATTTATGGGTGGGATACCCTTTAACATGATGGAATTTTCAAAACTCATTTTCTTTATACTAGGATGCCCTTGATTGATTGCGTTCAAATGGTTGTGTTTAAGGATGTTGAATAAGGTTGTTTTTGGCCAATTTTTTAAAAAATGATATTAAGGGGTTCAGCCAAAGGGATTTATACTTGGGGTTGTCTTTGGATACATAGGTTTTGGCTGACTATGATAGTGATGGTCTTGGTTTAATTTTGAGGATTATTTTCTTTTGTGGTATTTTGGGATGGAAGCTATTGGTATACACTCTGTTGATAGGTCTATTGTTGTTGTTGAGGCATTTGTTGATAAGAAGTATTTGGCATTCTAGGTGATGCTTCAACTACATGAATGTGTCAAGTATCTATGGCTCCATTGGTAACTATGGTTTTTTTAATTCCAGTATTGTGGTTTGTCATTGTACTTTCCTCTTTCTTAGGTATTCTCTTTGTAGATTTTAATGACACCATCTTTGATAAGTCCTTGTTCAAGGCCCATGCACTTCTCTTTGATATCTTTATATTTTTGGAGATAATTCATAGCCATGTGGTGCTTAAGACTAGGATGTGAGTTTCTAGTGAACATTTTAATGAGGTGACATCATGGGATAGTGTAGACACTCAAAAATGGTTCGCATCTATGGTTTGATCAAAATGAAGTTCCATTCAAAATATAGTGCACTTTTTGAAAGAAAACATCTTCACCTCACTCTAACTAGTCCTCATCTCATCTCTTCAGTCTTCTTTCATTCATATTTTCATTCATCACCATGATCATTTTTTTTGATACACCAAAAAATCTTTGTCTTGCATTCTTACATTCCTGCATCATCCTACACTGTCTGTCAACCTTCTAGGGCTTTCTACCTAGTGCAACATTAGTCTAACCTTTTTTTGACCAAGTTTTACTAAATATGAACATTTTAAACTAATTTCACTCATTTTCTAACTTCCTTCCACCATTTTGGGCATGCACACAAAGTTTTAGGTCATTTCGAGTCTAATCAAGTAGTTTTGGCCCTTAGACCTTCTAGGGCACAGTCTGCACTTTCAAAGGACACTTGGGCTTCCTAAGTGCACCATGGGTGAACTTGGTACTTTCATAGCACACTTGGGCTTACCAAGTGCACACTGGGCTCACTTGGGTGCACTTGGGGCTGTAAGGTAACCAGAACTGCTCCGGTAACAACTATGTTGCACTACGGAGGCCATAACTTTTGTGTTTCAACTCTAATTTACAAATCGTTAGTTGCGTTGGATTTGTCTCTTCATTATAAAAAAATTAAGCTATCACTTTTTTTATTTGGTTACTATATTGAGTGGTAACCCTTGAAAATACTCTCGGGCCCCTAAATTGACATCACTTTCCATACTAATTCATCCAATTTTCTCATTCCACTAACTCTGATCTTCTGGCCAACCTAATTGTATCTTAATAGTGTCTATCATAATTCATATCCTCTTTCACATCAATTTCACATAATTTTGGAACCATTTCAACATCATCATAAATCATATCAAATCAACTCGCAATCATATCAAACCAACTTAGAATCATATCAAATCAACTCGAAATCACCTAAAATCAACTTGGAATCACTCAAAATCAACCATAACCAACTTGAAACATGTTAGATACCTTAAATCAATCATCATCTATCCAATCCTAGGCATTGTTGTGGTTTTCAATGCCTTGGAAACCTATCAATCTATCAAATCTTATCAATCTGATCTTAGTACTATCGTGGCTCTCAGTGCTAGGTCAAACTATCATTCATGTCATCTGATCTTTGACATTTTTGAGTCTCTCAGTGTTAGATCATGGCATTACAAAAAATTTAATAACATTGATAGTGTTTTTTGATGTTATTATGATCAACCTTATCAATCAATCTTCATCCTGTAGCATCTACAATGTTAGTTAAATGTTACGTATCTTTAATTCATGTCATGTGTCCTTGGCATGTTATCAATTTCAATCAATTGATCAATTTGACCATGGCTTTGGTTTATCCCTCATCATCCTAGTCAATCTCCATCATCGTCACATTTCATCAAAGGATACTGTCGTGCTTATTTAATCAAATTGGCCAATCATCTACTAATTTTCTCTATAGGATTAAATAACGCATAATTTAATCCTATGTCATTTCACTAATTATTCTTCTTAAGTAACCTCCTTAATTAATTGATATTTTATTAATTAATTGGTTCATCATTCACAAACCATGGAAATTCTCAATTTCCTAAGTTATATTTTCTACCATTAATTCCATTTTCACTAATTTATATTTGTGTGGAATAATGGATTTTTAATTCAAATATTCCACAAAATATTGACATCATCCACATGGGTGTGACACCTGGTGGGTTCTCGTTTGACACTTGGCTAAGATATGTCATAATCCAATATTCTTATTCCTTACACGCATCCATATTTGGATTCCTTGTCATAGATTCTTGGCTTTAAGTGGGCTAGAGGTGTCATATGATGCGTCATAGATCCTTTTCCCTTTAGCCAAGCTTGACTTCCAAGTGTCATACAATCCTACACTTGGCATCTTGTTTCATATGTGTCATAGATTCTCAAAGGAATCTCTTGCCATGTCGCATATCTAACATGACAATTCCAATGCTCTCATCTTCCATGTTGGTTATAAAATGAGCATTCTTTCTCTCATTTCTGGTCCCTAATTCTTAAGTCCCTAGTTTTCTTAGTTTTTTCTCCATCTCTCATGCTAAAATCACATCTTCAAGTATTCTCATAGCACCATCATTATCCTAGGCTTTTGCTTCCAAATTGTGTGCACTATAGGCAATTGGAGCTACATCACATGGAGAAGAAAGAAGGACATGGGAGCTACAAGTGCAAGAGGGAGTTTTAAATTTGTTTTCTTCTTTTGATACATTTGGCTTTCATGGTAGACTAGAGGGTGTTAATATATGATTAATGAGTTTGTGATTTTCTCATAGTATGTTAGACATTAGCCCATTTTTTGGTCATAGAGCTAGTACAAGAGATATGTGTTGTGAGGGTTTGCCATCTTTGTAAATAATCAACAAGGCTTTCTCCTCCTTTTTTTGGCATGAACTAAGTCAACTACATATAACTTAGTCCCAACTAGATGAGTGTATTAGGCTACAAAGGCCTCTAATAGTTTAGTGAAAGTTAATATAGTGTCATAGGGTATCTGATAAACTTTTAAGAAAGAGGGGCATGAGAAACACATCACTGTAAGCCACTTCTTGTTAGTGCATGAAAAATTTCTTGACATGAGTGACAAGATCTCCTTTTCCTCTAAATTTATCAAACTTAGGGACCTCAAATTTTTTGGAAAATGGTGTCATTTTTATTGCTCTATCAAATAGATATGGGAAGACTATTTCAAATTTTAAAGTCTTAGATTATATTCCATCTTTGAGTGCTTTTAGAGCATTTTTCATCTCTTCCCACTTAGGATCAACGAGTGTTCATGTATGGTATGTTTCAAATTGGGTGAGTGAATATGAATGATTTTGATGAGAGTACTATGGCAAATGAAGTGTGGATCAAATGGTGTTTTGGATGGAATTTTATGGCTAATGGGGTGGTGGTGTGATATATTGTTGTATCTGTTGGGAAGACTACTACTAGGGTAGGTAGATACAGGATTCTTGAGTAGATAGATAATTCAGTGTTAGGGCTTGGACATATTGTTGTTGTAGTGGTTATTGTTGGAGAGGTGGAGGTGGAAATATTGGAGAAATGGATTGAGATGGTACATTTTCCAAACATATGTTGGTTGCACTCTGTTGGAATTCTTTCTTGTAAAGAACATATCAGATGGATTTAAACGTGATACCAGGAAACAAAGATAGGGACAAGCCTAAGGATGAGCTAAATCCTATATTTAGCAAGGCTAAATCTCAGTTCTGCACCAATATTAACAAAGTCATCAGGACTCACTTCACTTTAGGCTCTCCTAAGCCAAGGAGGGAAAACCTAAGCAATTTATCTTATTAATTTGATATTCTTCTCTACAAGACTATCCCTTACAGTAGAAATAGTCAATATTCTTCTATAATTTGTAGATAAACTTCTCAACTAGAATAGCCAATTACAACTAAAGAAAGAAACAACAAATAAGCCATGATCGACACTTCTAGCTCTTCAATACATAAAAAGGGAAATTGATTTGTTGTTGTGATTGTTATGTAAAAAGGTGAATAAAAAATGTACTCTTGAACTTTAGAATGGACCAATACTTTATCCAGTGGGATATAGAGTCAAAGATTAGCAGTTTTAGACCTTTTTAATCAACTTGTGATTGAAAATGTCAACATTAAACTTTTAGTTTCATTCTAATTCTCATCCTTTCCATAAACCCTAAACCTTATCAATTATAGAAAGCAATTACCCAATTCTTTGAATTAGTAGCAATCAATAATAGACATATAACCTTTTGGATTGCATTAAACTAAAAAGAAACTTGTCTATCCAATCCCAAAGCTATAGATGTATGAAAAAGAGACAAAACTTGAAAGATAATGATATTTAAGGATAAATCCTTCAATTTAAATCTTAACACTACAAATAAAACTCATAGTATGACACAAAGAATAAACCAGTGGTCCCAAATATTCCTTTTGTATTCAAGTATGCATACATTTGAACTCATTTAGATCATTACAAAACAAAAATGGATGGATAGAAAAATAATAAATGACACATAAAAATTCTATAGACAACTGACCTCTACTTCTCATCTTGGGAATCCATACACAGGACTGCAACAAGCTATAGATGAGAGGAGGACACATGTCAAAAATTTAATGGAAATAATTTTTTTTGGAAGATGTACACAATAAATACACATAACATTCTTCCAAAATATCAATAAAAAAGATAAGTAGCTGAAGAAGTAAGAAAACATTAATTTTGAATCTTTGATCTTTTCTTCTCGATGTACTTTATCTGACTCACTTGTAAAATATCTCAGATACCTCCCACTGGTAGAGCCTTTATTTCATCTACTACTTCCCAAACATAAATCTCCCTTTTATTGGGCCTGTCAGTATTATTTACTTCTCTTAAATCTTGAGTAGCCTTGGTCCACTGGAATCCATGATTGCCTTTGAATCAATAATAAATTTATTTAAATTTATCTCTGCCTTGAAAAGAGAATCAACTAAAGAATGGAATGGGGAATCAGATACATCTTCAAAAATTGCTACTATAGTCTGTTTGGTCAAAATGTTATCAAAAGAAGCTGACCACTTCTGCCAATCTCTTACTACATTGGTAGCATCTAGTATTGATGTTGTACAAGGCTCTACTCCCTCAGATAAAATCTTTAATTTTCCTTGTATAACCTATAGTTTACTAGTAAAGAACCCACTTAATTCTCTTACCATTTCTAGGCTCTCCTTTATGGTGAAAATTTTGTCTAGAAGGTTTGGCTTTTTAGCTATCAATGAAATCAGTCTATCCAAAAATTGGATATGAGGCCCCCATAGGCTGAAGTTAGGTGCTACCCATGAAAGTGCTTCATTGAAAAATTGCTCATCATTTTGTAAAGCAATATATAAATTGAGAGCCTGTTGTGATATGTTCTTCAAAACATCAACTCTATGGCTCACCATATTCCTAAGGATCTCTATCCTCACATCTCCTTCTTACTGAGTTGATTGAGTATCAATACTCACCCTTCTTGGTTGTGATGACTCATACTCCTTTGTTTGTTCTATTTGAATCAGTGCTTCAACAGTATATTTGACTAGCATTGATGTTCATTGTCCCTCTTCTCTCATAGCTAGAGCCATCCTCTATTCTTCTTGTGCTAGTTGTTCTTTGAGAGATGTGATTTCATCCTCAAGTCCCTGGATTTTGGCCTCAAGCTCAATAATTTTTTCTTTATATACATGGCTGCACCTAAGCTCATTCTCATAGAGCTTCCTAACATCAATGTAATCATGTATGGACTAGGCCAGTTTTGTTTCAATTTCCTCCACCTTGGCTTCATTCATGAATGAGAAATGTTTTAGTGCCTTAGATATTTCTATGCCAGAGGTGCCCTGTAAAGTCCATATAATCATATTACCCCATTCTGTGCTCTATACATCCATCAATTTTGGCTTGTTGGAAGCATGGGCCATGCTCTAGACTATTAGGTATTTGGTATCAATGTTGAAACTAGTCCCTCTCTTCAATCCATTTGCACCAATTGCCTCATAGGAAATGACACTTTCCTGCCTCCTAATCTGATCAAGCATAAATGCTTGCTCCAAGTCCCATCCAGGCACCAACAACATACCACTCCTCTATACTAGATCTCTTGCCACCTCTAAATTCATTACTTCACTTTTAGAATAATAGGCTTGTAGCTTCTCAATCAATTCCAATCTCTATTCATCAGATTCATCTGGTTTCATCTTCAAAGCAAGCTCACTCTATTTAATCTTATATAAGAAATTTTTTAATTCACTAGACTTGATGAATTCATCATCTTCTAGGAATTGTTGAGCCTGGATGATCCTATCATCTAATCTTGCTGCTACCAACTCCAAATTAGTGAGGGTGTTCTTAGTTGCATTAGCTCATTTTGTAAATAATTTTATCTCATGACAACAAAATACTGACTATTTCCTGGTAAAATTTATAGGGTACTTTGTGTAATTTGTAGAGAGATTTGAACAATCTTTTGCCTCTTATTTCCTTTGGCCAACCATGATACCTAAGGTGCATCATCCTCTCCTACTTCAAGAGTCACATTAGGTTCAGGGCTATCAAGGTAAACTCTATCCTATTCCCCCATTGGCCCTTCAGGCAATTTGGCCATAATCTCAGCATGGTCCATGACCATCTTCCTAATTCTTCGGGGGTAAGGGATATCCATGTAGAATCCTTTAAATGTAGGATGAATTCTCTTCAATTCTCCCTCTACCTTCAACACATCATCAAGCTTTGCAAGCTTATCAATTGCCTCCCCTTCCACTACTATATTTGGGATGATGTCTTCGTGGCGCAACTCCTTGGAATTTGGCAACACATAATTTCTCATTTCCTTGAGTGTTGCCCTCATCCAATTCTCAGAGTCATACATTCTATAGGGGCCTATGCATAAATTATAATGGTGTAGATAGGAGTGGACTGAATCTTGGGCCTCTTTACCAATGGTGAAATCACCAACTCTAAAGCATCTACCTAAAAAGGTTCCCCTATGTACCTTTGGCCCTAGGTATTCTCTATTTACCATGAAAAATTTCCAAATAAACTCAATTATACCAAGCCTAGGAGGAATGAATTTTGGCAATATATGGGGTGGCTGGGAACAACCATAGACTCTCGTTAAATAAAAAGTGGGAAACAAGAATATATCCCCCCAGTTATGATCTAGTCTTAAAAGACCTTTCAAAATTTTAGGTGCTCTAAGGTACCCTGGGTCTAACATTTTCATTATTACAACACTAAAACTATTGAAAAATGACACAAAATAAGAAAAATGGCAAGTGTTATCCCATACCCATGTCCGAAGTTATACAGGAAAATCTCCATTCATGTTAGAAGTTTGATCAATGAAGTTAGAACTAATATATCCCACGTTCTTATAGAGGATTAAATGCATCAGTAGTGAGTAGTAGGGGAAAGTGAAATCTCTCATATTTCTAATATGAGCCCTAACAATGTTCTCCTTCATTATATCCAAAATATGACTGCCATAGTCATATTCATAGGCATGGTAAGAATCTTGTACATCCCTTGCAATTATGTATTCTGCTCCCCAGAGCTCATCATACCCATCTTTTCCTACCACCTTATGGACACCATATATAGTTTTGAGAAAATAAATTTTGAATTTATCCAATGGCATCTTCTTCTTAATCTTCTTTGGGTAGTCACCCACTTTCTTAAAATACCTGGGAATATGTTGCAGCAATGAGGCTCCTGTGAAAGCATTGGGGTTTGCTTCAAATCTCCTTTGTAAATCCTTTAAATCAGATTGACCCATAGCACCAGTTAATCCAAAGGCCTCGATGAAAGACTCTCAATCTAGAGAATAGAGAATCATTCCATCCTTCCTATGAAAAGACTTAGTGGCAAGTTATAGCATTGAATCAGGGCCTTCATCAAATCTACATCCATGAAAACTTCTAGGAAAATCAATTTAGCAAGGTTCTTCTTCCATGGATTACACACAGGAATTTTCTTCTCCCTATTACAATAGAAGAAATAGAAAAGCTCAGAACTAGTAACATTAGGGCATATGGCATCTCTGCATTTGGCATATGGATCAAAGAAGGCATGATCATCTACAAGGTTTTCTTTAGTAGACCCAAGAAGAGTTTTATCCATTCCTCTACAAATCTGCCAGGTTTTGTTTGTCTGGTTTTGCCTCCCTTAGAAGTTGAGGTCTGTAAAACTGCCATATCTAAGGCCTAGATTTCTTCTACTTCTTGGTCAGACATCTTTAAAATATATAGATAAAACATCTAGAAAAGATACTTCTTTGTTCTTAATAAGCTCTGGGAACTACAATTCAGAATGCTCACAATTCAGAATGCTTAGAAAACACAGTGAATGCTCGAACTCTTTTCTCTTTGTAAATGGAAAACTATGATTATGAGAAGAGGAAATCTTCATAAGTTGATATTCGCAAACTAACATTTACCTTGAATTTATTTCAGCATGCTTGAAATATGATATCAATCTATTTTGTCAACTTTATGGAGCATCGCTATTAATATCCAACTATGCACTTTTCATACTGCATTCAAATCTTATTGGTTGAGAAGCCCATTGTTCATTTCCTATCATTATGTTTCTATCAAAGTTAGATCCTATGATATTATGACAAGGATAGTTGAAAAGACCTTTCGTAACATGCACTATTGCAAAAATGGTTTTTTGATCTTATGAACACCCCTTTAGAAAGCTCTTGTCGAACTGTCGAACACAAAGAAAAAACCCCTTATGATCATATGACACCCCTTTAGATGTAGCATCAACACCAACTTTATTTCCTTCCATGATCATATGACAAGCAGCTTCGTAGCATCATAGGTTACGTTCATTTACCCTATGATCATACGATCACTATTAAGCTTACCCTTTCATAACATTGCATATGATCCTACTTTCCTTTACGATGCTACGCCAAACCCTTGAAACTCTCATATCGTAACATTGATGGTTTATTAATTTTCTTGTGAGATCTTATGATCAAACCCTAGTCACAACATCAGAGAGCCTCTTTCATAACCTTGAGATCTTATGATGAAGGACTCATCGTAAGATTAGAGATCATAATTTACCACTCCATTTACATTATAAAACCTTTTTTAGTCTCACTAATTCTGACATCAAACACACCTAGCACTCGAACACTTGCCCTGTCCAATTAGGAAGTAGACACTTGTCTGACAACTCATCACTTTATTCACCTTTATGATCTTATGAAGATAAAGTATCTTGCCATTGCAATGCCTTCTTTATTCCTTTCTGATCCCACAAAAAACACCTTGTCACAAGATCGTAGATGCCCCTTTAACTGCTCACAATACCACAATAAACCTTTCATCATGAGATTGAAACCCTTCAAATTTTGCTTGGTGATCCTACAATAGCATATGAATCATAACATCGTAGAAGATAATTTGCTAACACTTAAAATGTTATACGATCATAAGATACAAAGGATATTTTATGATCGAGGAAACTCAAAATTATGTCCACGATAACACAACACAACCTTAATCGATAGATCAAAAAAGGTGAACACCCTTGCTTATGATATCTCACTAACCCTCGATCGTAACATCGTAAGAAACACTGTGTTTGAAAAAATAAGAACCCACTCATTCAAATGGCTTAGGGTTAGGGACCAAAAATGATGGAGACCATGCAAATTTTCTAGGGTTAAACTATGAATGGAAACAATATAAACATAACCCTATCAAATAATTGAAACATTTTGACCACAAAATTTAAAGTTTTATCATTAGTGGAAAAAGGAGCTATCACACTCCTGCTAGAGAAGGTAATTGGGTGCTACTAGGTGCTAAATAGTTGGTATAAGGAATTAATCCTATTGCTGGTGGTTGTTGTGGAATTTTTTGGCTACTTCCTAAGGGTGGCATAGAAAAATAGTTAGTAATGGATGGTAATGGATTGATTGGTGGTAGTAGGGGATGATGTGTTGGGAAAGTGGTTGTGTTTTTCAAAAATCCCAAAGACCAAGTGAGAATGAAGTGGTGGTACTTGGCATGGATGCAAATAGATATGAGGTGGTGAAAGGTAGAAATGTAGGTATTATTGATGGCATCCCTGTAGTGGATTGTGATTCTATTTGGATGGTTGGTAGAGATGTGCTAGATGCACCATTAGTGGGTATGCTTGAAGTGGAACCAACACTTTGTGAGGTGGAAGCTCCTATGATATTGAAGGGAATGGAAGTGAATTTTGAGGTATTGGTAGCAACGATGCTGGCAGAAGATGCAAACATGGTTTGTGATATGGTAGGTTGTTAGGGTGTTGTATGGACCAATGATTGTGCAATGGTGGGTTGATTGTTTTGTGGGATAGGAACACCAAGTCAGGTTGATGAGATATTGGGACCCATAGGATATGATTGCATCATTTGATATCCTCCTTTTTGTATGAAAAAGGGGTCATTTGAATCAAACAAACCAATGGGCGATGGCAATCTACTAAATAGTGGATGAGTAGGATTAGATATATCTAGAGGTGGTGGTCTCCCAAAACCAAAAAATCCAACATTATCCCTTAGGAAATTTTCCATAATGGTTTCTCTATTTCAATCTATGATGGCATTCATAATAGTTTCATGTCTTGGTTGGTTCATAAATGCATCTATATCTAGGGAGGAACTCAAGTCTTCTTCATTTTCTTGTGGTGGATCATGTGTGACTGAAGATACCAGTGGATATAGTTGTGCACTAGCTAAAATATCACTAAGATTAGGATCCATGTTTTTTTCCTTCGTTTTGTTCTTAGAAAGACATGTGGTTGGTGGCATGAAAGGGTGATTTTCCTAAGGATGAAGTGCAAGATTCTTAGGACAATGGGTGCAAGTAAATGTGGGTGAATGATTTTTCTAGATGTCCTTAAGGAGACCACTATGATGGAGGATTTCATAGGATGTTAAAAGATGTACAATGGATGTGTGGGAATGATCCTTGTTCTAATGCTATGATATCTAGAAAACCTAAAGATGAGTGATGCAATGTCAAAGTAAAAGAGAGGATTTTTCCATATATGCAAGATCAAGATATGATGGTGATATTAACCCTAATGTAGCCTTGTGACCTTTTGGAAGACAAATGATGATCAAGTGTGGAGCCTAACCTTTTTTTCAAGGTGATGAGTGACACAAATGACAAAGATAGATTACCCTAAACAATGCTTAGTTTGAGGAACAACCAAGATATTTTGATGGATGATGTATGGTAAACAATTATCAACAAAGTGACACCAAATGCTTAAGTAGGATGGAAATCATGGAGGATGTTTTGATCTATGATGTTTGGTTTGGATGGGGTTGGATGCCTAAATTATATGACCTAAACAAGACGAATCTATAAAAAATCCTAAGTAGGATGGGAACCTATATTAAAATCTAAACCTATGATGTGATAAGTGCACAAGTGTGTGTGAAAGAAGAAGAACCTAATCAGAGTGGGTATAGCTAGTGTTGTTGATAAGGCTCTAGATAACTCTGCGTCTTAAGATTAAGTTCTAAATTTTGTAATCCAACCCAATTTGTAAAGAAACTTTAGCACCTTCTCTCTCAATTTGATATAGTTTAGCAAGTCTTGGATAAGGAGTGTGTTTTTTGTGTGATGGTGTAACTATATTCATTTTGGAAAAGATGAACTAAAACGAACTACATTGGAGTTGTTGCAAATAGACTTGCTAAAAATTGTTTTGAAACAAAAAGAATAAGACTCCTTCGATAGCGAATACAACTTATTGTGAGCAAACAATTTCTCAAAGGAAAAAGCAACTTTAAGAAATATAGATAGATGATCTCTTTAGCAAAAGGATTTTATAGTAACCATAAAAATCTGTATTTTATACAAATGTTTTTCACAAGGTCTTTTGAACAAACAAGACAATTTAAGGACACTTTTTATCCCTAAGGTCACTTTGGTTTCAATGTATTACTCATTAGGCCTACCAAGAGGTGCCCATCTTGATATTTTCTAGATCTAGTGTGATATTTCCCTCTAATCGAAGAGGTGAGTAAATATAAGAGTTGGTCAACAAACTTACACATCAATGATCCTTCAAGATATAAAAAATAGAAGCCCCCCTTTTGTGGGGACAATGACTCTTGGAGATGAAACCCAAGCAGCCTTGTGTCTCTACCATGGAAAATACATATGTCGGGTAACTTTAGAGAATTGTTATATTCTCTTCAACCATGAGTAATACACCAAGGATAAAAATGGTAGCTACTAAATTGGTTTGTAGTCAGATCTATGGTCTTATGTCAAATAGTTGTTATGCGCATGATCCACTTACAAATCTATTCTAACCATGCTGAAATTATGGGAAAGCTTTCCCACCTTAAACTACCATCACAAATGCATCACCCAAACTTGTCCTAGACTGAGAAGAAAAATTATCCTTCTTCTCATTTATATATCAATTGGGGGCTTATCAATTTGAGCATCTATCCAAAGGAGATGCACTTCCCAAATGATGATGAACTCGCTAGAAGAACTTCTCAGTTGTTGCAGATGATCTTGCTAACAACTTTCAGTACACGTGTCATGTATTTAAAGGGTTCTAATTTGCAAAAATGTAGAAGTCAAAGATGTGCTATAAGGCACAATCTCAAGACACAAAAAACACTTGATTCATTCTATTTGCAAATCTTTTAGTGTAGCCATCCTATTGACTATTTGAAGACACTCATAATTAACATAAATGTTCCATTTCCAACTTACGTCAATGGTCAACATAATAAACCGTGTCAAAAAAATAAATTGATTGAGTGAAAACTTTGAAAGAGATGGGAATAAAAATGATTTGTATTTAAGATATTCAAGATTGTGTGAGTTTTTCTTTTAAGCCCCAATATTTGAAGTGTTCACCCACAATGTTCATTAACACATAAACTGAAAGTTTATCACATTCATTTATTTTAGTAGCAGGCATTCAAGATTTTATTTTCTAACTACTTAATCATTCATTCCAATAAAAGGCATGTTTAGTTACTCAACCTTTAATTCCATTAAAACGTGTAAATTTTGTACTTAAGGCATTCAAGATTGGGTTTTTGCAACTAAAACTAAGTAAAATTGCAAAAATAATTAAAGGTCAAAACCCTAAAATGCACCTGGAAGCTACCCTCTTATCAGAATCAAAACATAATTGTTTAAATGCAAACTAGCGAACCTACTAGAGTCAACCTGTGATTCTGCAACATAAGAATATAGTCAAACAACTTAGGACTGTAGTACAAAATCTGGTGAAAAATAAAGAAAATGTGGATTGCAGGAAATAAACTTAAAGAGTGAACTTGTGACAGAGCAATCCCATGAGTATGAAATTCATTCTTGTTGACAAATGAAGCCATGGGTTTGAAGGTGAGGTTTCAAAAGGGCTTTTTGGGTTTACTATTTTTGGTTAAGCAACCTTGCAAGTTTTTCCAATGAACCTGCTAGCAATAAAAAGCATTCCCCCATGTAAATAAAAGAAAGGGAATGAAGGGGAGGGGTTTAACAACGACATGTTAGGTAGGAGTTACAATGAACGCGATCTGGCCTTTGTAGGTTCACAATCCTGTGAACTTCTTCCTATCAACTCAAAGTTGCAGGTTCACAAAATTTAGGTTTTATTAAGTTTGGTTGTCAGAGAATAGATTATGTGGTCTGGAGTGTGTTGCTTGGATTAAGCATAATACACCTGGAAACAAGGTCAAAACTCTAACATGCAAAATAAAAGATGCACCATGTTACTTGGTTTGATTAGTAAAAAAAAGTATATTTAATGAAAAAAATGACCTAAATGTGAGGTCCCACCAGGAATGCCAAAATGTAGAGCTCTTAAACTACTGTGCAAGGAATATTAAGAATTAAAATAACATTTGCAAACTAAGTAAATTAGCAATACTTATGATAAGATGAAGGAAACACCATTGGGGTAGGAAAACTAAGAATGGTAAGTTCCCAAGTGTGACCTTGATCTTATCAGTATGTCTGAATATGGATGGATGTGTGCTCAAGCATGCTTCAATCCTTCAATGGGTAAGAGTCTTTGAATGGATGAAATATGGTGTATGGGGTGAGTGATGATTCCTGCATGGCATGGGTGTGGTTCAATGATTCTTTCTCTAAAGGGACATTATAAGTTTTCATGGAAGTTGAATCTGATTTGTGAGAGGGAAGGGTCCAATTTATAGGCTAAGGGGTAGTAAGATGGAGGGTCAAGATGGAAAAAGGGTGAGGAAAGGTTAGGATGCAAGAAAGGGGGAGCACATGGATTGCGCTTCTTCAAAGCTCTAGCCTTCTGACAAGTGTCACAAGGGGATTGGAGGGTCAAAGGGAGTTATGAGGGAGAAGTGTGGAAGAGGAATATAAGAAGCATTTAAGGGTATTTAGGGCATGTAAGAGCCATTAATGCTCTTGGAAAGGAATGTAAGAGGGTAGGGGAGACTTTTGACTTTGGCTTGGGTTAGCAAGTCTTAACTCATGTTTAAGGTTGTGCACATATTTAGGAGGAGGATTAGGCTTGGCTTGGGATGGGATTAAGAGGCAAGTAGTTTGGGACTTAATGAGGTAGGTTAATTAGCTGGCTAAGTAGGGTTAACATGGTTGAATGGGTTGGATTTATGTAATGATAGGGTTTAGGGATGGTTTAGGGATTTGGGATGATTTATTTAATAAAATGAGGATGTGAGATTAAATTAAATAGATTTATGCATTTATTTAATTTAATAGAGGAATGGGGATCCAATTGATAAATTGATGTTGGGTTATCATTTGATTTTATCAATTGGACTATAATTAATTAAATATATTAATTTACTAGGGGATGACGATTAATTAATTAAATAGAAAATATTTAATCAATAATTCCATAAGAGATGACTAAATAAGATTACTTAGTGGTGTAATGAGATTTAGGCATCTACATTTTTCCCCTCTTTGACATAGTATTGGAAAAACACTATTTCAAAGAAGTTCGAACATAAACAATGTGAAGAAGATTTTTAAGGCAACATGGTTACACTAGGCTCGAGTAGAAGATGAGAGAATGGACTATGTAATGCCCCCTTAAGAAGGTGATGGGGAGAGAAAATGAGGCTCAACAACTTCTTGAAAAGGCACAACAAGCCAAGGTGAGCAGGAGGATGTAGAAGGACTAAAAAGGCATTAAAATTTTAATTAAATTGTAAAAATAAAGGGGATAGAGGAAAAGGGGGTCGCTGGAGGGGTTGTAGAGGGAAATAGGGCATCATAGGGGGGCTATAAGGGGGTTTACAAGGGCTAAAAAGGGTTATTTTCTCTCATACCTACGGTGAGATATTGTTATTTTTGAGCTCTAACTTGAAAGATGTGATGGTTGTGCAGGAACGATTAGAGCATCGGGCAGATGTGGTATGATGAATATAAGCACGAAAAACACTAGACTGATTAGTATGTGCTAAAACTTTTCCCTTCTGATTTTTGTTTTCTGTTTTAGACTGTTCCCAAAGTTTGGAAAATTCCTTCTCATAGACACGGGTCTAGCGGGATCACAGTAGGGATCAACGGGACAATGATCCTACAAAGAGTCAAGAGGAAAGGATAAAAAGGTGGTTGGAAGCCATTTTTGTAAGAAAGCAAATTTGGCTCATAGTTTTTGCGGGAACATGAATCTAGCTAGTGGGTTTTGAGGGTTAGCAATCTTGACCACGAGGAACCTTTCCTGCTAATGAGAATGCAATCTTGTGGGTCAAAGGTGAATAGGGAAGGTTAACATAGGAATGGGCTAAGGTTGACTAGGAGGGGGAAAGGATGAGATGTATTCCCATTGTGATATGTAGTTGCAGGAACATGGAGTTCAAATGGGGTAGCAGGAATGCATTCCCATTTGTGGGAATGCGAGTACAAGATTCAATTTCTAGGGGTAAAAGGTAGGGTGATGGAACATAGTTAGACAACCTTAAAAGAGGAATAGATGATTGACATGAGTGTCACTTTTCCTGATGCAGTGGTCACCAAATGCCTTCGTATTGTGATAGCGACATATTGTGGTGCTTCATGCTAGGGATCAGTTCATACTGGTAGATTGGGTGAGGATCAATGCCATTAGGATAGGATACTTGGCCAAAATACACCATACATGGATGTATATGGCTATGGTGAAAACATTATGTGAGCACTAGCATAGTGAGACCGGTACATTTCATCTTTCGATAGGCAAGATAATAGTGACTTTAGATGATGTATACAAGATCTTTCGGCTACTCATTCAGGGTATACCAGTGATGGCTAGTAGGGATGTCACAGGAGAGGTAGTTGTGTGGTGACTGGTGGGGCCCAAAGTCCAGTTTGAAGTGTTCAAGTGTTTGAAGTCTTAGGATAGAAAATACTAAAAGACTTAATTTGGAATAAAAAAAATCATAGAGTATTTGAAGGAGTAGTTTTCAACACGTCCTTGAGATTTTTATATTATTGCAACATAGATCCATTAATTTACATGATGTGTTCATAAATTCACTTACAAGAGAAATGTAATAAGATTTGATCCATCTCTAGAGAGAACTTTTCTTTTGGAAAAGTGCATCCACTTTGCAGAACAACCGCAAGCCAATAAATAACCTAGTCATTACAGAAATAAAGCGGTGAGTTAACTCTCACTACATCCCCTCAAGCTCAAGTGATCTGTGTTGATGATAGGTTGAGGTAGGCAAATATCCCTATAATTTTTGCATGGTCAACTAGGCTCTTGAAGGAGTCATGCACATAAAAAATGATTTGTAGGACTGCACAAATCTTACTAAAAACCAACTTAGCAAGCCACCCCTTTATCCTTGGTATGTTATTCATGGTGCAAGAGAATATAATGCTTCTCTAAAGTTAGTTTTCATTTGTGTTTTCCCTAGTATAGGCATAAAGCTACTCGGGCTTCACCTCCAAGAGTCATTGACAACACAAAAAGGGGGCTTCTATTTTCCATGCCTTTAAGGTTCGTTGAAATGAATTTTTGTCAATTAAATCATGTATCAACTCACCTCTTAGATTAAGAGGGATGCAATGCATGAGAATAAGAAAACATCAAGAATGGGCTCCTCCTTGTGGTTCTATGAATAACATATAATGAGCCAAAATGACCATAAGGATAGCATGTTCTTGAAGTTTGTTATTTGTGACATGACCTCATGTAAAAAATTGTTAGAACATACACAAAATTAGTTATTTGTCAAATCCTTTAAATCCCAACCATAGGGGTGTTTCTCTAGTCGGCTCCTTAGGGTTTTTCCCTAGTCGGCTCCTTAGGGTTTCTCCCTAGTCACCACTAAGGAGGTTTTTTTTAAAAAAAAAAATTGTATATAAATATGAGTTTCATTTTTTACAATTTACATTTATTTGAAATCAAGTTATTGGCTTTTTAATTGGGAAGAAAGAAATATTTGACAAACTTCAACCTATTTTTGAATTTTGGAGGAAGAATTTATGACATGGGCAATAAAGATAAAAGAGCAACTAAATATGCACGAAGAAGAACTAAGGAACAAGAAGATGAAAATCATCAAAAAACACTAGCAAGATACTATTTTAGATCAGGTACACATGCACAATATTTTTTCCAATGCATTTAATTAGTTTATTTAGTTAGGATTAGGGTTTAAATCCAATTAGGAATATGATATTTATCTTAAATTAGCATTACTAGATTAACTTAATATTAAGAGTTTATTTGAAATTATGTTCATATTTAAGCCATTAGGGTTTATTTAATTATGTCCATATTAGTCCTTAGGGTAAATATTACATTATGAATAAATTTTAATTATGAATTTATTTAGCATGGGAATTACCTTGTTTATTCAATTATGTTAATAATTTATAGTCCATTAAGGTTTATTAGATTATGATTAAATTTAAATAAATGAATTTATTTAGGACATAGTCAACCAGGACAACCTACCAACATTGGAGAAGGTTCATCCCAAGTTCAAACAGGTACATGTGCATCTCTTGCAAGTATATAATATAGATCTCTCTAGAATTCTAGGTCTCTATCAAACTTTATATTTTTAATTTTTAAATTTAGTGAGCGATATTTCCCCTTATAAACTTACTAGATTTTATTTTTTATATCATGCACGTGCAACTCTAGTAGATGATGAAAATGTTGGACATGAGGAAATTGAAGATGAAGCAATGGATATTGAAGAAGGACCATCTGAAGGTTAGATAATTTAATCAAGTACATAATATTTCACTCAAGTTAAACATTTATATATGTATACATATATGTCCCCTAAAGAGATTGTATCTTAAGACTTTGTTTCATTTTTTCTTGTGCAGCCCGAGATCAAACAACAAATGAGAATGTTAATTTAGCTCAAAGATTGAAGAGAAAAATTAATCATAGAAACATAGATCATTTAATTGAAATGGATGTGGAAAAAATAAGAGAATATGCTAATCAACCTACACATACTACGAAGAGGACATTGAATAAAAAGTCTAAAGACATAATTGCACAATTTGAGAATCTATCAACAGTGGAGAAAACTCAACTATTATCAATTCCACTTCTTAAAGATGAATTAAAAGAGCCACTGAGACTATTGGGTATAGATACAAGTATAAAAAAGAGGAGGACTTATAAACTAGAAAAAGATATTGTTGAAAGTGTTAAGGAAGGGTTACATTCCATTGGGAAAAAACTAGATCTGCAGATAAATCCATTGCATGAAGAGTGCTACTGACATCTATTTTAAATAAGAAAACATCCCAAAATAGACAGATCTCTTCATTATCATCTCATTTTGGGTATAGTCGTAAGACAATACTACATTATCTGAAAAGGAGAAACAATTTGAATGATAGTACATTAGAAGGCAATTGGGCACTAATGTGTAGAGCTCCTCGATCTAACATGATTGGGGAAATAGTTAAGAACTTAGTTATTCAATTTTGGATTGATAATACTTGTTCTTCACCAAATAGAAGAGATATCATCAAGCAGAGGATTGGACCTAAGGAATATATTCAACACACAAAACATTGGTTGGATGTCACTCAACATGAATTGTATCTCTCATTTTGTAATTTAAATCCTAACATAAAGATTGGACAAACAATGTTTGAAAGATTGAAGCCCTATTTTGTGAAGATAAATAAACCTTTTGAAACATGTTGTTGTCGATATAATGTTGAATTTGATCTATACTATGAAGGGTTTCAAAAGATGATAGAAGAAAGTGGTGGAACTTCTCAAAATACTTTTCCTAAACGACCGAGTCAATTCATAACATCAATCTTATGTGACAAACCAAATGATTGTGGAATAGGTGAAATAGATTGCATAAGACGAACTTGTGAAACATGTGGTAACTTGACTAAATTTCCTTTGAGAGAAGAAGATACTAATATGACAAGGATGGTAAAATGTAAGAGATATAAGTACATAAAGTCAGAAACAAAAGCTAGAAAAGAATCAACAAGGTTAGAATATGTAGAGGATGAGATATCAGCTGGAGAATTTATGTCAAATTTTCATAAATTGATTCAACCATCTATACGCCATGCATTTTTTGCTAAGTGGCAAGCAGAACAATTTCAAACACTAAGAGAAGCTTTCCCACTCAGAACAATTCTATCTGTTGTTGACTTTGCAGAGAATTACTCTTGCGTATCTCAAAAACAACTTCGAGCAGAATACTACTATACAGAGCAGGTTACTATTATGGTTCAAGTGTCTTATCGACATGCACAAATTGATCTGGATGGTGTGGAAAGTATAGATCAAGCACGAGTCATTAAAAAAGAGTATCACTTTTATATTAATGATGACAAAGAACATGACACACATTTTGTGGAACATTGTTTTAAGACATTTTTTGAATATTTGAAAAACAAAAACATTAAAATAGAAAAACATTTTGTATGGTCAAATGGATGTGCAACACAATTTAAATCAGCTAGACCATTTTATGCATTATATAGATATTATTGATACCTTAATATACCACACATTTGGAGTTTTTTTTAGAGTGGACATGGAAAGGGTGAGCATGATGGTGCAGGAGCTTGTATTAACCATGCTTTAAGAAAGTATCAAATGGACTATAAAGGATATCACATTAATAATGCTCATGATGTGGTTGAGTGGTGAAAAACACATTTTTCGGTGCCAACAAATATAGATAACACATCATCACAAGCAGATCGAGTCATACCATTTAGAGTGTTTTGGGAGGTATCAGGTATATATAAATTAATTTGTTCATATTTTTAAATTGAATCTTAAATTTATATTTAATATGTTACATTAGATGATCTCTAACTAAATTATGGACCTTGTGTACATTTAGGTGTTGATAGAAGATCAATGCATGCATGCAAGAGGGTATAGAAGACACGATCTTTGCATTCAGTTTTGAGTACAAATAGTAATGTGTGGTCATTGTACACAAGAGAATACTCATGTTTTTGTCCTAATTGTATTGATGAAGACTATGGCGGTTGCATTAATCAAGAACGTGGATATGTGGGTGAATGGACTTTGGTGCCACTAGATGTTATTAATACGAATGAGTTTGAGGATGAAAACTATGATGATATTCCATTGATTTCTAGTGATTATAACCATATTTTAGGATTGATCAGAGTTGATATGTATGAACTATATATATACTTGGGTCATGTACATGTATACATTTTTCATAATTTTGGTTAATTTTTATTATATATATGTACTTATGTAAATGACGTGTATCCAAAATTTTGACATATATAAGTTTGTGTAGGAAATGTTTTTGTAGTCATGGCAGAATCAAAAAATGTAGAAGGTGTTAGCTATTATTTATTACGTTGCACCATGGAAAGAGAGAAGCTAACAAAGACTGAAATAAGTGATGAAATTATTTTTCCCACAGGTTAGTATATAGTTGAATTATGTATATATGTATGTCAAGTATCTATGTTTTTAATGAATTCAAATTCTTTGACTTAAAATGAAGATTGATGTATTTTTTAAATGTGTACACGTGTAGGTTCTGTTGTTGTACAAGGAACATATTTGAAGCAAATAAAAGTACTTAAAAATGGGATTCATTTCACTGATTATCAACCTAACAATAAGGTATATCAATATAGTAACCATGTTATTGCCACTAGTCTAACTCTTCATCTAGTCAAAGGACCTGGAATACGTAAGTGGAGGCTCCATATTGATGATCATGAGAAAATATTAAATGTTATCTAAGAATGAGCTGATCCACTTGATATGAGACAGAAACAACTCCTAATTTTAAATGTAACTCAAGAACAATTTGAAATTTGGTTCAAACTATTTCAAATTTGGTTGAACAATTATTTGATCAATTTGAAATTTGGTGTCCAATAACTAATTTTCCAAATTGAACTTTTACTCTTTCATTTTTAACTCAATGTCTTGAATTCATTTAACTTTCTATTATATTGAACTTTCTATTTCATTTAACTTGTCAATTTTAGAACACATGTACACTTTCAATTTAGCTAATTAGGACATGTGCTTTCAATTTTAGGACATGTGAGCTTTCAATTTAACTAATTACTTGACATGTGAGCTTTCAAGTTCAAATTGCAATTTGTTTAAACTAAATTTTGAACATGTACATGTTTTAAGTTGGAGTTGAATTTTAGAACATTGGGCTTAAGGGGATAAAATTCTAGGATATGTACATACAAATTTAAAAGGGATGAACGTTCTATAGATTTACTCGAGTTAGGAATTATGTACAACTAATTACCTAATACTTGAACATTTAATACATGATATATTACCAGACATTTAAATTACAGGATATATATATATATATATATATATATATATATATATATATATATATATATATATATATATATATATATATATATATATATATATATATATATATATATATATATATATCTAAATTTAATCAATGTACATTAAACATGCACGTACATATCTACATAAATTACTTACATATCTTAGATAGAAACAATTTATAATATACTAGATCTAGATCTATAATGTACATGAGATTCCACAACATAATGTAACATGTATCAATCATCTCGAGAACAAATAATAAAAACATGTATCTATCTAGAGATCTATCAGAAGATAATATCAAATATAAATAGCGTGCATACATGTAGACATGTAGATCTAGGTGTACATGTATATCAAATCAAATATAAATATAACATGCATCATGTGTGTATATAAAGTGTCTATATAATATATGAATGTCTCTCTGGATGAAAGTCTACAACAAATCATCTAGATAAAAAAAACTACAGATCATCAGGTGCAGGACTATCATCGCCATGCCTCCTCACAACACGGTCTGAAGACTAACTAGTATCAAGGTGCTCACTAGGATGTGCTAACCCCTATATATAAATTCAAGAGAAAGTGATATTGAAATACATGTACACATAATAAAAACATAAATAAACATTACCTGTCCACTGCTGACATCATCCAATGAGTCTCGATGACGTACATGATCTAGCATTAAAGATGGAGTAAAAAGAGGTATTTCCGAGACCTACATTGTACATGTGCATGTGCAACACATAAAATTAAAATTTCTCTACATGATTACATTTGAATCTACGTGCATGATATACATACATGTGAACACATGTGCACATGTCTAAATTAAATTAGTTTCAAATGATTGAAATTTTAACATGAACCAAAAAAAAATTACCTGTGTAGATGGTGACATCTAATAATACTCAGACTACCTAGCATTGATCGTGTCCACTAATGTATCCAGATTTTGCTGTGTCGCATCAAGGTCAATCTCTGCATCTACGCAGGCCCCATGACTGGTGACTAGCACATGTGGACTATGTAGATGAGATGGCATAGAAGTAGAATCATCACGTGTCAACAAGTCCATCCATCCTATGGTCGACAAGCTCAAATCAATATCATCAAGGCCCACATCTAAACTCTGAGCCTGCACTGTAACATTGGCTAAAGGGTCTGTGGTATGTATATGTCTCTATGGAGCAAAAGAGTGGTCAGTAGATGGATCATGACCACCATGAACACTATGACCACCATGACCACTACCTGATCGATGAGAGGAATATGGCTGAGGATGTGTCCTAGTACTACCATGGACATGACCTCGAACATCTAATATGGGTATGCCTAGATGTTCTGATACAAATCTATATGTATCTAATAGATCCTCAGCCAGACCAATCATAGTATCTCATGCCAACACTCCAGTGAGACCCTCTAAGCTAGCCACTAAAGGGATGCCTATTGCACTATATAAGTTTGAGCCTGAAGATGAAGCATAGGATGATGATCTAGAACGCCGATGAGACATCAAATACTAACCAACCTCATCACTTGAAATAGATCTGATAACTGCTGCAATCTCTCCAACTCCCTGAATGACCCCACATAACTGAGTTCTATGCATGGCCTCATCAGCTGATGGACCTAACACAGGGGAAACAGTAGGTGCCCTCTCTCTGACAATCGATCTATGTGACAGTGGGGGATGACCTAGCTGCCAATCAACTAGTCTACCACGCCCCTGTCCTAAATGTCCTGGTAAATCTGTGTAGTTCACTAGCCCACGTAAGTGAACCTCTACATAAAGTTGTCAAGCAAAATAAAGTGGAATTTGGTCATTATTTGGATAACGACCATGGGCAACAAGGAAGCGTGGGTATATCAATGTAGCCATCTGTGGATCTATACACTTAAGGGGAGAATACCCCTTCACATACTTTTGTATAAGATAATGAGGGAAACATTCCCTCTTCAGGACATCTTTGGGCACCAAGTCGTGCACCTCCTAGAGTGAAAGACCAGAGGAGACCTCTCATCTCTTACTGTCAAGGATAGTCTATATAGTATGTTCAGAATATGGGGTAGCGCCATGAATCTCATCCCGAATAAATGCCAGGCTGCGTAAGATACTCTGGCATGTATGACTATAAACACTAGAGCATGTGCCACTAGTCAAGGATTCCTAAAGTCTATGAATCTCCTAGTTAGTGCGATCATAGAGCTCCTGAGGTCGGATAGGTAGCTGATCACAGGGGACATGATGTTGCTTAGGGGGGATAGGCTGTTGCTCAAAGCCTGGGATAGGCTGCTTAGGCCCGGGTATAGGCTACTGCTTAGGGCCCGGGATAGGCTGGTCGGGCCCAGGTATAGGCTGCTCAAGGGGGACAGGTTGCTAAGGGGGGATAGAAGGTTGTTGATCAACCATGTCAATGTATGTAGGTGCGTGTATAATGTGTAAACCTAAAAATTTAAATTTAAATGTATGACATTTAATAAACTTGAAATTTATATTAACATATGTATGTACAATTTGACAAAATTAAAAAACAAGTGTATCTAAATTGTTTTAATAAAATTAAACATGCATGTACATGTCTACATATATATAAAAGTCCTAAAACATAAATGAACATATACCTTAAAAGAAAACTAAATTTTAAAATACACATGTTGTTATATATAATGTTTGTAACTCAAGGACCTTTTAAGAACTACATGTGTGCAAGTTATATTTCTATCTAAGTTATATTGAATGTTCAAAGGTTTTAGACATATGTGTGCACATAAACTTGTCAAGTGTAATTTAGGTCCACAAAGTAAATATGTGCATATATATGTATATATAGATATATGCATATATGTACATGATATGTATATTTGTACATATATCTATATCATGTGTGTGTGTATATGTGCATACGTGTGCATATATATATACACACGTGCACATGATATGTGCAAATATACATATCATGACACATATGCATATATAGATCTATTTATGTACATACACACACACACACACACACACACACACACACACACACACACACTCTAGGATAAAGTTTAGGTTTAAGGTTTTGCATTAAGGTTAAATGGTGTGGACCTTGTTTAAATCATGGTTAGCAAATTAGAGTTAAAAGTTGAAATAAAAATATAGTTAGGTTTGGGGATGGCTAGCGTAAGTGTTACTACTAATATTAAGCTTTAGGGTCAAGGTCAAGTTTAACATCATGATTAAGGTTTGGGTTAGGTTAAATTGTATTAGTGATATAGTTAGGTTTAGAATTATTCTTAGATTAGAGAAATACTTTTTTTAGGAAATTATTGTTAGCATAACTTTGGTTATGATTAAGATTGTAGTTAAGGTCACGGTTTATGGTTAAGGCTATAATAAAGGCTAGTGTTAGGATTCATATAATGCACCATGTAGGGTTAGAGTTATGACTTTGATTAGGGATAGGGTTATGATTAGTTTATATTATCTCTTAGTTAGGGAGAGAATTAGAATTTGGTTGGGTTGAGGTTTAGATATGGTTTGAAAATATTATTTGAGGTTAAGGTTAGGGTTTACATCATGGTTGGTCATGAATAGGGTTTGAGTTAAAATGACATACCTAAGTTTTATGTTTGGGTTATGGCTAGAGTCAACATTAGGCTTTATAGTTGAGGTTTTACATCACATGGTAAGGGTTTGGATTAGTGATATATAGTTAATTTTAGCATCATCTTAGGTTAGAGAAATAATTATATTGGGGTTTTAAAAAATTAGGGTTAGCATTTCAATTATGATTAAAATTGGAGTAAAGCTTATAGTTGAAGTTAGAATTAATGTTAGATATTTTTTTAAAGGTCATGGAACTATGGCTAGTTTTAGAGTTTAGATTAGATAAAATAGTTATAGTGTATTTAAATAAACTTTAAATTAAAAGATAATATTAAATATTTAGATCTAATATGGATGAAAAATTATCTTTAAAAAATATCTTATTTGTGTATTTAGAGATTCACAATGACATTAGACGCTTAAGCATGAACAGTAAAATAAAATATACAAAGAAACATATATAAAAAACAATAAAATATACAAAAAAACATATATTTAAATACTAAAAACATATAAATTTTAACTAAAACAATAGAAGAAGGGAAAAAACAAATGTTTCATACCTTTTTCGGATGGTCGATAAGGCAAATGTCGGTCTGTCTCTAACTTCGATCAAAATAATGAGGAGACAACCGGCTGTGCCCCTATTTATGCTAGCAGATTAGGGTTTCAATCGAAACTTAGGTCAAGTTTCGATCAAAACTTTGAAACCTGCGCAAAAACCCACATTCCAAGTTTTGATCAAAACTTGACCAGAGTTTCGATTGAAACTTTGGTATTTAGTTAGTTTTGATCGGAAGTAAGTTTCTATCAAAAGTACATATTTTCAATCGAAACTTTTAAAATAAGTTTTGATCGAAACTTCTCGGATTATTTTTCGCCTGCGCACTTTTTTGGAGGAATTTCTTCCTCCAAAAAAGTGTAACCCACTATTGTGGGTTCACCCTTTTGCTAGAATACATCACTTGTGTATCCCACTCAAGGTTTCTTTGTCCTTTGAGGGATTAGTTGTTCACTTACCTTAATATACAATTGCATGTCTTCCAACCTAAGTTAGGGAACAGTTAGCATAGTCATCCCCTAGAGAAAAAAATTGTAATTCAAAAGAGTCAAGTTAAGTCCTTGTGATAGATCAACTCAAGACAAAATTCAAAATAGTCAACCTCGAACCATCACTACCCTATAAAGATCAAAAAATTGAGCTCAAACTATTAGCACCTGAAAAAATAATTGTGAAAGATCTGTAAATATAGAAATAAGGCATTCAAGTCACTCTAAAAATAGAAACAAACAAGTCTAACCTAGGACTTAGAAACTCAAAGCTCATAGAAAGACCAGTGGTTCTCATGGTCTTTCTATGAGCTTTGAGTTTCTCATCTATCTTATCTGAAATTTTTAACTTTTCATTTCTCTCATTGGTGTTCTTCATTTCTTTATTCATTTTATGGATTTTTTCATCCTTTTGTCTTGCATCTTCCTCAATTGCTATCTTGGCCTCAAACACTTCTCTCGATGCATCCTTAGCTTTATATTTTGCTAGAACAACATTACTTTTTGAAATCTTGAGCTTGAATTAGACTTACTATAGTTTTTTCTTTCTTTCTTTCTTCATTTGTGCCATAGTTTTTGGTCAACTTTTCATCATCAAACATTACATCAATGATGGCTTCTTTATATTCATCTGAAGCACTTTTTTCCTTAAATTGTTCAATGAGTTTGTGACTCTCATTAAGTTTTTTCATTAGTTTATTTCTTTTTTCTAAGGAGACCCTTATCTTCTCCTTCAAATGTTCAATGGTGGTGGGTGTATAACATGGATTTAGTTTGCAAAAGATGTAAAATTGAAGCTAAACATCCAAAAAACTAAATCAACAACAAATATGATAAGGTAAAACTAAATCCAAATACAATAGATTGTAAACATTACAAATCCTCATAGCCTCCTTGATTCTTTTGATGTGGTCCAGAAATAGTGTGTGTATGTTCAATGGTTGCTTCAAGATTCAATGATGGATGGATAGATGTATGAAAATATGAGTATAGTAATGGTTCTTTGATAGTATTTAGCTCTAGAAACAACATAATAACTTTTCTTGAATAGTGGATGAATTTTTAAAGATGGAGGGTTTGGTTTATAGGCCATGGGTGAAGGAAATGGATATTCAAGATGTAAAGAAGAAAGATCACAAGGAAGGCTACAATTCAAGGATAAAGGAGCACATGGATTGTGCTTTCTCAAATCCATGGACTTGTGACAAGTGTTTCAAGGAGAATGAGTGTAAGGGGATAGGATTTATGAATGGATAGTTAATTGAAGGAGATGTGAGATGGAAATTAATGTTCTTTGGTGGAAGAGGAAGATGTGGCAACTAAGTGGACTTGGGCTATGAGTTAGGCATGCGTAACTCATGCCTTGAATTATGTAATTCAAATCCATGGACTTGTGACAAGTGTTTCAAGGAGAATGAGTATAAGGGGATAGGATTTATGAATGGGTAGTTAATTGAAGGAGATGTGAGATGGAAATTAATGTTCTTTGGTGGAAAAGGAAGATGTGGCAACTAAGTGGACTTGGGCTATGAGTTAGGCAGGCGTAACTCATGCCTTGAATTATGTAAGTGACCTAGAGGAGGTAATTAGGCTTAGATAAGAGAGTGATGTGGCTCAAGTAAGAGGGTGATGTGGCTCAGATAGTGGAAGTGACGTGGATGGTAAGTGGATTTGTTAGAAAAAAGGCATGTGGGGAAATTAATTAAATTATTTGATTAAAATATCTAATTTTTGGTGCATGGGTAGGATTAATTAAATAAATTTAATTCTTTAGTTTAATAGGATATTATGTGTAAGACTCTGCCTCACAAAGGACTTGTAAGACTATGTTTCTTAGGATAATTAATTCAACCATAATATGTATACATTAGATTATTAAAATAATTAGTTCATTATATTTGAGATATTATAGTATCATTAGCAATCATGATGTGATTCAATTGTCAACTTCATTAATGAAAGTTTCCTTGTTCCTAGTTAGTAACATTATTAAGGAAGCTCGACTTATTTAAATTTTCTTATCTAAAATTTAGCTAGTATTGCATGCATTTTTATTAAATGGATAAATTAGCCTTCATTTGGCCTTTGTATCCATCTTGAACCGACCCTCTATATTATCTAATAGAATTCCCATCCTTGTAAAAAAAGGGAACATGATTGGAGTTATTAACTTATGGAGACTTTTTTATAATCTCATTTGTTAGTAAACCTTTTTTGTCATAATGTAAGATAATGGAGGTACATACACATTTGCATGATATGAAATATCTCTTTCAAATAAAGGAGAATTGTTATTGGAGGCATGATATATTCATATAAATAGAAATAATAACATATAGTAACATATAAAAATATATTGAATAAACATAACTATGCACTTGGCAATGGATTATGATAAAGATATAAGAATATTTTATAAACTCCACTAAAAATCTCATCATGGATTTTGATGCCTATGCACATTAGACTCATTAATTGATATATTATGTTGACAAGGATTGAAACATTAGATGTGATGCACTTTATGTTATGATTGATTTCTAAATCTGCATTGATATTATCTTGGGCACATCTTGATTAGCTAAAGCAAGTTATTTTATTATTATGCACCTTCTTTGAATTTTTTTAATCTCATGATGGAAATTAAATACTTCTAGGAATCACATTATAGTTAATTGACGTGGATATTATGTTATGATCATACACTATGACTCAAATGGACAAAGACTTAATAATTATAATTGTGTTAATTTCTATATTCATGATGATGATGTTATGTTACACTATTGTATGTATCATGATTCTTAGTGTATGTGGTCACCACGGTGGTGCAATGACACTAGCTATGGTGCAACATATTTGCATTGGTTGTGTCATTAAACTTAACACTTCCTTCTTCTCTGTTTCATCCCCAAATTCCTCCTGTATTGTCATGTGTGTGGTTTCCAACACCCATACCTTATATTGTGAAAATTTATGCATATATTATTATCTATTTGAGTTTGCAATTTTGATTTATGATTTAACATATAAAAATAATGATTGTATTTGAATAATTTGTTAATAGGTTTAAAATATTTGTATAATATATTTTTTATTATTAGAGGTTAAATTATTATGATTAGTTTTATTTCTTTTTGAAAAAATTAAAACTAAAAATGAAATATTTACCATTGATTACAAATTTTAGATTAGAAATAAATTTTGACCATTGTTTTTTATCCAACTTTATTATTTGTCTCATTATTTTAAGTGTAAATTCATTATTAATTTAAAAAATAAATATTTTAATATTGCTAATTTATTTTTTTAAATAATTTTTTTTTTACATATATTAAATAAATCATGTTTGTTTGTTACAAGAATAAACATTTTATGAACAAGTTATTTGAATTAAACACATGGTAACACATGGTAATAATATATATTAATTAGTATTTTAATATTAAAATGTTATTAATATTTTTTAAAGAGATATAAGTTCATTTAAAGTTTTGTTTAGGATTTAGTAACTATAAAAATTTTTGTGTAGCTCCTCTACCCTTGGAGAGGAATCACATTACTACACAAGACCATCTCTCAAAACAATAAGGACAACATAGCTTAGCCACCAACATTCATTAATAAGAGAGTAAATCATCAATCTCAACAATAACGTAAGAAAATTGAATGGAACTTGCAACAATAAATCTAAAATAACCCAAAGAGCTACATACAATAAAAACTCACAATTTGTGGCTAAACCTATTGATCAAATAAATAAGATTGACAAATGAGTGTCAACACACTTAACCATTTTCACTATAAATGTCAAGTACACAATGGAAGCTGAGCTAGAATTTCTTTATGTGCTGAGTCAAAGATAATGTCGAGCAAACTACAGTTGATGCCGAGCAGAACACATTACAGTATATGCCGAGCTATATAGAATTCAACATGTGCCGAGTAGATCAGAAGATAGCGCGTGCCGAGCATTACAAAGTTAATAGGATCCGAGTGATTCAGGAATTAGTAGAAGCCAAGAAATGCAAGAATTCTATAGGAGCTGAGTAACGCAGGAAACATATTGGATGCCGAGCAATCCAGAATAGATGTTGTCGAGCATTAGTATTACTTCATGTGCCGAGAAATGCAAGATTAACATAAGAGTCTGTGCCAATAAAAACCAAGATGTAAAATGGTTATGCATGACTCATGATAGGATAAGGAGATAAGATTAAATCTTCCCATCCACCTATGCAATTCTCATGCAGCCAATCAGAAAATTGGAATTGCATGCAGCCAATGGATGAATTTCAAGGGTTTGGGCAAGAACATTTTATCCAAGGATGCATAATGATCCACTAATCTTTATAAGGGAGTCTTGACACCATTGAACAAAAGTTGAAGAGAAGAAGGAAAAGCAGAGCCTTTTATTGAGATCATTGCAGAGCATTGGTGTCAAAGATTTTGTGGAAAGGACAACATTTACACATCTAGTTGATCATAACAGAACAAGGAACACAATCAATAGATCAAATCTAACAGAGATCAGTGATAGATGAGTAGATCAAGAGCCTGAGATCAACATTAGAGATTGCATTAGTTTAGGTGTATTATTCTAATACTCTCTCACAATTGTATTAGGAATTTGGAAATCCTATTGAGTTAGGTGGGTTTAACAACCTTATGTAAATCCTTTAATAGGGTGGCATTCTAAGTTGAATGTTCTTAAGTCCTCTAACAAGGCACACTCCTAAAAGGGTGTAGAAATCCTTTAACTGGGTCACATATTAATAGTGTGTTGTAGCCTTTAACAAGGCAAACCATCAAAAGTGGTTGAAATCAATTGCTGTAGTAATTTTGTGGGTATCATCCCCACCCTAGTTTTACCTTCTTATTCCTGGAGGGTTTCTGGGTCACCAAAATCTCAAAATTTATGTGGTGATGCATGTTTGTTTCTCATAATTGTTTAATGTTTAGATGCATGCATGTTAATTTCAGTTATATATTATTAAGGATTTAAAAGTGGTTTAAAGGCCAGTACTTCTGATTCACCCCCCCACCCCACTCTTAGAAGATCTCTTCCCATTAAGACATTCCAACAAATGGTATCAAAGCCAAGTTCTCTCAAGGAGAAGCCTAACAGCTTGGAGGAAAAGATCTGAAGATGGAAGTCTTCAAACTTGGGAAGATCATTGAGAACCAAGTGATAGATGTGCATGTCACTCTACACAAGGTAGAGGAAGCTAGAGAGGAATTAAGAAAATCTTTAAAAAGAAGGAAGGAAATAGCTATAGTCAAAAATGATATTCACTACAATGATATTGACACCACACAAGTATTTGCCAAAGGAGATTCCAAAGAATTTGATGCAGCAATAGTAGAACTGATGGAGAAAAATAGAGCTCAAGCATATGAGATAAGAACTCTTAAGATAGAGCATGAATCACAGGCCATGATGCTTTGTGAAATCACTGAACAAAAGAAAAGAGAAGTTGAGGATAGAGTCATGATGGAAGACAACAAAAGAAATCTTGTAAATAGACTTGAAGAAATATGTAATAAATTAACAAGGATCTCAAACATGTAGATGGATACACTTCCCCAAATGATGAACCTTCATCATGAACTCAATATGAAATATATTGAGATCTCTACTTTGAGGATGCAGAATGAACAACTGAAGAATGAATTGAACAGAGAAAAAGAAATAGCAGAGAATCTCAACAAGTCAAGTGAAGCCATCAAGTACTTTGAACAGTTGCTGAAATCCCCAAGATCAGCCCATGATACATCAGGACTTGGATACTCCAGCACTGAAGTTGGGGAATCATCAAAGAATGCTGAGCAAAGAAGTGACAAAATTAAGGATTCAAAACCCACTTGTCATTACTGTAGTAAAAAGGGGCATACTGCTTATGTTTGTAGGAGCAGAAGGATCAATCAACCAAAAATACCCAAAAATAAAGATTACTGTCACAAGTGCAACATGCAAGATCACATGACACAAGACTGTAGGTCTAAAGTCACAAGGACACAAAGATTTGATGGACATTATCATAATTGTAAGAAGTATGGAAATAGAGCCTTTGAATGCAGATCAAAGCCTATGTGGACACCAAATCAACATGTAAGAAGGGACAACTATGAACACCATTACAATTGAGACTACAATACAAGGAAAAGTTGTCACTATTGTCAAGACTATGGAGATATACCCCAGAATTGCACAAGAACACATTTCAAGGGAAACTATAAAAGATGGTTGAACTAAACTACTTGCTTCAGTTGCTTGAAAATTGGACATGTCAACAAGAATTGTCCAACAAAGACCAAGACACCCAAGACTGGAGTACATAAGGGCAAAGAAAAGATTGATGTGGAACACATCAAAATAGACATGAAGAAGACATGGCAGAAAAAGGATGGATCAAGTACATCTAATGGAAGGGTCACTTCACCCATGAGTTCAAGTGATCATTTCTCATCCAGTTGATCACAAGATGAGCCTACGGGGCTAATACATATAAGAAGTATCATACATCATCCCTAAACCATGAAGAAGCATTGTAAAGTATAAATCTACAGGAGACAAGATGCTAAGACAAAAATTTGAATGATGATGTCGAGCTATCTTTGGACACCAAGTGAAACTGCTTTGGATGCCAAGTTAAGAAGTCCAGTGGAAATCGAGTGAAACTGCAATGGTGGCTGAGTTATTAACAAAGTTAGTACATGCCGAGTTGAAAAACCTTTGGAAGTTGAGTGATAAGTAAAGGTATAAAAATGCATTAAATGAAAATTTTTTTTGAGTCGCTTAAAGGTGATTCATTTTTGAGCCATTCAAACAAAGAGCGATTACCAGGAGCACGACTGAGAAATTTTCAAGCTTTCAACCAATAATTTGCAGTGATTCAACATCTATCCAAGTGATCTAAGCATTTAACCAGGTATTTCCTTTAGGTTCTGAGTTTTATAGTTTGTGAAGTTTTCTTTAATTGTTAAACCCTAGTTCAGTTAAAAATGGTGTCTAGTTCAAAGATGAACCAAGGGAAAGAGAGCCATGAGATTCAACTTGTTAGCAACGAGGTTAAGGAACTTGAGTTTAGGCCCATACCAGAAGTTGCATATAAAAAAGATCCCGCTGGTGCCCTATCTGCCATCCCTGAAAAAGTTGTTATGGTTCAAGATGTGTGAAAGTGTTATAACTACAAAATAGGAGACTTGGAAATCTTTAATGCCTTTGACAAACTTTGCGATAATGGTATATTGAAAGATGAGTTTTCTATCATAGAGAAGAAGGGTTTAACCAAAGTCCTAATTTTTCCAATTGCATTCAAAACTAAGTGGATACGCATAATACTTAGCATAATCCATGATGGATCATTTTGGCTAGAGCAAGGACCAGTCAAGATTACCAAGAAGATGGTTCATAGGGTTATAGGATTTCCAACCCTAGATTGGCCCAAGACACTAAGAAGTAAAGAGAAGGAAATAATAGAGAAGAACACAAGCACAAAATGGAATAACAGGGGAATGGCAATTGACACAATAAAATACCCCCTATTAGACTTTGTTGTAAGGATCATATCACACAAATTTTATCAGTCCAGCAGGTTGAATAGTGTACCCTGCATAGCAGTGGATGTGGCATATAAGCTTGTAAAGAAAGACCACACCTATGACCTTGTAGAGCTCATGTTGCAATAGATTAATGAAAATCTTGGAGCTATTAGAAAGTCTAAAGGAGCACAATGCAAATTTGGGTCAGTGCTAGTTTGTATGTTCATCTATGTGATGAAAGAATTTCCTTCATTTGGCAAAGTCAATTGGAGTCAGAATAAAACCATTGTTGATCAAATAAATGATTTCATTGCACAAATGGGAGATAGCTTTGATGATAAAATGTCTAACTATTTTGATGATTTCAAGAATGCAATGAAGAAAAGAATGAGGATACCAATTTCACTGGTGGAAAAGCATGTAAATGACATATGCTTTCTGGTTGACATTGATTATACTTACATTTATTCAATCCTTCCAAGAGCAATATGGTTTAGACCATTGGATATGAGCTTGATGTTGACCAAGCTTCTACAGCCATCATAACATTACTTGCAGAGGAAATGGACAAATCTACCAAGGCATTTGGGACATATGACACTGTCAAATCAAGTGTGGTTACCAAACTCAAGACAGCCACAGCAGTAAAGAAAAAGGAAAAGTTAGTAAAGAAAATAAAGAAGAAGTTTGGTGTTGGAGAAACAAGTGCAGTAGGCAAAGCAAAGGATATTAGTGAAGGAGAAGAAGAAGGTGATGATGAGAAAGATGAGGATGAGCCAGAACAAGGGCCACTTGAATTATCACAAGGCCAAGGTGAAGACAAAGATGAGAGTGCCAAGGAAGAAGAAACCAAAGAAGCACCCATCAAAGGCAGAGTCATCAAAAGGAAGGCAAGGACACCTCCTGCTTCTCAACCTTCACCAAAGAAAGCTACCACACCAACATCCAAGAAGCCAACAACCAGAGCTAAAACAAGGGCCTCTACACAAAAGGCCAAAGAGGAAGCTACAAAGAAGAAGAAGATAGTCAAGAAGGCATAGGAAGAGCCAAGAAAAGGGAAAAGATATGTGGATCAACCTGATACTGATGAAGTAGACCAGTCTGAAAAAGTAAGTTATCCTCCTAAGTCTTCAATTGATATATTATGTAAAAAGATTAGGAATGGAGACTTAAGTAACATGAAAAAGATTGATTTCAATAAGTTTAGTAAAGAAGAATAGAATAACATAGAAGAATCAACCTATGCATTAATGACACAGTTCAAGTACACACCTCTTGAACTAGATGGACAATTGCCAAAGGAATTATCTAAAATTGTATAAGACAGATGGCATTTCTATTTGAAAATGGAGAAGGAGATGAGGGAATCAACCCTAGGAAGCATACTACCTAATTTGACAAAGGAATGGGTAACTCAAGTAGTCAAAAGGCATAGCACTGGGTTTACACCTAAGTATAGGGCATTCTTCATTCTCCAAAACAAAATTGAAGAAGTTGTATAGAGAACTACAAGAGCGTGGAAGAATTTATATAAGAAAATTGAAGATGTCCTTTAAGAGGAGTACAAAGAAGAAGCTACTGCTAAACCAAAGGAAAGAAGGAAGAGGAGAGAAGAGAAGACAGAAGTAGAGAAAAAGGTTGAAAAAGAGGAAAACAAGGGAGAAAGAGGGGGAAGGAAAAGATGAAGACAAGGGTACTAATGAGCAACAAAGTGTACAAGACACACAACTTCCACCTCCTAGTCCTCCTCACTCTACTACCACACCTATAGAAATCATAAAGATTAAGGATGTTGTTGACACCTCATGTCAAAACATCAATCCATTAACTGTTGAGGATCTCACTAAGATCCTTGACCAAACAACTCTTTAAGCACAATTGTGTACAAGTGCCATATTGGTCAGTGTAGATGATCTCCAAAAGTTAGTAGATAAACTCAAAGAAGCCAAGGTGTCACCACAAGAACCACCTCAAATCACTCAAACTACTGGACTTTCATTTCTACCACCTCCATCACCACCAAGAATAGCCATACAAGCTCATCAGGAGCTGAGTGCAACAGTAGAGGAAGTCACGGGTATAACAATATAGACAGCAAGTACACCTCCAGCAAAAGTGGTACAAGAAGAAGACAAGGAAGAAACACAGGATAAAGAGGAGTTAGCAATACAAACTTTAGTTGAATTTCCAAAAATAGGTACTCCTACCAAACCCATTCAGAAGTTGAGTACTGAAATGATGAACTTACATGTCAGTACACCAAGCTCAAGTTCTACTAGGGTAGCCAGGACCATTCATTATGGCATTCCTGAGCTTGATGAAGAAATTAAAATACCCTATTATGATTCAAACACTTTAACTAAAGAAAGATGAATGAGATACAAAGTGCATTGGATAAGAGAAGGAGGCAAGAGGCAATGAGGAAAGACTACAAATACAAGTAGGAAATGAATGAGATCAAAGATATATTCATGGATCCCTTCAGCCTACAACCTCTAGATTCAAGTAGTCCAATCCTTGAGCAACTATCTAATATAGTTGACCAAGTGAATAATGAAGACCATGATACAAATGTAAAACTTATGGAATGGTTAGAAAAGAAGTTTGAAGGCAAGGTAAACTAGAAGATAGCTAATAACATAATTTTGGTACAGGTTGACCTAGCTAAGAAACTGGATAATGTAAAGATTGTATTAGGGAATATCTTTTCCCTTTATAGCAAGTTGTGTGATTTTTCCAGGTTCACACAAGAAATAAATCCAAAAATTTTGAACCTTGAGAGAAAAATTAAGCTCTCCAGTATGCAACTACCCTCAAATCTTGCACAAAGTGAAAAGCAATTTTCTCAAACACTTCACACTCAGAGGGAATTAGCTGCATTATCAGTAGAAGAGGCCACTATTAAAGAAAAGCTAATGCAAATACAAGCCTCTATCACTCCTCACTTGGAGATATTACATAAGGAGAAAATGTATGCAAAAGAAGTCCTAAAGAAAGATCCAAATATTTCTACTCATGAAGGACTTGTTGATCTAGCAACAAAGCTTGCAATCCAACACAAGTCATTGGATATTGCATTGAATAATTGGGATGCAGCTCTCAAAATACTCCTTGAGGTAAATAAGACAGTTTTGGCCAAGCATGGCAGTACCATTTAGGACCCTTTGACATTAGTGTCAAAAAGGGGGAGATAATATTCTAAGGGGGAGATAATATTATAAGGGGAGAGATATATTGAAAGAGAAGATAAGAAGATAACAGGATCAAAAATAGAGAACATTAGGCACAATGGCACAAGACATCAAAATTCATGACATGACAAGGCATAATCAACTCAGGGGGAGTCATAAGGTATATTGTTGTTCACAATATCTTTTTGAAATTTTGAAAGTGAAGAATGTACACATAAGGTTTAGATCATGAATGATCAGTTAAGTGTTTTTGACACTCATGTCAAAATGGGAGATTGTTGATCAAATAAATAAGATTGACAAATGAGTGTCAACACACTTAACCATTTTCACTATACATGCCGAGTACACAATGGAAGCTGAGCTAGAATTTCTTTATGTGCCGAGCAAACTACAGTTGATGTTGTTCAAAACACATTACAATATATGCTAAGCTATACATAATTCAACATGTGCCGAGTAGATCAGAAGACAGTGTGCACCGAGCATTGCAAAGTTAATAGGAGCCGAGTGATTCAGGAATCAGTAGAAGCTGAGCAATGCAGGAATTCTATAGGAGCCAAGTAATGCAAGAAACAAAGTGGATGTTGAGCAATCAAAAATAGATGGTGCCGAGCATTAGTATTACTTCATGTACCGAGAAATGCAGGATTAGCATAAGAGTTTGTGCCAATACAAACCAAGATCTAAGATGGTTATGCATGACTCATGATAGGATAAGGAGATAAGATCAAATCCTCCCATCCACCTATGTGATCCTCATCCAGCCAATCAAAAAATTGGAATTGCATGCAGCCAATGGGTGAATTTCAAGGGTTTGAGTAGGAACATTTTATCCAAGGATGCATTACGATCCACTAATCTTTATAAGGGATTCCTGATGCCATTGAACAAGAGTTGAAGAGAAGAAGGAAAAGTAGATCCTTTTATTGAGATCGTTGCAGAGCATTGGTGTCAAAGATTTTGTGTAAAGGACAACATTTACACATCTAGTTGATCATAACAGAATGAGGAACACAATCAATAGATCAGATCTAACAGAGATCAATGATAGATGAGTAGATCAAGAGCCTGAGATCAGCATTAGAGATTGCATTAGTTCAAGTGTATTATTCTAATACTCTCTCACAATTGTATTAGGAATTTGGAAATCCTATTGAGTTAGGTGGGTTTAACAGCCTTATGTAAATCCTTTAACAAGGTGGCAATCTAAGTTGAATGTTCTTAAGTCCTCTAACAAGGCACACTCCTAATAGGGTGTAGAAATCCTTTTATAGGTTCACATAGTAACAGTGTGTTGTAGCCTTTAACAGGGCAAACCATCAAAAGTGGTTGAAATCAATTGCTGCAGTAATTTCATGGGTATCATCCCCACCCTAGTTTTACCTTCTTATTCCTAGAGGGTTTTTGGGTAACCAAAATCTCAAGTTTTATGTGGTGATGCATTTTTGTTTCTCATAATTGTTTAATGTTTATATGCATGCATGTTAATTTCAATCATATGTTATTAAGGATTTAACAATGGTTTAAAGGCTAGTACTTTTGATTCACCACCCCCCCCCCCTCTCTCATAAGATCTCTTCCCATTAAGACATTCCAACAAAACCTTCACAATTAACATCAATAAATTGCTTGTGTTCTCAACAAAAAACAAAAAAAATTATAAATTTTACATTACATCACTATGTGACTACATCTAGCCACCCAACAAGGAAGGAGGGAATAATCCTTTAACTATCATCATAGTCCTTCATGTATTGTGGAATAAGCATATTAATCATATGGTATAGGGTGGCACCTTGGTTGCACCCTGCATTAGGTAGTATGGAACACCCTTGTCACCCACCTAGCATGGCCATACACCAAGTGGAAAGGGCACATTGGTTGTATGTCGCATGGTAACGTACCTCATGGATAAAGTACATGTAGATCACATCCAACATAATGATACCTCTCAATAGGTGATCATCATAGCCAAAGGTATACATGGCTAGGGTACTCCCATATGACTCCTGGTGCTCAATAGCTAAGCAACCATGGGGTTCCCTCTACAAGAATGTAAGTGCCTACCTATAACTCTACATTAAGTAGGGATAGGGATACAATACATATGCATAATATGTGCCTTCACATATCTAGGTATGTGGCACCTTTTCCTTGAGCTTGGCTCACAGCCATCAATAGTGTTACATCATCACTATACTGTGTTGGAACACCAATGTGTGTGGCATCATATCTAATGCATCTTATCAGAATATTGGCAATACTTAATACATCACATCATGGGAAAAATATCTCTCCTCATGCTAGATCACAAGAGTATATACAAATGCATGTAGCAATAGTGATAATAAATCTATCCATATAATCTCACATCAAGCATGGGTACCAAGTTGAAGAAATTTCAAGATTAAATCATACACATATGAACCACATATTTGGGTCCATTACAAGGGGAAGAATTTATTTCCTTGATCCTCAAGAAGTGGAAGCTCAAGTCACTTTGCATCATCATTACATGTACGATATATAACTACTCAAGAAAAGGATGTTGCTACGACCCCTCCACATACCAGCTTACCAATAACATATGGGTTGGCTCTCAGTAGGGTCAACATATGCAAAATAATGACAATATGGTTCTTCCATACCCAAATGAAACATAACCTCCATGGATGAGTATATATACTCACCACTTCATGGGCACATAATACAAGTAATGGTTATACACAACATACAATAAAACACTAATATTGTATGTTCAAATGTACATGGAGTACTTTTCCAACAAGAAACATCACCTTAATATAAATCACATTGCTAATAAAAAAGTAATATAAGCATCATATAAAAAAAGAAAGTACTCCCTAGCTTGCAAAAAAATTTCATTACCAAGTTACATTACCCAAAATTATCAACTAAACTTTACTCGACATTCACTATTTTTCTCAACATACACTAGAGTACACTTTTACTCAGCTCCAACTAATTTTTTGCTCGGTTTGCACTAACTTTTGTTGACACCTACTATTCACTTGGTCAAGCTTAGTAGACAAATTTTGTTTAACTTATTCTTCTAAACTTTCTTAGTATAACCAGCCTTTGTAACCTTAAGTATATTATCAATACATCATGTTATCATTGTCTTAATTGATTTTTGTACTTCTTTACATGATCATAACTCAATATTTCCTCTAGGTGCTATCGTTACATCTTTCAATCAAATCCTCTTCATCAATAAAATAAGTGATAGTACTTAAATCATATAAGTAGTTGTCTTACTAGCAAATAGTAGGTTTGACATCAGTGACAAAACAATGATTGAAGCATAATTATCGTACTTGTGTCAATCTATTATCAACAATTTCCCTCTTTAATAGTCTTCTTCAATTTGTTCTCAACATAACACATGAAGTAAAAAACTATGAAACTAAATTAATTATCATTTTTAATCCAATAATTAATGCATCGACTAAGCATATCAATATTATCCAAAAAACATCATTACTTCCTGCAAGAATAGTAAGGGATAAACAAGTCTAGCTATCAACAAGGTCATAAGGGAATAGACAAACCCAACCTCAGGGGACTCTCAACAATGGTTCACACTCTAGCTAAGTGCATAAACGGAAATGTCTAAGATACCATATCTCCCACAACTAGAAGCAAGAGTGGGTAATCTCAACCATCTACCACCCAAATGATGCATATAAGAAAATAAATATAACCATTATAAGGTACCACAAATTCACTTCACTCACACTAACACAAACTTAATTATGTGGGTAACATATACACAAAGATCCCAATGTTTGAAAATTGGCTCTGATACCAAAATGTCATGCCCAAAATTTAGGGCAAAAACACACCAACATTTCTTTTTAAAAGATATAATAGATGTAACATGTACCCTAACATTGAATGAGTAGTTATCTAGTTAATGACAACAACAATGTTTACAAGTTTTCAAGTTCCAAGGTTGCACTTTTAGGTTTCAATATGTTTAGGGTGTAGTTTTCAATTAAAAATTTTCCCTTTAGTTGATAGTATTACAATAATGAATACTAGAAACAACAACCGGTTGGAACTAGCAATAATGATGAGTGTAACCCAAATCAGAGGTTACACCAAATTTTATCCCTCTTGACTCAACAAGGAAACCTAGTTCAACAACAAAGTAAGTGTATGGATCACCTTGAACAAGATCTAAGGTTTAGGCAAAATCATGATCAAGAGAATAAGGCTCAAAAGAAATTTGAAGAAGATATGTGAGCTGAAGTTTAGTAGAAGCCGGAAGAGGATTAGAGGTTGGAAGCTCTTTGTAAGGCTAAAGAAGATAAAGAAAATGAGGAACAACTAAAATGGAATGCTGATGTGAATGTTGGAGATCTCAATAATAAACAAATAGAAGAGGAGTTGAGTAGGGACCTTAAAAAGGTTGTTCCACCTACCTTTTATAGGAAGACTATAGGAGATTATTTAGAGGCATGGATTATCTCCATGGAGAAATAGTCTCACATTCATAATCTTTCTGGAAAGTCTAGAGCTATATGAGGACCATTCTAGCTAATTGGAAAAGTAGCCATATGGTGGAACAATGAGATGGATAACAAGAAGTTACAACCAAAAAAAAAATCATAGGTAGACTTCTTGGCTTTATTTAGGAAATGATGGTTGCCTCATCTTTTATATGACAGGGAAGTGTCTAAGTTCCAAAACCTAATTGAAGGGGTCTTGACTGTGACCAAGTATCATGAGAAATTTTTCCACTTGGTGAAATACATTCCAAAATATTTGCAGGATGAGAATTTTTGAGTGCATAATTTTGTATTGGGACTTCATCCAAAATTGGATCTAAGGTGGAGATGTATTGACCAGAGGCTATGCAATTTTTCTATGCTAAGTCATTGCTTTAGGAGGACAATTTGAAGAAAGTATCTTCCATTATAACCTCACAAAGAAACAATAACACTCTAGGATTCAAGAGAAAGTATAAAAATTAGCAACTGAGGGACAGTGGTCAACAACAAGTACAAAATATGAGAAGAAAAGGAAAGGGTAATGAAGGGAGGAATACCAATACCACTCAGTACCATAATAGGGGAAACAACAAAAATGGAAATAACTAGAGGAATAGAAATGAGAATAAAAAGGGACCAAAAACTGGATGCTTCAATTGTGGAGGAAATTATTGTGTTTTATATTGTCTTTACAATACTAATTAGAAGAATGGTAAGGCATCATAAGTTGAACACTAGATTCATGCAGTTGTTGACCATTATCAAGTTGATTTTTAGGTGACTCCTATTCAGTTAGCTGGTAAGCTATAAGGACATGATGTTAATGCCTAAATGATTCACTATTAAGTACAATTATGAAGGGCATAAAAAATCCTTTGGAACTAAGAAAGATATCAGCCATGCAATTAAAAAAAATGAAGAGAAAAGGGTGCATGATTTACATAGCATATACAAAGGATCTTGACACTCCTCCTAGTTTGAATGATTTACCCATTCTACAAGAGTTCTGGGATGTATTTCTACATGAATTACCTGAGCTACCTCCTAAGCAAGAATTTTTATTCTCAATAGGTATTATTCTTGGAGTAGAGCCCCAATCCAAGGCTCCTTATAGAATGACAACAACTGAGATGTATGAGCTCAAGATGTAGTTGTAGAACTTCTAGATAAAGGTAGCACACACCCTAGTGAATCACTATGGGTAGCACCTATGATCTTCATAAAGAAGAAGGATGGCACCTTAAGGTTATGTATAGATTATTGAATTCTAAACAAGGTGATCATTAAGAATAGATATCCACTTCCTTAGATAGATGAATTGTTTGACCAAATGAAGGGAGCAACAATGTTCTCCAAAATTGATTTGAGATCCAGATACCATCAGCTATGGATGAAAGAGGAAGATATAGTTCAAACTGCATTTAGAATAAGGTATGGACATTATAAGTTTGTGGTTTAACCAATGCTTCTGCATCTTTTATGAACTTGATGAATAGTGTGTTCAAGTATTGTTTAGATAAGTTTGTTGAAATTTTGATTAATGATATATTGATCTATTCCAAGAGTATGAAGGAACATTAGGAACACTTATGACTAGTATTGTAGTGTCTTAGGGAAAAATATTTGTATTGAAAACTATCTAAGTTTTCATTTTATCAAAAGGATATTCACTGTTTAGGACCACCCATACAGTGGAGTCTCCCATACAAGACCGCATGACCTACATCCCTTGTTTGGAGTAAGGTGTTTAGACTCCAAGGGATTGTCACCATTCTAAGGTAGGCAGTGGTCATAGTTGCATAATAGCCTCACACACCTCCATACTATGGGGATTCCCTATATCTACTTGCTTGTACACACTCCCCAAGTGCAACTCCTCTACCCTTGGAGAGGAATCACATAAAAACACAAGACCATCTCTTAAAACAAAAGCTATGTGCAATAAAAACTCACAATTTGTGGCTAAACCTTCACAATTAACATAAATAAATTGTTGGTCTTCAAAAAAAGGAAAATATAATATTATAAATTTTACATTACATTACTATGTGACTACATCTAGCCACCCAACAAGGAAGGAGGGAACAATCATTTGACTATCATCATAGTCCTTCATGTATCACAAAATTACCATACTGATCACATGACATAGGGTGGCACCTTGGTCGTATCATGCATTAGGCAATACCGACCCTCATCACCCACCTAGCATGGCCATACACCAAGTGGAAATGGCACACTAGTTGTATGTCATGGACAAAGCACATGTAGGTCACATCCCACATAGCGATAGCTCTCAATAGGTGATTGATGTAGCCAGAGGTATACATGGATAGTGTACTTCCATATGCCTACTAATCTTCAATAACTAAGAAACCATGGGGTCCCCTCTATAAGAATGCAAGTGCCTACCTATCACTCTACATCAAGTAGAAATATTATACATATACATAATGTGCACCTTCATCTATCTAGGTATGTGGCATCATTCCCTCAAGCTTGGCTCACTACCATTAGTAGCATGAAATCATTACCACACTGTGTTAGAACACCAATGTGTGTGGTATCATATCCAATACATGTTATCAGAATATGAGAAATATGGAATACATCATAGTATGGGAAAAATCTCCCTCCTTATTTTGGATCACACGAGTATATACAAATGCATGTAGCAATAGTGATAATAAATATATCCATAAAATCTCACATCAAGTATGGGTACTAGGTAGAAGAACTATGGGGATTAAAACATACACATATGAACCACATATTTGAGTCCATTACAAGGGGAAGAAGTGATTACCTTGATCCTCAAGAAGTAAATGTTGGAAATATAAGGTAGACTAGGTGATTGAGAGGGGGTGGGGGGGTTGAATAAGGAATCAATAAAACTTTTAACTTAATTCACCAATAAATCCTTCATAAACTGTTTTAATATAATTGCATGCATGAAAGACTAAAAGAAATAAAACATTCACAACACTTGACATAATATTTGGTAACCCAGAAACCTTCCAAATAGAAAGTAAAACTAGGGTGGGGATGATACCAACAAGCTTTATGATTGTAGTATAAATTTGGCCTATTAAGGCTTACAATTGATCACTTCTAATGATCTACCCTGTTAAGACCAATAAGGACTATTAATTCCACCTTGTTAAAGGATTTATACAATACAATGAAGTACACACTCGGTTAAGAGATTCAGCATAAGATTGTTAAGTCTACCTTGTTAAAGGATTTTCCTGATGCACCTATTAGGATGAATCAACAATTGATCTCTACTCTACAACTCAGTTTGTTGTATGAGATTCCTTTGATGTAAAAATGATCACCTTTATGTGATAGATAAGACTATGCTTTCCCTTATACTGCTTGTAGCCTTTTTCTTCTAATTCACATTCATTTGCTTCTTCTTTGTTACTTACTTCCACATTTGGATATGATAAGAGGTATTAAAATTATAAAAATCCAATTAATTACCTTCTAGAATCAGCTACAACACCAAATTCAAACAATCTTCACCAAGTTGGCTTGTTGTTAACCACTTAGGTGATATTTTGGCCCACGAAAACACTTTCAACATTACAAGCTATAGCACTCATTTGACATTGGTGCTCAGTCCACATTGATCACTCAGGAGTAAGCACATATTTAGTTAGCACCTAGTGACTTAGAAAGCATTGGAGAACTCGATAGACACTAAAGGGCTCAATTGATACTATAGCTTAGTCAACACTACCTTCCTTCAACTTGGTTAACACAACTAGCTTGGTAGACATTGATAAGCTCAGTTAACATTACATAGCTTAGTTAACACTATTTCCTACATGGTTTACACTAATGAGATTGGTAGACTCTATGAAGCTTGAGTTGCACTGCTTTTTTACTTGTGGAGCTTGGTAGACTTTGTGAAGCTTGACTTACACTACTTTCTACTTGTGGAGATTGGTAGACTTTGTGAAACTCAGTAGCAATACAATCAATCAACTAGTTAAGTGTTTAGTCACTAATTGACAAATGATTTGACCATAATGTCAACAATCTCCCCCTTTGGTATTAGTGACAAAACCACTTATCATACCAAAATTCTAAATACTCAAAAATATAAGTCAAAACTCCCACTATCAATATGCTTGGGTCTGCAGTTTAGTTGTGATTGTTGTGTTGATAACTCGGCAGAGACTAACTCTATTTTTTATTTTTCAAAATTGTTTTTTTATCTTTTTGATACATGAATTCCTCCTTTGTATATATAAATTTTCTTCCTTTTGTATGATATAACTGTTTCCCCTTTTATTTTATTCCTTATGATATACATATCCCCCTTGATTTTGAAACAAATGACAAAAATGTGTAATTACAAGGTAACACCAAAATGTGAAAGGAAATCACCATGTACCTTCAAATGTATAGACATGGTTTTGTCCCAATTCTCTTGCAAAACTTTGGAAGCATGCAAAGCTATCTATACTTCAACTAATAGTTCCATCATGTGATCATCAATTGAAAAGTTGTTGTCATGGATCAATGTTTTAGCATGAAGAATATGTTTCTGCATTGCATCCATGTTGAGAATTATCATACAATGTATATCTACAAGTGTAGCCCCTATCCTAGCTTCTTCCCTCAACAATTTTGCCTACAAGTTAGTCAAATACTTTATTTTCATAAAATGTGTAGAGTTGGTGTTAGGATCAAGTGACAACTGATGTGCACTTGCCTTCATATTAGTATCTATCTTAGACAACTTGTCCTATATTTCCTTGGTGAAATTGGATGTATCACTCAACTTAACAAATAAAGAAACAACATTAATTAAAGAATTTTTTTAAGTAGAAAGAATAGTGGACAATTCCACTTGATCAATGGCAATATTTTGTTCCACTTTCTCCAAAAAAAAATTGTAAACTTTATTTCTGCCCTCTATAGTAGTTTTTCTTGTCCATTTAATTCTTCATTATAATTGTGAACTATTTCAAAAAGTTGATCCAAAATAGGTTTCTTTTCATCAACCTCTATACTACGTGCATCAATAAATATACCTTTAATGCCTTCAAGCACTTGACTCCTCTTCTTCTTTTCAGCTCTCAGCTTTTGTTGTCTGGCCCTTTTCTTCAAAAGCTCTCCTAGAGTATCCATCTAATTAGGAGTGAGATTGGAAAGATCCCAATCTGGAATAACTATGTCTTCCCCTAGATCAGTCTCATCATAGGAGGCTTCTACCTCTTTGCCCTTTTCTTTTTGAATGGTAGAAGGAATAATTTCCTTTTCTTTGTTTAAATCCTTTATGCTCGGTTGAGGCTTAATCTCAACTTTCATTGCACTTATTTTTGAAACACTAATAGTAGAAACAATATTGCTTAATGGAGAAATATTAGTAATTATAGGAGAACTTACTATTCCTTATTGAGACTTGGTCTAGCTTGTTGCTATAAAAAGTGGAGCTTGCTACTTGATAGATAAAGTGGTAGTAATAACACTCATAATTTCACTTGGTAAAATAGTTCCAATAGTCGATTGGATGCTCGGTGGAACTATGTTTACCTCAATTGACTGTGACTCGATAGTAGCTTTCTCTTAGCTGGATGGCACTAAGGCTTTGCTCAGAGAGTTTGGGAGGGAGGCCATTACCTTGACTACAATCTTCTCAAGATCTAAGTTTTGAATGCTTTGAATCATAAGAAGATCTCCACTTTTTGTTTGATCCTCCTCATCCTCTTCATCATTATCCTCTTTTTCATCATCCTCTTTCTCATCATGCTCTTCATCATCATTCTTCTCATCATATTTTTCATCATCAATTTGTACAATCTCCTTAGTAGGCTTTACAACATGTAAACCATAGATGTTTTTCCATGCCTTTGTATTTGATTGCACTATTGATTCAATATCATTAGAAAAAATTAGGAATGCATTGAATTTTGAAGTTAGCATTTGTTCATTCTTTTTTAATTCTTCCTTCACCTCCTTGTCTGAAAGATTCAACATTGTCTTTATTAAGGTATGTTTCCTAGTATCTCTGGCCACATTTTTAGCATTTTCCCATTGATGTGCAACAACCTTCAGTAAGATAGTAGGAACTTGTTTAGTCAGTTCCTTTGGAGAGTATTTCCACTTAGCCATTTTAGCCACTAGGGCTTCTTCAATTTTCTTTTTCTCTTCCTTACTCCTTGTTTCATATTTGAGGTATTTGAAGTCAACCATACCTCCTCCATCATGTAGTCTACTTAACCTTTCTTGAAAAGTGGGGGTAGACCTTTTGAATGCTACCATCTTCTCTTCTTCATCATCTTCTTCATCCTACAATTTGAGCTTCTTCCTAGATTTAGTAGGTCTTCTTATGAAGAAGGTAGGTAAGGACTTAGCAAGTTTCTTTATTATAACCTTCCCCTTTTTCTTGGGAGCCTTTTCTTCTTTTGGTTCTTCTTCTTCTTCATGTTCTTCTTCTCCTTCCTCTTCTTATCTATCATCACCTTTTCCTTTTGTTAGCAGGAGAGGGGAACTAGATTTATTTCTCTCCTTCTAAATTTTCTCATGCTTCTTTCTACCTCTTTTCAAAATTTGAGCTAGCTTGATTTCCATTAAATCTTGGTGTTTGCCTCTTCATAGATACCAAAATATGGTGCCTTAGGATCTACAGGTTCATTCACAAGAGCTTTAACGATATTTATTGTGTCATCAATAGTCACCTCATATGAAAGAGGTTTTACCCATTCTACTCTTGGCCTAACTACTTGTATATGCACCTTGTCACAATCCAAAAGGAAACATATATCTTTTTTGTAGTCATCAACTAGCTATTTGGGAATTCTAAACCTACTCTACATTCTCTCCTTGAATGTTTCAAAGTATGCATTCACAATTCTCTCAAAATTATCTCCCATATTGGCTATAAACTCATTTATCTAATCTACAATAGATACATCCTTCTTTCATACCATAGTACTCTTGGAAGGAAATAATTTTTGAACATAAAAGAATAGATAGTTCAAGAGTGATCCAAACTTACATGGATTAGTCTTTGATGCTTGGATACTCTCCATGTTTTTTCTTAGTTGGTTCAGCTGCAACTTAGCAAGGTCAAATGACAGATTGTTTTTAACCACTTTGAATGCTAGGTCAACAACTTTCATAGCTCTCATTTTCATTATACTAAATTTTTTACCCTTATTGTGAAAATGATCTAAAGTTGTGCCATTGTTAGGATTTTTGTGTCTCATAGATTTCAAATTTTTAAAAGGAATCCTAGCAAATTTTCTTTCTACCCAATTTTGAAATAATGAAAATCTTACCCTAGGGTTTTATTTGGGTAATTTAAGGTTCTATTCTTATCTTGACATTAAATTTTAATCAAACTGAAATCTTTTTTCCCTTATCCTAAGTTTTTTAGGCAAGAGTTTTTATGTTTTTCAAATCCTAGAGCTCTGATCTTATGATTATGGCCTTGGCATCTAATCGCAGACTTGTTTTTTCCTACTCCCAATGCTATGATACAAAGTTTAGTGGGGGATCATAGAGTGGTCTTTTAGGTTCCCCAATGATAAGATATGCTACAGTCATAGTATCATAGGTTTCTAATGGAAGTTTTGACTTATGATGTGTGATGTTACAATAGAGAGGAAGTCAAGGTATCATAAAAGCATAATGGAGGAATTATGAATGTGCAATAAGTGGCATGTCATAAGATTTTAAAAGAACAAATGAAAAAGAAAGTTGGCAGTTCAAGTTATAAATGTGATGGGTATTTTTTCCTGATTGTTCAGATGATGTAAAGTGTACAAGGTAGATGTCACATCAAGCAAGTGGGATAGAAAATGTCTTTAAATATGTTTTCACACTGACAGATTCAATTCTACAATCTTAAACAATCAATGTCCCGTAAGATCTTATGAGTAGTAGAAAGGTATTGCAATGCTATGATAGGTAATGCATAGGGAAATCATAGAAGTAAAAATTGACACTGATGATGTTACAATAAAGGGAGATAATGGTCTTTTGTATCATAATAGGGGTAAAGAAGATGACCACCAAAGTCACAAAGTATTCAGTTGAGCTCGATCATAGGATTGAAAGCCAAAGAAAGATGAGATGAGATGCTATGTTGTGCAGCATAAACTGCCTATGTCGAGATCGTATAGATTTTTTCCAAGCCTTGCTTCAATGCAATAATAGTTTTTAACTTTAGGGAATCGTAAGATCGAAGGCCATTTCTTCCCTACCTAAGATATTATGAGGGTTTTTTCCTTCAAGAGTAGATTGTAGGATTGTAAACCCTAAGTTGACATTATGTTTTCCATTTTCTAGGCTGGAAATGACAAAGGGTTCTTGACCAATGAGATTTAAGCAATAAACAAAAAGTGCAACGTTGTATAATAATGATGATACTTCCCTGAGCTGATAGAATAAGCTAATTTTATGGCTCAAACTGATTGAGAATCATTACAAAAGATGAACATTGATAATATTTGTCGAGCTATAAAGATATCCTATCAATCAATTACAGTTTACCATTTACAAAGAAAGTGATTTTGAGCAATTGTAGAGTTTTCAGTGTATATAGATAATTGTTTTTAGTGCTTGAGAGTGAAGTTCATACAATATTTTCCAAATAGTTTAAAATTTCTAATAAGGAGATTGAAGAGACTCGAGTAGAGGATATGGAAATTACAGGAACCTTCACTTCCAAGGGACAAAAAATAAGACAGAAGAACCAAACTGGTTTGTTGAAGAATGTTTAAAGTATTCCTAGAATCCTCAAACACAAATGTAGTAGATGATCATGCTTTCATTGACCTATAAACATTGTGTAGAGATTCTACATGCCTTGGGGTTATGGGTTTTGAGCTCTTTAGGTATTTCTACCATAACAAAGAGCAAAAGATTCCTATTTGCAACCCTTTGAAGAAAAACTTGGCAAAGTTGATATTTCTAGAGTTCTTCATTAATGTGGATTTGGTGAAAGCCCTAATAAAGTCATATAATCTAGCTACCAAATCATTTCATAGGAAAGATGGAACTCTTCTATGCATGTTGGACCATGCCTCATCATTGAAGCAATTGGATTGGATGGTGCTATGAGTGAGCCAGTAGATTTAGAGGATCTATAGAGGAAATTTGATAGAAACACCAAGGCATACACATGAAGATTAATGCTATAGAATATTCCCATGGACCGAAAGAGTGTGGGTGATCACCCTAAGAAGGTGGAAAAGATGATGCCTTTGGATAAATTTAAGAATTATTTTGTGAAAACAATGTATGGTGTCCACAAGGTGGTTGGCAAAGATGGATTAGACATGGTGTATGGAATTGAATTTATTATTGCCAAAGATGTGCAAGACTCCTACCATGGTAGAGAATATGATTATGTTAAGTTCATTCTAGCAAATATCAAGGAGAATATTAAGCTAGCCTAGAGTGTAGAAATGAAGAGCTTATGTTTCCTTCATTACTCATTGTTGATAGATTTGATCCTATACAAGAATGTGGGATATTTTAGTTCAAATTTCATTGATCACACCTCTGATGCTAATGGAGAGTTTCCAGTTCAATTATGGACATGGATATGGGACACTTCTTATCACTATTCTAATTCGATTTCATTTTTCAATAATTTTAGTACTGTTATAATGAAAATTCTAGATATAGGTTACTTTAGGGCAACTAATATCCTGAAGAGTCTTTTGGGACCAGCCCTACTCCCTAAGGGTAGAAGATTAGATCATAATTGGGGGATATTTTCTTTTATTCAACCTTTTCCTTGATGAGAGTATATGGTTGTCCCCAACCACCCCACATATTACCAAAATTCATGCTTCCTAGGTTGGGTATTATTGAGTTCATTTGGCAACTACTTATGGTAAACAAATAGTACTTAGGGCACAAGGTGCATTGGGGTACTTTTCTATGTAGATGTTTTAAGGTGGCAAACTTTTCAATTGGGAAAGAATCCCTGGATTATATTCATTCTTTTCTTCACCATTACAATTTATCAATTGCCCCATATAGAATCTATGACCCTAATAATTGGATGAGGACTACCCTCAAAGAAATTAGGAATTATGTGTTGCCAAGTACCAAGGAGTTACCCCATGAGGATGTTATTCCTCATATTGTTGTAGAGGGTAGCAGCAAATAAATTAGCAAAACTTGATGATGTTCCAAGGGTAGAAAAGGAGTTGAAGAGAGTGGATCCCAATTTTAAGGGATTTTATATGGATATCCCCTATCCTCATAGGATTAGGAATATGGTCACTGAAAAAATGACCTAGATGCCAAAGGGACCCATGGGAGAAGAGGAGATGGTGTATCCTAATAGCTCTTAGCCTAATGTGCTTCTAGAAATAGAGGAAAATGAACCTATTGAGGCATCATGGGTCACAAAAGAGAACAAGAGGCAAAAGTTTTTCCATGTCCCTATAGAAGTAAAACAAAGAACCCTACAAACTCTACCTAGTGATAATCGGTACTTTGCTGACTTAAGCAAAATTTATATACAAGACAAGGTCAAGGTAACTGACAGCACGCTCACAGATTTGGAGCTAATAGTAGCAAGGTTGGATGATAGAATCATCCAAGCCCAACAATTTATGGAAAATGATGATTTCATTAAATCAACTGAGTTCAAAAGTCTTTTGTATAAAATAAAACAAAGTGAGTTGGTATTGAAGATGAAACCAAGAGATTCAAATGAGAAGAAACTAGAACTGGTTGAGAAGCTACAAGCCTATGATCCTAAGAGTGAGTTCATGACTCTAGAAGAGGCAAGGGACCTTGTGCAAAGAAGTGGAATGTTGATGATACCCAATTGGGATTTGGAGCAAGCATTTATGCTTCATCAGATAAGGAGAAAAGAAAATGTCATCTCATATGAGGTATATGGTGTTGATGGATTACAAAGAGGAAAAAGTTTCAACATTGACACTAAGTTTGGTAGCTTTGACAATGGCCCCTACATCAAATAAGCCTAAATTGATGGATGTGTAGAGCACAAAATAGGGCAATATGGTTGTGTGGACTTTACAGGGCACATCAAGCACATAAAGCTCAAAGGCCATGTTCTTTCATGAATAAGGCCAAGGTAGAAGAGATAGAGACTAGACTTGCCAAGTCTGTACATTATTACATTGATGTGAGGATGATCTTAGGAAAATCCATGTATACAAAGATAAATTTTAAGATCCTAAGGCTAAGGTCCAAGCACTAGAGGCTGAGGTTGTATCTCTTAGAGAGAAACTTGTACATACAAAGCAAGTAGTTACTATAGAGCAATGCCAAGAATAGAGAGATCAAGAGCAACTAGTTAAGGACACAACTAAGGCCCCAATGCAAATAGATGAATTAGAGGCAAGAGATATAGTAGAATCTAGCAGAATGAGCATTGATGCTTTACCAACTCAGAAATGAGATGAGGTAAAGACTTGTCCTTAAAATTTTATTGAGCCACAGGGTTGAGACTCTAAAGAATATACCACAACAAGCTCATAATTTTTATATTTCTTTACAAAGTGTTGAGAAATTTTGCAATGAGGCACTTTCATGGCTATCATGCACATTTAATTTGTGGGGGGCATATACATAGTTTTTAGAGAGGCTTATTGTATTAGTGGCTAAAAGGCTAGATTTTCCTAATAAGATAGTCAGAGTGAAGGAGGGCTTAGAGGTGGTCAAAGAACTAATTGGCTTCTTCACTAGTAAATTGCAATTTGTACAAGGTAAACTGAAAGTTTTTTCTCAAGGATTTCAACCCTATATACCACCAATTTTGGATGCCACTAGTACAATGAGAGATTGGCAAGAATGGTCTAATTCCTTTGGTGCCATTTTGACTCGGGAGGCCACTATGGGAATTTTTGAAGATAGCTCTAATACCCTATATAATAAATTAATTGACTTCCTGTTCAAAGCAGAGATAGACTTAAAAAAGTTTTATGTTGAGTCTAAAGCAATTACAGATGCTAGGTGGACTAAAGCCACTAAAGACCTATAGGAGGTCAAAACTACAGAGTGGTCCACCAAGCGAGAGGTCTATGTGTGAGAAGCAATGGGAGAAATAAAGGCCTTACCAAGATGAAGTAGCTAAAACATTATTAAAGTTAAAATCAAAAAAGAGATTAAAAGATTAGATTAGATACACTGATCACTTGAATAGAAGGATAAAACTCTCATAAATATAGGAGTATCAAATTTTGAAACTTTTGACGAAATGGATGGCAGAAGAAGACAAATTAAAGTAAAGATAAAGTTGTTGTAGTAAAGTGTCACCTACTAACTTTTCAACTACCCTCCTAGGGTAGAAGCAAGGAGTTGGGTCTCAATTTTGCAAAAATCTGCGGATTGAGATCATGCTCTTTTAGAAATGGGTTACCATTTTTAAAAATCGAGCACCCATTTTAGGCTCGGGCGCTCGATCTGAAATTTAAAAAATGGGCACCCATTTTTTAAAAATTGGGTACCCATTTTTAATTTTCAAAAAACGGGTACCCATTTTTCAAAACATAAAAAATTTATATTTTTTAGAAACGAGTACCCATTTTTAACTTTTAAAAAATGGGTACCCATTTCTAAAAAATTAAAATTTTGTTTTTTGGGGGGGATTTGGTATGTTGATTTGACTTTTTCAAAACGGGTACCCATTTTTTGAATTTAATTAACGGGTACCCATTTCTTACAACATTGGGTGGAATTTTTTTCTCCTAACTCAAATTTTGGTTTGAGATAGGCTTGGTGAGACCAAGCCTATGCCTTGACCTCTCAAGATTTGGCTAAGGCATTGAACTAACAAATTTACGCCTTGCCATAATTTTTAGAGGGTCTTCCCAATCAATTTTTTTTATGAAACAAAAACCCATTAGAGCTCTCACTATCTTGATTTCAGAAATATAAATTCTATAGTGCTATGATTTTATTTACTATTTTTGCATTATTTTTTAATGAAAGGTGGTACCTAAATGTAAAATAGTGAAGTTCACTAAAACTTTAATAACTTTTTTATTTTATAATTTTTCTTAAATTAATTTATATGTCATCAATCTACATAAAATTCTTTTGAGGTTAAAAAAAAGAATTTTTGAAAAAAGCGAGATTTTGATTAAATTATGTGGTCCATACATGAGAGGTTTTAAAATTTACCTTTATAGCCAATTAATAATTAATAAAAATAAAAATTATTCAATAAAAAATTAAGGAAAAATATTTTCATCAATCTTAGCTGTATTAGGTAACTCCCTTTAAAAGGATTTGTGAATATTCATTTATTTGTGTCAAATTATGGTGTTCGTACACAAGCATGGTATGGTCTTGAAACAGGCATTTTGAAAAAGTGGTTTTTAAAGATCCATACCAAAAAAATAATCTATCACATGGGTACACAAATAAATTACATATTCAAAAACTAGATTCTGAACACTAAATTTTTTATTTTTGAAGTTTTTTTATATTCAATTTCTAAATTCCTCAAATTTTGACATCAATTGACAACAAATTTCAAAAATAGGAAAGACAATTCCACTTTTGGGCCAAAAGTGAGACCCAACTTCTTGCACTAACCCCCTAATTCTGGATCAAGAGCAGGAGAATGTTTTTTGATTATATTTTTTGTTTATGTCTTGTCTTTCTCTTTTTCATTAATATGGTGACATGTGTCCTCCTCCCATATGTAGCTTGTTGCGATCCTATTTAAGGATTTCCAAGATGAGGAGTTGAGGTTGGAGGTTTGTACAATTTTTAGTTTATGTTATTTTACACTTTGTCCAGTCTTTGTAATTGTATGGATGTGCTCAAACTTTTGAACTTGAGAGAATAATGAATATGAATGATCAAATGGCCAAGTTCTAAGTTATATTGTGAGTCTATAGCTAGTGTTGTATGTATTTTTAAAGGAAATTAATACAAGAGAGAATTTATGCATATTTGTGTATATGAGTTTCATCTCCTTTCTTACATATCTATGATTTTGAGATTGAAATGAGAAATTTTCTTTTAGTTTATTGAAATTTAGATACATTGTATATCTCCTATTGATTGCATTTAGTTCAAGGAAATAAATAACTGCTTTCAATAAGAGGTAAAGTTTTGGAAATATAAGAGGGATATGATATGAATGAAGTTCAGAGTTCACTATTGAAAAATTTAAGTGCAAGTCAATTAAATAGGTCCTAGACTACTAGTATTGACTCTATATAATGATGGATAAGGCACTAATCGCTTAATTTTAGTTGCAAGTTTGATGATTTGTATGATTGCAAGATATATACATCAATCAAAATCAATTTTCCATTTCAAGTAATGAAGAACTAAAGTTCTGGTCAGCCCTTATTTGTAATTACTTTTCGATTGATTACAAATAGCCATTGTCATCAAGAAGCTTATCACAAATCTAAGAAGAAGATTGTGGCCATTTTTCTGATATAAGGGATAAATCTTGAAAAGAAGAGTATCATAAAATTCTATCAAATAAATTCCCTAGAGCCTAAAGTGAAGAGAGTATTCGTATACTTTATTGAAGTTGGTCCAGATGCTAACACTGATCATACTAAATATAGGATTTGGCTAATCCTTAGGTTGGCTTTTGTCTTATGTTTTCTAGTATTGGGTTTAAGGTACCTAGTAGTCTAAAAAACAACCAACAAGTTTCACAAGGAACACTATTAAGTCAGCTAGAACTATAGATTTTATGGGAAATTACATGTATCTTGAACTTAATCTCCATGTCTATGACTCCATTCAACTTCATTCCTTTTGTGTCCCACTCGATAAGATTCTTCTTTGCTAGTTCAACTTGACTTATGGTTTTGGTTGCCTTTGCCTTGCTAGTTATAGGTAACCTTGTAATCCTATGAATCATCTTCTTCGTTATCTAAATAGGTTGATTGAGCCAAAATTGCTTGATGTGGACTGGAATCAGAATATACCTAATCTATTTTCCTTGAAAGTCCCTTGGCATATGCAAGATGTGGGTTAAACCCTTTGCTTCTAGGTGTTTGTACTCGATTTTTAGATTACCATCCACACATAATGCTTCATTTTCTTGGTTTAATTCTAGGGTACCTAATTCCTGAATTTAACAATGATAGAATGACATAATGTCATGAATTATGAGTACATTTGGAGGGATCTATGAATGTGCTCTGATTGGTTCAAGTTCCACCGCGATCATTGGATATAGTTTGAATGTCAAGGTTTCATGTTCAACACCTCTAACTAACATCTCAGAACCTTTCTTCACTTTTTTGTTGGATTAAGACACCATTTTTCTCGATGATGTAAGGATAAAACTTCAAAAAATCTTCTTTAAATAGCTTGGGGGTTCAAGGATGTTATTCTCTATTTGCTCTAAAATTCACAGTGAAAATAAAACCTTCAATCTCTTCCTTTTAATCAAATTATGTCTTAAAGTCACCATTAATGTGTCATACTTCAGATAGCTTAGTGATAGCCTATTTAACTCAACAGGCATAGGATGCTCACTTAAGTCACCAACTTGGCTAAATCTTCAACTTATCAAATACCTTCGGTAACCATGTGCTTGGTTAAGTCTCTGAATTCAATATTCATCGTCAACACTTCGTTAGATCTTGCAACCTGACCTAGCTCGATAAACTCTAAGACATCACCTCAATAGTCATCCAACTCAGTGATCCCAGTGCATCTTAAAATGATGATTTGGATCTTCTTGCTTGCTGACTAGAACTGATTTCAGATGTCTCCTTTGTGTCATAGTTCTAGTGATCTCCATGGATAACTAGTTTGAAAAGGTTGAGTCACCCAACTCATTGATTTGGGTATCAACACTTTCATGACTTTGACTTGCATTCTCTAGAGATTTATTTAACCATTTTTGCCTCATTTGAATTCTAATATTGTAAGCCTTTTCTTTCTTCTCATCTTTAACTATGGCTTGGTTCATAGAGTTCTTGGCTATATGACCAAGTTCTTTACATACAAAACATCTCCTTATAGGGTATATCTTTCTCATGTGAGTTCTTATGAAATTTTATCTAGTGTGCCCATACTCACTACACAAGTAACACCTACACCATGTGTTATAATCCCAACAAGCATAGCTTTCACAACTTGTTCTATTGGGTTCTATTTCTTGGTCTTGCATTCTGAAGATTTGTGCCCTTATTTGTTCCAATTGAAATACTTTACATTGAATCTTGGTTTACCATTTCTCCAACACTTATTTGATGTATGCCCTATTTTTCCACAATGATTACAAGTAGGCCTTTTGTTCTTTCAAGCTCCTTGCTATGATGATTCACCTTCATTTGTATAGCCTAATCCAGCTTTATCTTTGTGTCTAAATTGAGTTCGTGTGTCCAATTGATTCACACTTTCTTGAGATTTCATTATCCTCCCATTGGTTTTATTTTCTATGCTGAGATCATTCTACAATCTTTCATTCTTTTTACCTAAAGTTGATAAGCTCTTCATTTTCATAGTTGAGTTGATCAATCAAATTTTCTTGCTGAAGAGATAGGTGTTCAATTTGATTGTCCTTTTCTTCTATCTTCTCAGTTAGCAATCTCTTCTCTTCTTTGGATATATCCTTTTGTTCCATGTTTTCACAGATTTTGACTAATTGAATTTATTTATCTCTTTTCAGCTTTCTTACTTCTTCATGATTAGTAACATTCTTTTCAAGTAGGTCTTTGATTGTTGCATTAGCTTCATTTGAATTTCTATCTTGGCACATGCCTTCAACTCTTTCTTCTATGTAGAAATTTTCATCCTCTTATGTTGCTATTTCCTTCCTTCTTTGGAAGGATTAAGAGAGTTGTTCCTTTTCTTTCTTGATTTTTCCAATGGCCAATTATAGATCCAACTTATCATTTCAATAGCTTTGTCTAGCCCATATACTTCCATTGCCTCTGATCTTTTCTCAAGCTGCTAAACTTCTGATGTGAGAACCAAAGCTCTGATACCAATTGTTGGAATTATAAGGTAGGCTAGGTGACTGAGAGGAGAGGGATGAATCAAAAACCAATAAAACTTTTAAATTAATTCACCAATAAATTCTTTATAAACTATTCTGATCTAATTGCATGTGTAAAAGACTGAAAGCAATAAAACATTCATAACACTTAACACAATATTTGGTAACCCAAAAACCTTCCAAATAGAAAGTAGAAATGGGGTGGGGATGATACCCACAAGCTTTATGATTGCATTATATATTTGGCATGTTAAGTCTTACAATTGATCACTTATGGTTATCTACCCTATTAGGAGCAATAAGGAATGTTAAGTCCACCTTGTTAAAGGATTTATATAATACAATAGAGTATGCACTCGGTTAAGAGATTTAGCATAAGACTATTAAGTCCACCTTGTTAAAGGATTTGATTGATGCACCTATTAGGATGAATAAATAATTGATCTCTACTCTACAACTTGGTTTGTTGTATGATATTTCTTTGATGTAAAAATGATCACCTTTATGTGATAGATGAGACTCTGCTTTCCCTTATATTGCTTGTAGCCTTTGCCTTCTAATTTGCATTCATTTGGTTCTTCTTTGTTACTTACTTCCACATTTGGATATGATAAGATGTATTACATATATACCAATTCAATTAATTACCTGTTGGATTTGGCTACAATACTAAATGCAAATAATCTTCACTAAGTCAGCTTGTTGCTAATACACGGTCTTTGAAGATCACTCAAGTGATATTCTATGACACGAAAACATTGTCAACTTAGCAAGCTCTAGCACTCAGTTCACACTAGTTCTCAATCCACATTTATCACTCAAGAGTAGGCAAAAATTAGTTAGCACTTGGTGACTCGGTAAACACTGGAGAATTTAGTAGACACTGAAGGGCTCAGTCGACACTACAACTTGGTCAACACTACCTTCCTTCAGCTTGGTTAACATGACTAGCTTGATAGACACTAATAAGGTTGGTTAACACTATAGAGCTTGGTTAACACTATTTCTAGCACAGTTTACACTGATGAGATCGGTAGACTCTATAAAGCTCAACTTGTACTACTTTCTGCTTGTGGATCTTAGTAGACTCTGTGAAGCTCATCTTACACTGCTTTTTGCTTGTGGAGCTCGGTAGAATCTATGAAGCTCAGCTTATACTATAATCAATCAACTGATTAAGTGTTTAGTCACTAATTGATAAATGATTTGACCATTATTTCAATAGTGGAATCTCAAGTCACTTTATCTCATCATTACACATATGCTACATAACTACTCAAGAATAGGATGTTGCTATTGTTGGAAATATTCAAGACTATGCTAAGTTACTAAGAGGGGAGGGATGAATCAGTAACTTATAAAACTTCTACCAATTTTAATTCTTAATCAATAAATCAATCAACACTTAATTCATCACATTTGATCTAATTGCATGCATGAGAAATTGAAAACATGAAACCATCCATAACACTTGAACACAAAGATTTGGTGACCCAGAAACCTTCCAAATAGAAAGTAAAACTGGGGTGGGGATGATGCCCACAAACTTTAGTACTATAGAATAAAGTTGACCTATTAAGGCTTACATTGATTACTTCTAATGATTTTCCCTATTAGGAGCAAATAGGACTACTAGGTCCACCTTGTGAGAGAATTTACAAACATACAATGAAGTATGCACTCGGTAAAGAAATTTAGAAAAGACTGTTAGGTCTACCTTTTTAGAGGATTTTGACTGGTTCACATTTTAGGATGAAGTAGTAGATCTCTGATTGGCAACTGAGTTTGCTGATAGAGATTACTTAGCATACTAATCACCTTTTTGTGATAGATTTGTCTTTGTTGCTACTTGTATTGTTATGGCCTTTATAGTTCTTTATTTGCTACTATCATAACTTGAACTTTTTTGCATCCACATTACATATGCTCACACATTTGGATTATTGTCCTTACTCTTTCTTTCATTAGATATGATACAATACATCACATATATATACCAATCCAATTTACAAAATTACAAAGTCAGCCATGACACAAGTTAACACAAATATTACAAAGTCGGCCTACATGAAGATATATGGGTTCTGAAGACTGACTTGGTTCTAATACTTGACATCCACTATCACTACTTGAGATCATCATGCTCTTGGTAGACATAGAAGCTCGATCCATACTGATCACTTTAAAGTAGTCTTGAACTCAATTTGCACTAGTGACTAGTAGATATTGTGCAACTTGGTAAACACTGAATCACTTGGTTACCATGAAGTAGCTTAGTTAACACTGGCTTCGCATCACATGAATTGCAAAATTGGTAACCGCTTGGTATATATTGAAATTCTCAATTTGAACTACTAAACTTTACACTGACTAAATTTTCTTGGTAACTATTGGAATTAGTCCAAAAGACTCAGTAGCAACTGTAGAACTTAGTGGTTACTAAATTACATGGAAAACACTATAAACTATTCAATGAGCTTGGTAGCTATACATAATCTAAATAAGTGTGTGTCACTAATAACAAACTTGACTGATATTTTAGCAATCTCCCCCTTTGGCATTAGTGACAAAAAAACTTATTAGCCCAAAACTTAATACCTTGTATTCATCACCATGTTATACTAGCTTGGTCTATTTTTAATATTTTATAAAATTGATCTTTGTAAGGTATATACAGAGTAGTTCTCCACCATAGTATATTTCTCCCCCATACTATGTGATCCACTATGTACATATAACTTTTCTCTTGCATACATAGCATATCTCCCCCTATAGCTTTTCTCCCATATCTCATCTCCCCCTTTTTGATAGTAATGCCAAAGATTTATTCTAACATATTTACATGGAGACACCAAAATGAGATAAGAATCTAGAGTGTACCTTGAGGGTAATTGCCAAGGTTTTATACTAGTTTTCTTGCAATACCTTGCATGTATGAATGGCAATTTGCACTTCTACTAATAATTCAATCATGTGGTCAGCAACAGAGAAGTTATTATCATGGATGTGAGTCTTTGAATATACAATGTTTTTATGCATAGAATCCATGACTAGAAGGATCATATTTTGTATATCAACCAATGTTTAATGGATCCTTGCTTCTTCTCTTAATAATTTAGCTTGCAAGTCTGACAAAAATTTGATCTTCTTAAACTATGCAGAGCTTTAACTAGGGTCAAGTTGTAGCTGCTGAGAACTTGCTTTAAGATCTATATCAATTTTGGTCAATTTTTCCTTTACTTCCTTAGTATACTTAGTGACATCACATAGTTTTGCAAAAAGTGATGACACATTTGAACAGGACGCCTCAAGATTGACCAAAATTGTTGAAAGCTCAACTTGATAAATGGCTATTTGCTAAGCAATGTGCTTGAGCACTTTATTATTGAATTTCTTTTCAGCCTTTTCAACTAGCTTTTCTTGACCTTCAGTGAACTTTTGGACTGCTTCTCCAAGTTGAAACAAAATAGGTTGAGAAGAATCAACCTCAATTCCAATAGCCTCGGTCAAGATATTCTTGGCATCATCTATAATCTTGTACTCTCTGTATCTTTCCTCTCTCAATCTTTGTTGTTTGGCCTTTTTCTAGAGGAGTTCACCAAATATGTGCATTTGGTCTACTGAAAGATTGTAGATATCCCATTTTGGAATTTCTATTTCCTCATCCAAATCTATATCTTCTTCTATCTCCTTTCCTTTTAAAAATTTTGTACTCAGTTGAACCTTAGGTTCAACTATCCTTGCACTTATTGCTTTAGTGCCCAGAATGGAAACAATAGTAGACATACTTAGGCTTGCAGTAAAAATAGTTATAGTACTGACTAATGGAATACTTACAAAGATACTAGAAGAATCCAAAATTGATGAAGTCAAAATTGTAGAATCCAAAACTGAAGTAGACAAAACTGGAGAGCTTACTATGGATGCACTCAAAACTACAGAAGTTAGAATTGGAGGAGTGAAGACTGAAGAACTCAACTTAGTAGATAAAGAAGGAGTCTTTAGCTTAGTTGATGAAGTGGAAGTCACTTCTATCAATGATATGCTGAGCTGAGTTGGGGCAAAGAGTGATTGGACATTTGATGTATCTATAGTAGTCACAACCAAACTTTTTGAACCTATCTCCATACTTGATGTAGTCAATGGTTTTCTCAGAAAGTGAGGAAGTGCAACAATGACTGCAATAGCTATCTCAACTGGGTTAGTCTCCTCATCATCTTTCTTATCTTCCTCACTAGCTTCTTCACCTTGATCCTTTTCATCCTCTTCATTATCAAAATGAGTCACTTCTTCAACATTTTCCTTCTCATCTTTCTCCTTATCTTCTTCTTCATCACCATCCTTTACTTCAATTGGATATTCACTTGGTTTATGAAGATGATAAACATTTTTCCAAGTGTTTGTAGCATTTTTAACAACATGCTCTATATCCTTAATCAAAACTAAATAGGTATTAAACCTTAGAGTCAATTTTTCTTCATTTTTCTTTAAAGACTCTTTCACCTCAGCATCTGATATGCTTGGAAGTAACTACCTTAGGGTTTTTTCATAAATTTGTTTGACTATTTGAATAGAAAAATCTCATCTTGGCTTTAATTTCTTTGACAATTCACTAGAGACTTGAGAGGCAATCTAGTCTAGTGAGTACTTCCATTTACTCATTTTTCTCAGCACCAGTTCTTCAACTTGTTTCTGCTTTACCTATGTCCTAGTCTCATATTTCAAAGATTTAAATTTTTTTATTCCAACTCCTTCTTCCATTTGATTCATTTTTTCTTGGGAGGTGGGTGGAGGTTTGCTAAAAACAATGTCACTTCCTTTCTTCTTTGACCCCCTTGTGAAGACTTCAGTGGATGAATTTGTAGGCTTGGTGATGATCACCTTTCCTTTTTTCTTCAAAATTTCTTCCTCTTTCTTAGATTCTTCTTCATCCTCTATATGTTCCTCATCTTCACCTTTACCCTCAGTTAATATGAGAGGTGCACTAGATTTCAGTTTCGCTATCCTCCTCTTTCCTTTGTTAACCACCTGTGGGAGCTCTATCTCTAGCTCTATTCTTGCCTTAGCTTCATCATTAGTACCAAAGTAAGGGGCTTTGGGATCAAAAAGTTCATTTACAATGGCTTTAATGATATCCTTAGTCTCAGCAATGTTCACCTCATAGCCAAGATGCTTGACCCACACAACTCTAGGCTTAACTGCCTAGATGTATACCTTGTTACAGTCCACCATGAAGCACACATCATCCTTGTAGTCCTCAACTAACTTCTTTGGAATTCTAAACCTATTGTTCATTTTGTCTTTGAGCATATGGAAGTAGTTGTCCATGATGTTGCCATAGTTCTCACCCATTTCTACAATATGTTCATTTATTTGGTAGAATAAATGCACATTTTTCTCCAAACTATAGTGCCTTTGGAAGGGAAGGACTTTTGGACATAAAAGAATAAACAGGTTAATAGAGAACCAAATTTGCATGGGTTATTCTTGGAAGTTCTAATACTTTCCATATTCTTATTGAATTGTCTCAATAATAACTCAACAAGCTCATAAGATAGGTTGTTCTTCACCACTTTATATGCCTAATCCATGTCTTCACATGATACACTGTTAAGATGGCTTGAACTATATATCTTATGAGCAATAAAATCAATTCCAAACTTCAACATTGCATCAATAACATTGCTTATTTTCATACCTTTGCCATCCCACTCAGCTAAGGTTTTCTTCTCTAACTCTGCTCAACCTAGGGTTTTAGTTGTTTTAGCTTTGGTAAGCATGGGAAGGCCAGTGATTCAATGAATCATTTTTTTGGTTATCAATATTGGTTGCTCTAACCACAATTTTTCATTATGCACCTAGCTAAGGATATACCTAATCCATTTTATTTGAAATTCTTAGGGCATATGGGGAATACGTGTTAACCCTTTTGCTTCCAAATGTTGATGCTCGGGTTTTAGGGTTCCATCAACACATAACTGACCTAGGGTATCATCCATTGACACTTAAAATGAGTACGAATGTCATTAACAAGAAGTACCTTAGCAGGGATTTGGGATTGAGCTCCACTTAGGTCTAGAGTTTCAGCAACTGTAGGCACAAGCTTGAAATTCGACACTTTCCATTGAACACCTTGAACCAACATGTCAGAACCTTTCTTGACCTTGTTGCTACTAGATACCGTTTTCACTTGGTATCTTGAGAGAACTTTGAAAAATTTTGTAGGAAATTTGCTCAAGTCACTTGATTGCATAGAAAATAGCTCTTCACAATAGCACTCAAAAATTCATGATAAGAAATGAATTCAATTCCATGCCTTTTGTTAAAAAATTTCCATTAATGCTTGGTATAGAGGTAGATAAGTTGACATTATGCTTGATAGTATGTCATCCACTATTTTGTATTAACCACTCAGTGAAGTCTTTGTGACTTAATAACCATAAGTGCCTTTGTTACTCTCAACCTTGCTCAATAGATTCTATGACCCGACCTTACTCAGTAGAGAAGGTAACTTAGTAATAGCCAATATCGATCTTGCTTAGTGATCCTTTTCGTATCTTGTATACAGATTTGGATCTTTGTCACCTTTCAATTGGAACTGATTTAGATGTCTTCTTTGATAATTTGGTTCCATTTCTTCCTTGAGAACTTAATTAGGAATGGTAGAGTCACCCAATTCTTGAGTGACTTGACCATCATTGCTCAAACCAGTATCCTCGGTAGACTTAGGAATCCATTTTTTTCTCATCTGCTTTCAAATGTTATCAGCCTTTGCCTTCTTTTCATCTTCAATTTTAACAATATTCATACAAATGTTGGCAAGATGACCAAGTTTTGTACAAATTAAACATCTTTTAGTGGTATCTCTTTTACCCATATGATGTTTAATACAATTCATACCAATGTTTCAAAATTCTCCATAATAATGACATCTACACTAGGTATTGTAGTCCCAACCAAATATTGCTTTCACAATTTATTTTGCGGGGTTCAATGTCTTTTTTTTGCATTTTGATGCCTTGTGTCCATTTTTATTACATTTATGATAATTGCCTTCAAATTTTGGTTTCTCTTTGCATTTATTAGCTTTGTGACCATGCTAATTGCAATTTTAGTATTTTCCATTGAATTTTGTTTTTCCATTGCTCCAACATTTGTTTGATGTATGACCTATCTTACCACAATGATTGTAAGTAGGTCTTTGATTCTTTTGAACACCTTGTTTAGAGGATTCACCTTCTTCTTTGTATCCAATTCTTGCTTCTATCTTTTTGCCTATAGAATTTTTGCTCATTCAATTGATCCATGTCTGTTTGAGATTTCATCATTCTTTCATTGATTTACTTCTTAGTGTTTAGGTCATTTCTCAAACTTTCATTGATTTGTCTTTCAGATCTCAGCTCATTTTTAATTCTTTCATTGATTTTCCTTTCAAAATTTAGATCATTCCTCATTCTTTCATTTTCAAATCTTAGGCTCATGAATTCCTCATTTGCACTGGAGAGTTGATCAATAAGATTTGCTTGTTGAAGGGATTGGTTATGAATTTCATTGTTCCTTCCATCCATCTCTTCTTTTATCTTGTTTCTCTATTCTAAAATTTCACATAACCTTACTAATTGAATTTCTTGTTCTCTTTTTAGCTTTCATACTTCTTCTTGTAGGGAACCATTCTTCTCTAGGAGTTCTTTTATTGCATCATTTGCTTCATCTGAGCTACTTGAAGGGTGTAATTTTTCAATTCTTTCTTCAATGTAGAGATGATCATTCATTTGATTTGTAAGTTCCTTTCATTTTTTCAGGGATTGGGAAAGTTGCTCCTTAGCTTTCTTGATTTGGGCAATGGTCATTTCTAGATCAAACTTATCATTGTCAATAGCTTTGTCAAGTCTGAATATCTCCATATCTTTGATTTTTTCTCAAGATTTAAACTTTCTCCAAAGAACCACAAAGCTCTAATACCAATTATTAGAAATATTCAAGACTATGCTAAGTTACTAAGAGGGTAGGGGTGAATTAGTAACTTCTAAAACTTCTACCAATTTCATTTCTTAATCAATAAATCAATTAACACTTAATTCATCACATTTGATCTAATTGCATGCATGAGAAATTGAAAACATGAAACCATCCATAACACTTGAACACAAAGATTTGGTGACCTAGAAACCTTCCAAATAGAAAGTAAAACTAGGGTGGGGATGATACCCACAAACTTTAGTACTGTAGCATAAAGTTGGCCTGTTAAGACTTACATTGATCACTTTTGATGATCTGCCCTATTAGGAGCAAATAGGACTACTAGTTCCACCTTGTGAGAGGATTTACAAACATACAATGAAGCATGCACCTGGTAAAGAGATTTATAAAAGACTATTAGGTCTACCTTGTTAGAGGATTTTGACTAGTTCACCTATTAGGATGAAGTAGTAGATCTCTGATTTGCAACTAAATTTGCTGATAGAGATTCCTTAGCTTATTGATCACCTTTCTATGATAGATTTGTCTTTGCTACTCCTTGTACTATTATGGTTTTTATAGTTCTTTATCTACTACTATCATAACTTGAACTTTTTTGCATCCACATTACATATATTCACACATTCGCATTCTTGTCCTTACTTACCCTTACTTTCATTGGATATGATACAATACATCAAATAAATATACCAATCCAATTTACAAAATTACAAAGTCAGCCATGACACAAGTTAACACAAATATTACAAAGTCAGCCACATGAAGGTACACAGGTTTTGAAGACTAACTCGGTGAGGTTCTGATACTCAGAATCCACTAACACTACTTGGCATTGGCATGCTCTTGGTAGACGTAGAAGTTCAATCCATATTGATCACTTTCAAGTAGTCTTCAACTCAATCTGCACTGGTGACTCGGTAAATATTGTGCAACTCAGTAAACACTGAATCACTTGGTTACCATGAAGTAGCTCAATTAAAACTAGCTTCACATCACATGAACTACAAACTCGATAACCACTAATAAACTTGGTATATGCTAAAATGCTTGGTTTGAATTGTTGAACTTCACACTGACTGAATTTTCTCAGTAACCACTAGAATTGGTCCAAAAGACTCGATAGCAACTATAGAACTTGATGCCTATTGAATTACATGGCAAGCACTATAAACTATTCAATGAGCTTGGTAACTATACAGAATCTGAATAAGTGTGTGTCACTAATAACAAACTTGACTAATATGTCAATAGCTACTACCCTCTGCATATTGGCTTACTAACAACATAACTATTGTTTTAACTATGCTTGTCTAACCATATGTAAATACCCAATTTCTTCAACAATTGCCATGTCATCAATATAATTTAATCTATTGCAAGTAAAAGACACATAGCCATAGTCTTCTAGTCATGACTAGTCAAAGGCATAGTTTTCATATGGTAATCTTTCAAGTATAAAAATTATTCAAAGATTTTTAAATTTAGTTCTTATACTACAGGATGCTACAGTATGGAAATTCCCACATAATCATTGATACAATGATCAAAATTTATAATAACATGTTGATTGTTTGTCTAACATTAATACATCAATAAATAATATGTATAGAAACTACAATATATCATGTTTGATCAATAGACATCCAATGTAGACTATATCAGTTTGGTTATCAAGGAACCACATTGAACTGTAACCCTATCTCCTAAGCGTCCAAACTTCATGTCCAATTAAGAATCTTGATATGGGAGTGTGGCCTAGGTACTTTTACCACCCAACTTATGGAGTGGTTAGCTCCCTCGGGGCTCTTCCTAAAATGAAAAGTGCTCCGACCATGCATGAGAAGCCTAGTAACTCAACATTGATGGACTAGACAGAAATGGTGCAACTATGAAATTAACTACTTAACATTCTATTGTAAGTAGAAATCATAAACATAGGGTCACAGAGAAAAATCAAATGATAACCAAGCATATTAATGAAACATATGTGAAACAAAGCTTTGGCCAAAGCATCTTTTAAGACTAGTTTCTACTAGTAGGTAACTAATTACCTTTCTCTATCTCCCATGTTACACACCAATTCCTATTTCAAAATAAAATACAATTCCTCTATTCTCATACTATTTTCCTTTTTAGATACATAAAAGTATAAAAATAATTGAAAAAAACATTTTTCAATTGAGTTTTATTCAAATAAAGTAGTTTATTATTATGATCATAAAATAATCTTTTTTATTTGACATTCCTAATATTAAACGAAGTCAATAAATTCAATATTTACTTTATTACAATAAAACTGAAATAAAACCATCTTTTCTATTTAAAAGATTTCTCACATTTAATTTATTTCATTTCGAAGAAATTATTTACTAATTCAAAAATGGATTGTCCTCAAAATATAAGAGAATTGAAATGGTTGATGGAAAATTTAATAAACATTTAATAATTTTATGATATAGTTTTTATTGTTGAAGTTGATTAGAAATCAATCCCACAGCTCCCAAGAATCACTTACATGCAAACATGTGTCATAGAAAGAGAGAAGAAAAATCTATGGAGGCTAGAATTCCTAGATCCATAGATGAGACATTCTTGATGAGAAAAAAAGATATTTCTATTATCAAAAATGAATGAATAAATAACAAAGAGAGATCTTCTTTATAAAGGAGATCAAAACCCTAACAAGTAAATATCCTAGGTTGCAAGCTAATAATTAATAAAATAATTAATTATTATATGCCCAAAGATTAGCTTAAGTAAACTAGAGATAATAAGTGACTTAATAATTAAATCAATATGATTTAATTAATAAGTAAATACTTTATTACTCTAATACACCCCTTATGATAAACTTGGGGAGTAGCTAAAAACCTAGAAACTACTACTAAAAGAAGAATTGGGTCCTGGCAACAAGGCATGTTGAGGTACTCAAGCACAACCAAATTTCTAAAAAGAGGAGAAATAGAGAAAACCACATGGGAAAAAACCTACTCCAAAAAGAGATGGAAAGAATGTTCCAAAAGATAGGAATAAAAGGATGATCATGAAGAACACCACTAAAGCATGAAGCTACAAACACTACCAAATTGTTGATCTAAAGAACCTCCATTGTATAGAACATGACTAGATAGAGAAGATTAAGTCTACAGAGATGATCAATCAAAGATGGAAGGTATATTCATGGCCTCCAAAAAAGGAATGAAAGAATGTCTATATGGTAAATGATCCATCTCACCAAAATGCATAGGTATCTAGCCACTACAATTGCCTAGTACATATGATCAAATACTAAATACATAGCTCACTCCATTTAACCAAGAAAGCATAGAACTAGCATAACCCCCTAATAATGTTGAGAGGTAAGACATGAACACTAAAATTGAATGCAATATATCCTACACAAAGAACTAGTGTAAGAATTTTCCTAAGGGCAAAATTCATTTAAGAACTAAGAACTCAAACACAAGCACAGAGAGAGAGAGAGAGAGAGAGAGAGAGAGAGAGAGAGAGAGAGAGAGAGAGAGAGAGTATGATTAGAATGACGATATATTCAATATGCCATGATTAAGAGTACACTAGGAGTGCCTGCATATAAAGGCCTCTGAGATACATCTATAATGCCTCATAATCAACACCATGATGTGTCATACAATCAAGCACATGTCCACCAAATATGGGTTATCCTCCATTAAGCACAAAAGTAAGTGTGGTAATGAGAGGATAAGCCTACAAAGGTGTGACATGCAAACCAATGTTGTAGACACCATGTGCTAAAATAGAGTTGCATACTCATGTGTTGTCTACATGATGACTCAAAAAGGTGTGCAAATTCCTAAGTGTCTCACAAATTAAAAAAATGCAAAATAATTAAATAATGCATGAACGTAAGTAAACTTAAGTAAGTGTAATAAGTGAATACTTATTTACACCAACACCTCCCCCTTAAGTGCAACTTAAGGGAATGCCCTTAAGCTTACGAAATTAGGATGAAGATGCTTAATGGGTCCTAGCTACTAGGCCATATTAGGTACCCATGTACATAATGAAAATACAATCTCTCATAAAGCGGGGAAAGAGGGAAAACCTCATGGGAAAAACCCTCCCCCAAAAAGAGAGATAAATAAGGATGCATCAATGGATGGAGTAATCAAGACCCCCCCATTACAACATACATCTAGTATATAGATAAGAGAATGAGAGAAGGAAGAGAGATAGAATAGCCCCCCCCCGCCCCCGCCCCCACCAAAAGAAGAATGCCTACAAGTGAAAGTTGCTCCAATGAAGAAGCTGGTCCAAGAATGCAGAATGATATTCCTCCCCTTAGGAAGAAACAAAGGCAAAGGTACACTCCTAAAGATGTATGGTGGCCCTAAAACTTGCTCAAGTATCCCTATACTGATGCTAAAGTTCCCCCCTTCCAACTGTGCTGAAAAGAATGAATACAGATCGGTCAAGGATGTCTATTGAACCTGTTCCATTGAACCATCTATCTCCTCAATTGACAAAGAGACCTCCACTAATTGTTGTTCATAAGGATCCACAATCACACCAACCTCAAAAGATTGATCATGTAGCGAATGGACATGAGGGTCAGAGTGAGCCCTCACAACAACTGTAGAAGGATCACTTTCATCAATAAGAAGATGTATGTCCTCAAGTCTGTCTCCCAATTCAACTTAAGCTGGAGCTGGAAGATGAGATGTACCATGATGTGTTGAACCTTTCACTATGGCAATATAAGCATGTGGACTGGACTGATGTGACCTCTCACTACAACTATCGATAGAACCCCACGTGTCTAAACCTGTTGAAGCACTATCACTGGTGTCACTATCAGTTTCCACTGTGTATGATGTGTGGAGAGGAGTAGAGGACAAGCTGGGAGAACTTTCCTCAAAGTGAACATCCTTCTCCACAAAAATCTCATATGTCTCTAGATCCATCAGTCTGTAAGCCTTCACATTGTCTTCATAACCAATGAAGGTACAAGGCCTAGCTATCGGTGCCTTTCAACTCCTAGAAGATAGGTTTGCCCATGCTAGACAACCGAAGACTCTAAGGTGACTCACAACTGGTTTTCTGCCGCACCATGCCTCAAAAGGAGTCTTTCCATTTAAAGTTGGATGAGGAGACCTATTAAGTATGTGAGTAGCACTACTAATGGCTTCAACTTCAAGTGTAGGATTGAGAGACTTGGCCTTATCATGCAACTTTCCATGGTCTTAAGAGTTCTAATCCTCATAGCTGCAACATCTATCTTGTGCGAACTAAATGCTGGTGAATTCTGAAGATCAATCCCCTCAATTCTGCAAAAGTTCTTAAGTCTTCTATCAACATATTTGTTCTCATTGTCCACCCTTAGTACCTTGATGGCTTTCCTTGACTTGTGTTCAACATGAGTCTTGAAGCTTATGAAACAATTCATTCTTATGATGAAGGAAGAAGACCCAAGTGAATCTCAAAAAGTCATCAACAAATGTGAGTATATATTGGCCTTGGCTGATTGAAGTAACCGCAAAGGGTCCTTCTAATACCATGTGAACTAACTGAAGAACAACTAGAGCTCAAGAAGACTTCCCTTTATCATACTTCTCCTTGAAATTCATATCCAATAAACAAGATGAACATTCTCCCTTAGAAAATTTGATATTAGGTAGACCTTTGACCATATGTTTAGAGAAAAGTTGCTAAAGAGAGCGAAAGTCAAGATGACCAAACCACTCATGCCACAAATTGATGTTTGAAGTAGAGTGAGTTAACAAGGCTTGAGAAGGACTCTTAGCACAAAGTGGGAGAAGGAGTATAACCTCTTGTCATCATTGACTTTCCCTATTGCTACCAATGAATCATCTTTGAGACTTCACACCATCATTGAATCTGGAAGGAACTCAACCTTATGACCATCTCCAAGGTGAGTGATTTGATAAACTGATAGGAGATTGGAGCTTAGATTTGGAACATAGAGAACATATTTGAATTCCCCATTTTCCATTTCTACATGTCCTTTCTCTTCAACTTCCATCTTAGTATCATCTCCCATGAAGATGTGTGGCACCTTTGACTGCTTCAATGAAGAAAAGTCTTCCTTTGAAGAACCCATATTATAGGAGGCACCTGAGTCAGTTATCCATTCCGAAGAAGAATTTATGTTTGCCATAAGTGCTTGACCTTTACCTTTTGAAGAGGTTGGAGTTGAATCCTTAGAAGTACCCGGCACTTGAATCTTGTTCTTCTTGAGTAGATTTTCTAACTTAGTGATTATTTTAGTCTTGTAATGATGCTCATCATGATTTGGCTTTTTGCAGTATGCACAAAAGAGTTTATCCTTCTTTTCATTACTTCCCTTCTTATTTGAAGAAGAACCACCTTGTTGAGAGGAGGATTGTTGTGTCTCAGATTGTGTTTTTTGCTTTCACTACTTCTTCTTCTTCTTGTTTTTCCCCCCTTGACTTGATTTGTGATCATCACTAGCCACCAAGGCTTTGGTCTTAGATGACTTGAGAAGTCCAAAATCAACCAAGTGAGATTGTTCAACAATCAACATGTCTACAAATCCATCAAAGGAAGGCTTCTGGTAAGCAAATCCCATGGTCAACCTATGAGTATTAAAACTTGAAACAAAGTTGGCGTACTCAGAAGTTAGCCACTTCAGGATGTGATGAATCAACCTGTCATCTTTCATGAGATTTCCACAATCTTTAAGAAGTGCCCTATACTCATTGACTTTGATGATGTAATCCTAAATTATGTCATAATTCTTAGGATCCAAGAGAAGTAGATCATCTTCAATTTGAAATCCCTTTTCTTCATCCACTTTACCATACAACTATTCAAGTTTATCCCATGCTTCTTTAGAATTTGAACAATTTTTAATGTGAAAGAGAAGATCCCCATGTCCACAACTCCTAATAACACCTAAAGCCTATTGGTATTGAATTTTCCAATCAATGAATTCTTTAACATTAGTAGGTTTTGTAATTGTACCATCAACATAAAGACTATATCCTTTTTTCATTAATCTACTCCATGTAATATCTTTTCATGTAGAATAGTTGTGTGAAGTTAGAGGAGGACATTTAAAACCCATGATGCAGAAATGAAAAGAGCACATAATAGAGACACAAAAAACACAATCCACACCCCCCCCCCCCCTTTTCACTCAATCAAAAGACCCCCCCAAAAAAAGATGCTTTGGCACTTTATAAGTAGTTTGTTTACAATGGGCCACTTATCAAAATGAACAAAGTGGACTTTTTGATTTTGCTTTTACAATTGCCTTATGAGGCTTAAATCTATCACTTAAGCACTGTAGCTTAGTTTTACAACAATTCTGAAAAAGAATCAAAGCTTTATAGTGCCAAAGAAGGTCTAATTCTAAAAGTGAGAAATTGGTCCACACAACCCTAGAATCACACTTTCAAAAAAAATAGATCCTGAAAAAGTGACCAGATGTGCCCGTACAGAGTTTTTGAAGTTGCAAAATAGAAGATTATGTAGGTACAGTCACCAAAAAATGTAATTTTTGCAAAATCTATGCACCAAAACTAGAAAACAACACCACCACTGGAAAATTCAAGAAATTCTACCCAATTTCAAAAAAATTGCACCTGAATTGAATTTTGAATGTCCAAGTTATGGGCTCGTAAAGTCAAGCTGCCAAACTGAAATGCAATTTGGAGAGGGGTCTAGAACAAAAATTGCAAGTCTAAATTTGACAGTCAAACGGCTATCAATGCAGTTGTAAAACACCTAGAAATGATGGTCAAATGGCCATCAATTTTAAGATAGTGTTATCTGACGTTAGCAAAAAATAGGCGCCTTAGGGTGATGTGGCAGATGATGCATTTGTTTGTACTATATGGATGGTTGCATGGCCAAACTATACGATGATGTGGCACTATAAAGGACAAGTTTCCACGTGGAAAACATGGTAGTACCAAGTCTGATGATAGTGCAGTCCACCTATAGTCTTGCAGTCCCCCTATAGTCCTGCATGGTCAATCAAATAAACTGCATGCCTGGATTTTAATAGAGCACTGGAATCCATGTTTGTGGTTGTCGAAAAGCAAAAATTGAGGCTGAAAAACCATTGTTGACGTCAGAAAAAAAGTCTACAATGCCAAAATTATAGGATGCCAAAAGTTACTGCTGGTATATCTATTGTCACTGCTGAATTATGCTTTTCACGTAAGCAAGAATCAAAGTGGGCCAAAAAAACTTCAGTCGTGCCAAAGAAAATAGAGATTACGACATTGGGGTTTAGCCAAAAATGAAATTGCGACATTGGGGTTTAAATTGTCGTTACTGGGAGTTGTATAGTAATCCCACATTGATGCGGGTTGTAGTGTAGTGTGTGTTTAAAATAAACACTCGCCAGCTCTCAAAGAAAATAGCCCATCATGGTTATCTGGAGGGGGCCCGAGTTGGAGGGCAGTCGCTGGATTAAATGATGCTAAAATATATTTGTAGGACTTATGCGACTATAGTACGGCCTAAAATTTGTAGAGGCCAAATTCGTATTGTGTCTATTGCGCTAAAAAAAATACACCCACGAACAAATAATAAACCTCCAAATAGTAGATCTAGGGTGTCATAGCCTGGGTCTGCTAAAAAAGAAATTATCTATTGGGTGCCCGAAGGGCAAAAAAAATTAGACAAAAATACAGAGAAAATATAGATGGAAAATAAAATTAAATCATAGATCTGAAAATAATCAATGAGATCTGCAAAAGATCATACCCAAATTGCAAATCGAGGCCTCTGGGGTCTGATTTGCAAAAAAAAATTGCCTCACAGTCAAATTTGGGCCAAGGTAGCCGAGTTTATAGTCAATTTTCACCAATTTAGCATTTTGGACACAATGGAAAGGTTAGATATTGCTCTAGATGCTCCCAATTTCTGTAGTACTTCAGATTTGGGCTGAGGTGATGAAGCAAGCAAGAGGTCTCAAATGGCTTGTGATGAGAAAGTCTCCAAGTTGCTCTGATACCATGTAAGAATTTTCCTAAGGGAAAAATTCACCCAAGAACTAAGAGCTCAAACACAAGCACACAGTAGACCAAAGAGAGAGAGAGAGAAAGTATGATCAGAATGACAATATATTCAATATGCCATGATTAAGAGTACACTAGGAGTGCCTGTATATAAAGGCCTTTGAGATACATCTAGAATGTCTTGTAATCAACACCATGATGTGTCATACAATCAAGTACATGTCCACCAGATATGGGTTATCCTCCATTAAGCACAGAAGTAAGTGCGGTGATGAGAGGATAAGCCTACAAGGGTGTGACACGCAAATCAATGTTGTAGAACCATGTGCTAAAATAGAGTTGCATACTCCTGTGTTGTCTACATGACAACTCAAAAAGGTGTGCAAACTCCTAAGTGTCTCATAAATAAAAATAATAAAATAATGCAAAATAATTAAATAATGCATTAACCTAAGTAAACTTAAGTAAGTGTAATAAGTGAATACTTATTTACACCAACAACTAGGAACATCAAGAGTGCAAAAGAAGTAAAAACACCTATAGTGACATGTATCATCGACACATCATGAGGCTAATGTCATGGAAGGAACACTCACTTAACAAAAGAAGATGGAAAATATGGCCAACATGAAACCCCCCAAGGAACTTTATAATGTAATGCAAGTAAAACAAAACACAAAGATGTGCAAGATCCTTAAATACAACAAAGTGGCACTTTATCTCAGTGCATTTGCAAAAATACTACAAAAGGATGTCATCAAAGATTAAAAAAAGACATAAAGCTGATACAAGAGATAGTACAACCCATGAAAAATCATCTAAAACAACAAAATTAATCTTTGGACATGAAACAACCAAGCTATCCACCAAAATGACAAAAAATCAAAAAAATTGAATGGGATGTGCCTAGAGTAGGATCTAGAAAATAAAATGTCTCAAGATATGTCTCCCAAAGTGCAAAGGAGAACCTCTAAATTTGATGGCATAAATAGTCAACCAAATAGTGCCAAAATTCATAATAAACTACACCATCATGACGGGCTTGGAACCATCTTTCCAACGATGTCTCATTTGTGAAAAGTGGAGTCCAAATGAGCAAGTTATGACTAAAAAAACCACATGTAGCACTATTGAAAGAGAATTCGTCCCATTGGTCCTATATAACACTATTGAAAGAGAATTTGTCCCATTGGACCCTATACTACAATATCTCTCTATCATGTACTCTGGTAATACGTTGATCAATGACATAGAAAAGCTCCACTAGTACCACTCTCAGATCTTGTACCTGTAAGGCATACCAATCAAGGATATGAGAAGCATCTGGATGGCAAGGTTTTAGCAAAGATACATGAAACACATTGTGAGTATGGGAAAGAGCAGGTAGTAGGGAAAGTATATAAGAAATAGGATTGATGATCTCCAAAACATCAAAATGCCCCACATATCTAGGTGCAATATTAGAAGCCTTTCCAAATCATATTGAACTCTTGCGCGGCCTCACATGTAGAAAAAATTGTCCCCTACTTGAAATTGTCTAAAAGTGTGTTTCTTGTCTGCATAACTCTTTTGTCTATCTACAACTTCCTTCAACCTTCCTCTAATGAGATTCATCTATTCTTCCATCTCCCTCAACAAAGTAGGACCAATGATGATTATATCCTCTCGTCTATCCCAACTGATAGGAGTTCAATACTTTCTTCCATAAAGTTCCTCAAACGGTGTCATCCCTAGAGAAGCATGGTATGAGTTATTGTAGGTGAACTCTACCAAGGGAAGATACTCCTCCCACTTGTATTGCAAATCCATGCAATAAATACAAAAGAAAGTCCTCAAGTACCTAATTAACCCTTAAGGCTTGTCCATCTATCTAACGGTGATAAGTTGTACTAAAGTTTAAACATTCACCCAATTAAGCATTCAAGGTCATCCAAAACCTTGATGTCATTCTAGTGTCTCTGTCAAATATAATAGTCTCTGGTACATCATTTAATCTAAAAATATCTTGCACATACTTCTTGGCTAAAGCCAAGGATCCATCCTTTGAACTTCTTGGAATGAAGTGAGATACTTTGGTTAGTTTATCAACTACAACCAAAATGACATCATATTTGCATGATGTCATGGGTAATCCTTGGACAAAATCCATTACAATAACTTGTTGTTTATATTTGGGAATCTCATAAGGATATAAAATGTTAGAATTATTTAGAATAACTAAGAGGGGGGGTGAATCAGTTATCCAAGGTATAAAACTTTTTCTACAAATCCTTAATGGCACATAACTGAAATTATCATGCATGCAATTGAACATTAAACAATCATGAAAAGTAAACATGCATCACACCATAACACTAATGATTTGATAACCCAGAAACCCTCTAGGAATAAGAAGGTAAAATTGGAGTGGGGATGATACCCACAAAATAACTGCGCAATTGATTTCAACCACTTTTGATGGTCTGCCCTGTTAAAAGCTACAGCACATTATTAAATGTGACCTTTTTAAAGGATTTAAGAACATTCAACTTGGAATGTCACCCTGTTAATGGATTTACATAGAGTTGTTAGGCTCACCCAAGTTCATGGGATTTATAGTCACCTTCTCAAAAGAATCTTTCATCCCTCTCTAAGGATCTCTTATCCTCCTCCTAAGGATCTCTTTATCCTTCTCCTGAGGATCTCTTTGTCCTTCTCCTGGGGATCTCTTTATCCTTTTCCTAAGGCTTATCCACCTAGTTGTTAAGCTAACCTAGCAATGTAGGGTTTCAATATCTAATACAATGGTAAGAGAGTATTAGAAGGGTTTTGACCTGATACAAATTTGTAACCCTCACTGTGCAGATTTCAGATCACTTCTTCAGTTCTCTTCTTTTCTTCGCTTTCCTCCTTTGCAGTGCAGACAACTTGTTCACCCTTCAAGATCTGTCTCCTTAAGTTCTTCCACTCATTTTTCCAATGCTCTCTCTGGTCACTCGATCAATTGAGAGTCTTGATTCTCTATTCTTTACTCCTCTAGGCTTCTTCGCATGATTACACTTATGACCAACTCCCTCTTATGCATGAGCACTTGACCTTCTAACTTATAACTCCTTAAATAGAAGTTATGTTCTTGATTTCCCGCTCAAATCTCCCTCTCCAATTATAGGGTTTCAATAGATTAGGTAGGATACAATGTATCTATCCCATATCTTGTTTCTATCTAGAAACTTCATGATAAATCCATTAGCATTCACCAAAAATGTTTTACATAGTGTTCTGTGCCACTAGCTCATCATTCTTATCTTCTATCTGGTTCACAAAATTCTAGATAACTACCCTGTCGGATTAGATCTAGTGAATCTTTGACTTCTCAAAATAATGCAGCAACTCAGCATCATTGATTTACTGATGCTCAACACCTTCTGCGTTACTTGGCTTTTATTATTATTTACCGGCACTCAGCACCTGAAGAAATTCTGTGAAACTCGGCTCTTAAAATTCACTCGGCACTTCAATATCACTCAGCACTTATATCTTGCTCATCACTTGAAGACTTACTCGACACCTATTATCTTTTCTGCTACTCGACACATGATCTTCTCTCGGCACCTGAAGACTGCTCAACACTTGAAGATCACTCAGCACACACTAAGTTAAACTTGCTTGGCTTCAACTAAGAATATGTTCAGCACTAACTAGAACTTAGTTAATCCTTGTGTCTTAGAGTATGTCATCAATACACTATTTCATCAATGGCTTAGCTGATCTTTATACTTCATTACAACATCATAACTTCAACCTTTCTCTAGGTACTCTAGTTACATCTTATTAATTGTCACATCCTTGTCAATCAACCAATTGATAGTATTTGGATCACTAAAGAAATTGTCATTCCTGCAAATAGCAAGTTTGGCATCAATGATAAAACAATTATTGAAACATTCTTTACCAGTTCCATTTCTCTTCATTCATGATCTTTTCAATCATTTCCAACATAAAAATCCACCTAGGTGTTCATGTTCAACCTTAACCAGATGACATTCTAAACTTTATGCTATAGAAGAAACCACATATCTCTTAATTCCTCACCAAAAATATAATGGTCTCATATTAATAAGCATCTTATCTATCCTTGGATATCTTGAAAATAGAGTGCAATGCATCTCCTCAAAAAACAACTTCTGCAACCCTTCTTGGTTGGGAATATACATCCTTCCTTGGTATCTCAATATACCATCCTCATCTATAGAGTATCCCTCAAAATATTGATATTTTGGATCATTAAGTAATATTGATTTGATCAACTCATAATGGTCATCAATCTAAAGGTTCTGCAAAACTTGTTCCTTCAAATGTGTCCTAGTAGTGGATATAGTTGTAATATGTCTCATTCTACTCAATGCGTCTACAATTCTATTTTCTTTCCCCTTAATATACTCAATTTCAAATTCATACTCAGTCAAGAATTCTAACCAATGCCTCCATCTAGCATTAATATTAGGTTGTGTGAAGATGTACCTCAATACCATATGGTTTATTTTTAATTCAAATGGATTACTCTAAAGGTATTGTCTCCACATCACAAGTGTGTGCATTATGGAAACTAGCTCCAAATCATGAGGCGTATAATTAAGATCATATTATTTAAGTTTTCATGACTCATAAGCCACCACCTTACCATCTTTCATAAGTACAACTCCTAAACCCTCACTTGAAGCATCCATGATAACTATAAAATTACCATTAAGGTCACATATGATCAAGATAGGAGCGGTTGTGAGTTTATGCTTTAGTAGCTGAAAAGATTTATCTTGATCAACAATCCACTCATATCTCTTTCCTTTCCTTTGAAGGAATGTAATAAGTATAGCTATATCGTAGAAACCCTCTACAAACTTCCTATAGTATGTTTCTAACCCATGAAACTTCTAACTTTACTTACATTATGAAGTTTTGGCCACTCAAGAATGGCTTTGGTCTCTGTAGGGTCTGTTGTGATTCCCTTAGCAGAGATAATATGTCCTAAATAGTGAATCTCCTTTTGATAAAATGAACACTTAGATATCTTTCCATACAATTTTTTTCCTTAAGACACTACAAGACTCATTATAAGTGTTCCTCATGTTGCTCCATACTCTTGGAAAAGATCAACAATATCATCAATGAAAATCTCAACAAAATTATCTAAACAATCCCCAAACACACTATTCATCAAGTTCATAAAAGTTCCAAGAGCATTGGTTAAACCAAAAGGTAAAACCAAAAACTCATAATTTCCATACCTTCTTCTCAATTCAATTTTAACTATATCTTCCTCTTTGATCTATAGCTGATGGTATCTAGATCTGAAGTCAATTTTGGAGAACACAGTTGCTCCCTTCATTTGGTCAAATAATTCATCTATCCGAGGAAGTTGATATCTATTTTTACCAGTCACCTTATTTAGTATTCAATAATCCATACATAACCTTAATGTGTCATCCTCCTTCTTCTAGAAGATCACAGGTTCTCCTCATATTGATACACTAGGGTGTATGAACCTTTTATCTAGAAGTTCCAACAACTACATCTTGAGCTCATACATCTCAGTTGTTTTCATTCTATAAGGAGCCTTGGATTGGGGCTTTTCTCCAGGCATAATATATATTGAGAAGTCAAATTTTCTCTTATTAGGTAGCTCAGGCAATTCATTTGGAAATACATCCTGGAACTCTTGTAGAATGGGTAAATTATTTAAACTAGGAGTGTCAAGATCCTTTGTATATGCTGTGTAAATCACGCACCCTTTTATCTTCACTTTTTTAATTGCATGGGTGATATCTTTCTTAGTTCCAGAGGCTTATTCATACCCTTCACAATTGTACTTAACCCTAAATTATTTAGGCATTCAGTGGACTTCTCTTTGCAATTCACTATAGCTTTATATTCAGCTAGCCAATTGATACCTAGGATAACATCATATGATCTTAATGGAGAAACATAAAGATTAACTTGCATTTGAAAAATTGTAAATTCCCACTTGCTAGGTGATAGACACTACTCAACCCTATGCTCTTCCCTATTGTTGTATTGTACCATCCATGGTTCAATCATGAAACTAGCTCTAACAAGAAACAAAGATACTACTTTAGGATCTATGAAGCATCTAGTAGCTCTAGTATCAATTAAAACATTAACATAGTGTCCATAGAGCTTCTTAGCTAACTGAATAGGAGTTGCCTAAAAATCAACTTTACTATGGTCAACAGCTACATGAATATGGTGTTGGACTTGTGGTGCCTTATCATTCTTCTAATTAGTGTTCTAAGGACAACATGTAGCATAATGATTAGCTCCATAGTTGAAGCATCTAGTTTTTGGTCCCTTGTTATTCTCATTTCTATTCCTCCAATTATTTCCATTTTTGTTGTTTCCCCTATTCTGGTACTGAGTGGTATTGGTATTCCTCCCTTCATTACCCTCACCTTTTCCTCTTATATCCCATATGTGTTGTCAACCATTGTCCCTCAGTTTCTCATTTTCATACTTCCTCTTGAATCCTAGAATGCTATTTTTTCTTTGTGAGGTTCTAATGGAAGATACTTTCTTCAATTTGTCCTCCTGAAGCAATGTCTTTGCATAGGAAAATTCCATAGCCTCTATTTCATACATCTCCACCTCAAATCCAATTTTTGAATGAAGTCCTAATATAAACTTACGTTAAAAAACACTCATCCTACAAATACTGTGGAATGTATTTCACCAAGTGGAAAAATTGCTCATGATACTTGGTCACAGTCATGACCCCTTGAATTAAGTTTTGGAACTCAAACATTTTCATGTCATTGAAATCCTAAAGCAACAATCATTTTGTGAATAGAGCCAAGAAGTCTTCCCATAAAATTTTTTTGGTCATAACTTCCTCTCAACCATCTCATTGTTCCACCATGTGTCTACTTCACCAATTAGCTGGAATGCTCACCATAAAGATCTAGATTGTCCCAAAAAATTATGAACGTGAAAGTATTTCTCCATGGAAATAATCCATGCCTCTACATCATCTGCTATAGTCTTCCCATCAAAGGTAGGTGGAACAACCTTTTCAAGGTCCCTATTCAACTCCCTATTATTTGTTCATTATTGATATCTCCAACATTCCCATCAATATTCCATTTTAGTTGTTCCTTATTTCCTTTATCTTCTTTAGCCTTACAAAGAGCTTTTAACCTCTGATCCTCTTCCTATTTTAGTTGAGATTCAACTCACATATCTTCTTCAAGTTTCTTTTGAGCCTCATTCTCTTGATCCTGATTCTTCCTCCCCCTTAGATCCTATTCAAGGTGAACCATACATTCACCTTGTTGTTGAAGTAGGTTTTCTTGTTGCTGAAGTAGGTTTTCTTGTTGAGTCAAAGACACATAGCCATAGTCTTCTAGTCACAACTAGTCATAGGTACAGTTTTCATATAGCAATCTTTAAATTATAAAAATTTATTCAAAGATCTTCAAATTCAATTCTTATATTAATAGATGATATAGCATGGAATTTCTCACATAATCATGATACAATAATCAAAATTTATATGTTGACTCTTTGTCTAACATTAATTCAATAATGAATAATATGTATGCAAACTTCAATATATCATGTTTTATCAATATACATCCAATTTTGACTATATTGATTTAGTCATCAAGGAACCATACTGAATTGCAACCCTATCTCCTAAGCCTCCAAATTTCATGTCCAACTACAAATCTTGATATGGGAGTGTGACCTAGGTGCTTTTATCGCCCAACCTATGGAGTGGTTAACTCCCTCTTGGATCTTCCTGAAATGAAAAGTGCTCTGACCCTATAAGAGAAGACTAGCAACTCATTGATGGATCAGATAGAAATGGTGCAACTATGAATCTAACTACTTAACATTCTATTGTAAGTATGAATCGTAGACACAGGGTGGCAAAGAGAAATCAAATTATAACTAACCAAGCATATTAATGAAACATATTTGAATCAAAGATTTTGGCCAAAGCATCTTTTAAGATTGATTTCTACTAGTAGGTAACTAATTACCCTTCTCTGTCTTCCACATTACAAACCAATTCCTATTCCAAAATAAAACACAATTCCTCTATTCTCATACTATTTTCCTTTCTAAACACATAAAAGTATAAAAATAATTGAAACACATTCTTTAATTGAGTTCTTATCAAATAAAGTACTTTCTTATTTTGATAATAAAATAATCTTTTTATTGGACATTCCTCATATTAAACAAAGTCAATGAGTTCTATATTAACTTTATTATAGTAAAATTGGAGTAAAACCCTCTTTTCTATTTAAAAGAATTCTCACAATTTATTTATTTAATTTCTAGGAAATATTTACTAATTCAAAAATGGATTGTCCTCAAAATATAAGAGATCTGAAATAGCTAATGGAAAATTTAATAAACCTTCTAATATATTTCTTATACCATGGCTTACATCCCATTTTCATATAAGAAAACACGAATTTTCCTAATAATATGATCCTATAATTATTTGAGGGAAAATAGTGTTTAGACAAAAATTTATGTAAGTGAAGTCAAGGTTTTGATAGGAAAGATAAATCTAAAAGTTATTATTTCAAGGAAGATAGAATGACAAGAGTAACTCATTCATTTTCTACTATATTTTGAGCACAATCCAATGAATAAAAAATGACAAAACATTATTCATCTTCTAATGGCTTGAAAACAAAATTTTTTATATTAAATTTAAATTTCCTTTTTCTTAAAACATTTACATAAAAATCCAAAATGCAACCAAAATAAAAGTCAAAACTCAAATATAGCAAATCAATGAAAGAACCTAGATCTGATGCTAGTTTAACTCCCAAATCCTTTATTCAACACTTTTTTCAAGCTCTTGTCTCCAACTAATATATACTTCCATCTTCCCAAATTAGTTGATTTTCTTGTCAAGACTAAAACATTTTATCAACTCCTCCAACTCTTTTTGCGCTTCCCCCTTATAGACTGTCTAGATTGCCTACTTATAATGTTTTGTGTTTTGTCTTCTTGCAATAATACATGCCAATATTTAAACATAAATTGGAGATGATGATATGCCTTATCCTTGTTGTGTGTTGCCTTGAATTCCTCGCATATTAACTTAATACAGATATTGCCCCCCTCACCCCCGACCACTATACTAAAAACATAAATCAATTACTCCACCAATGATAGCATAAGAAGATACTGTTGAATAATTTCTCCACCAACAATCATAAAAAGATGGTGTAATTTTGAATCTCACTTCTATTTATTTAATCTTACTTTAAACACTGGTATTATTAAATTGTTCAAATCAAGAATACAATGCAGGAAAAAGGTAAAAGAAAATAGGTCACCACCAACATAGAAAACAAGGAAGCATGTGAGTATGGGTCATGACATCCTTCCCCTCTAGAAATAGGCATCGATCCAATGTCTAATGAAAATAAAGAAAAATAGATATGTCAACACATAATTAAATCTAGTGAAGGAGTAAACATCAAATCTTTAATCACGCACTTTTTCAAATATAACATTTCAATAAATGATAGAAAAACATTTGTTAATAACATCTAAGTTGTGTGTGAATGTTATCCCTATTTTATCCAATCACATCCTTACCGAGGAGCTAGCTTCCTCTACCTCAACCACACCCCTGTCTTCAATCCCCCTTTTGACATTCAAAACTCAATTTTCCATCAGTATGTTAGTCCATAAATCAATAATCCAATTGAAATTATGTCTATTTCTACATAACCATTTAATATTCATCATTTTTCTATTATTTTTCTACCATCAAATTCATAAACATAAACAACAATATTTTTAATCCATCTCTATGATAAATTACCAAAACATGTGCATATCCATAATAACAAGAGTATCAAATCAGCATGTCTAAACAACTTGGGTCTATAATCACTTGACCAAGTCGATAAAGTAAAAAATGTAGCATAATCACTAAAAATGGTAACTAATATAATATATCATATTCTATGCAACTAAATGAGGAAATGATCTGAATATATCATCAACATCCTCCCATGTAGCACAATTGATAGAGAATTGGCCCCATTGGACCCTATACTGCAATATCTCTCTATCACCTTAGCCTTTGTGACTTCCAAGAGTGAGTCCAGTTTTAGGGGAGGAGGATGTAGTGCCTCTCCAATCTAGGCCTTACCAAGAGGTAATAGAGCATCAAACCTAGATTATAAGCATAATGAAGTAAGTATAATTGGTGATTAAATGTTTTTGAAATATTAAGTAGCCAAAACAAGGGGGTTGGCCCTTACAAATAGTCATACTAGCCAATTACAAGCAGATTATGATCTGAGCAAGTGGAAAAAAGAAACCCCTAGCCAAGTTTAACTAACCAAAAACATAACTTGAACAACCTAAGATCCCCATAGGGGTAACCATCCAAAACTTTAAAAACAACTGACAAAATAGTAGAGTACCATAACTAGTGCCAGTTCAAGCATAAAAAGTTTTTAAATACAAGCATTGCTGCCTTAAAACTAACCAAGTTAATAACCCACCAAAGAAACCAGAAGAGGGGACAAGGCACTAGTTAGCCTTCACATTGTCTTTCCCCTTGAGGAGGACATGAACCCATTCTTCTGTCAGGAACACGAACAGTAATTTGGAGTCCTCCTAGTTTAGATCCTCTTCCTAGTTACCTAGAAGCAATTGCAGGGTGGTAGCCACCTCATCGGTCACCTTGATGGTGAATTTGGATAAAAGGCCAAACCTTTCCTCCAGGACCATCTTTTTCTCTCTTAGCCCCTTGACCTCCACATTCATAACCACCATTGTTTCCTCCAGAGAGTAGCATGACTTGCACTTCTCCACCTCCATGTTGTTAATCTACAAAATGAAGGAGTCAATAATAATCTTCTTTTTAAAAATTTCTCAAGCTAGGGAGGAGGCTATCATGGGAGAGGGAACCCTATCATCCACTGTTTCCCAGAATTTATCCTGTGTGAGATCCACTATATTCATCATGAGGGATGCAAAGACTTGAGTCACCTCCTTGCTCTCGTTTTCCTCTTCTCCCGAGCCCAACACCCAGGAATCAAAAATATCCACCTCGATTTCCATATCCTCATACTTCTCCACTATGTATCTCATTGTCTTTTATTTCATCCTAGGGGGGGTTTCTTTAGAATCTGACTCTTCATCGTCATGTGGGACAATGGTTCTCAACCTCCTCTTAGCCCTTGATTTAGCAAGTCTATTCATGATTAAATGTTTATTAATGTAGCTAGAACGATAAGTTTCATTAAGTAAAATATTGTGATGTTTAATTATGTGGTTATCTATTAGTTAGGTCATGATTAAAAGTTGAGTATGATTCTGCATTTTGATTATAGTTCATTGTTGTGTCAAAATACTAATGTGATTAATAATGGAAAAAGGATTAAAGAAACTGTTAAGTTTTTTATTAGCAAATTAAATCAAATATGTGCTATTAAAATTGAAGAGATTCAAATATTTGATTTAATTAGACATCAAGTTGAGAAAAGAGAGTTAAATTTAAAAATACAAGTAATTCATAAATATTGAATTATAATTATAATTGTATTTAATTATTCTTCATATATTGAAATTAATATTTTATTTCCATGTGGTGAGAAATATTAATTAATTCAAACAATAATATTTAAGTCGATCGGCTTATATGTGGGAGCTTTGCTCCCAGAATTTTTAATCTATTGTCAAAAAATTATTAATAATATCACAAAAATAGATTTCAAAAAATCTTAGGTAAAACCTAATCTCCTATTTGACTTTATACTAATTTTTTTCTCTCAGAATCCATTCCAACCCAGGGAACCTACAAAGCAACTTTGAGTCATTGCTAGATTAACTATTCTTCTTCTTCTGCTTGGTAGATCATTTCTTTCATCTTTCAGGTTAGTTTAAAATAAATTATCTTTGTTAGATTTTTTTCTCAAATGTTTTTGAAAATAAATGATTTTTTTAAAGCTCCTTTCTTAGGGAATTATTTTTTTGAAATGGCCATATCATTGCATATAGGGCTTTGTCTCGGGGAATTATTTTTAGTTCATACTAGGCCAATTGTTTACCATTTTTTTTGGAAGAATGAAAGATGAACTTTACAGACCATAAATTGATAAAACTTGTTATGCATTTTTGTTTTAATATGTTCGTACAATTCATAAATTAATCAACCTACATACCATTACCAATGTTGATAAGAAATGCAAATGAAAATAGTTTCTTGGATTTGGTAAAATCTTATTTTTGGTTGGGAGAGTTTAAAGAATATTATTTCGCTTATAAAATGTGATCAATGATTTTGTTTTATTATTTTGAAATCTATATAATTTATAATTTATTAAGGTAAGGGTTTTTATCTTTTGAATCAATACTAGTATATATTTATATGTTGTTTATTTCACTATCTTTAAAAAAAATGAGCTTTCAATTGTAGGTAGAGTATAATTTGACTCATAAACAAAATTTAAATAGATTCTTATTAGTACTTGCTCTAAGAAAATACTATTGCATTGACTTGTTTCATTTTATTTTATTTTATTTTGACCAATCATATAAATTTTTTATTATTTTTATATAAATTGACCATTTCCAAGACACTTCATCCAAGTTGTCCCTCCTAGACTCTCTGGTCAGACGTACTATTCTATATGGTTCAGAAATCTGGGGACCATCGTTGCTTGATTTAGATTGGACCTCCATTGAGCATATTCAGACTCTCTTCCTTCGATAGATTATCAGATGTCATCACTCCATCTCCCATAGTATCATTTTGGCTGAGTTTGAAGCTCATCCCTTTAGGTTGGGGCTATTTTTAACCTAGTATGGTTTCTCCACTATCTTAATTGCTTTGTGGACTCTACTAATGGTTAGGACATATACTCTTACCTTGAATATTGCTCCTTAGTTGTGCTTGTCAAGTCTGACACCTCTTTGAGAGCCCACTATTGGTATGCCCAAGATACATCCCTTCTGAGATCCATCGGGATAGACATTGATCACCTTCCCCCCTTTCAATTCTCAGTAGAGGCTCCTACTCATCTCCTCCCTTCTAGACAGGAGTTGAACGAGCAAATCAAACTTGACATCTACAGACAATACCTCATTACGACTTGGACTAGCCAACCTGGGGGGTTAAGTTTAAGGATGGCTTTCTATGCTGAGCACTTTCTAGACACATAGGATGGGATTATTGTTCAACTCAAATATTTATCTCAGAGTTGGAGCCATGCTCTTTAGTTCGCATTAGGATCTTTCAAGGTTGGTTCTTATCGTCTACAGGCCCAAACAGACCATCAGATTGATAGAGAGAACCATATTTGCAAGCTATGCACATTGGTCAAGATTGAGACTGGGTTACATTTCATTTTTCATTGCCCTGTTTATTACAAGATCAAAGGGAGATTTTATTGTTTATTCAGAGAGTGCAGCTCATTGACCTCCTTCTTCAGCTACACTGATCAAAGATGTTTGGCACTTTATCTCTGGGAGGTGATGCAACTTTATGATCACACCCTACAGCTTCTATTCCCCCTGAAGCGGGCCTCAGAGCAACTCGTTACAGACTTCTTTTTACCCCTGCCCTCTGGGTGGGGTGTGAAGTGGCCCTCGAATACCTCCACTACTGTTCACTCCAGATCATATTAACCAATTAAATTTTAGAAAAATAATTTATTTAACATGTAAAATTAATAAATAAATTACAAAAATTTAAATGACCCAAAAATAGTTATAGATTTATCATTTGGTAATAGAAATAGACTTATCATTCATTTTAAAGAGGAATTTTAATTTTGATAATAATAATGGTAATAATAGAAACATTTATTTGAGAAGTAAAAAATATGACATGAGAAACTAATTTAGAAAAACAAAATATTCAAATAAATTAAATAAATCAATAAATAATTTAATGAACATTTTTTGTTTACTTAATCAAAATTTAGGCTATGGACTTTTATTGTATGGTTTTTTTTTTATTCTTTGTATATTTAAATTAATTAATTTAAAGTAGATTTTTAATGTACTACTAGATTTGGAAGAATTTTTATTGATAATTTGATGGAATTTTCTAGTTTAGAATTTTTCAATAATATTTTTAATTTCACATTAGCTTTTATGCAAACTATTTTACACAAAAAACCAAACCTCCTTGGATGGACAAAAGAGATTGAGTGCTAGTAATTATTAAATATAAAAAAGAAAAATTTGAAATATTCTTAGATTATTTTGATTAATGGTTAAATAGATTAATAAAATACTTATTGATTTATTTTAAGAAATGGAAGCAACAGAACAATAACATTAGTTAGAATATTGCACATATTTTACCATACTTAATTTTGAAACATAACACATTGCTTCTTATTAAAAAAATTAATGTTATCAACAAAATCAATTATGAATGCATGATAAGATAAATCATATCTACCTAAGTTTGGTAATACAAATAGATTCATCATTTGCAGATTATTAATTCATTCTTACAAACATAAAAATAGAATATATAATTAGGAATTTTAACAAAGTATACTTATTTACAACATACACAATAATATTTTATTGTTAAGATTATAATTATAATTATATTTATATTTTTTATTAAAAAAATTGTTATCACTTTCACAATTAAGACAAGTATAATATTGTTAATTTTAGACTAAGGCAACTATAATATCTCTCGTCTAATAATTACACGTTAAAACTTTCCTTGAACTACAACGAAAGTACTAGCCACATGACACTTGTTTATTCATGGTTGAAATGTGTACACTTAGATTTTTATGATTGCAATAAAAGCAATTTGGACACATGAGTGATTTTTTCACCTTCTAATCAATAATTTCCAACTTCAACATGTTTTAATTATCACTTTTATTTACTTATTTAGTAAAACATAAATACTTGGAAATAAATATTAATCTTTTACATTATCTAAAAAGCTATTAAGCTATTTTTTAAAAGTTTTAGAATTGAAATTTTTAAAAAGAAAGTTATAGTTTTTAACAATTACTTTAAAATAATATATTTGAACAAAGTCAATAATTAAATATAAAAAAGTAAAATTTAATAGTATATAAACAAATAATTAAGCTATAATAATGAAGAAAAAATATTATATCAAAACTTATAATAAAATAAATTATTTCACAATTAATTAATATATTTATCAAATATTAATTAAAAGTGAGATTACATAAATAAAGCTTTTTTTTAAAAAAAATTAATTAAAGAATTAAAAAATATAAATATAAATATATTTAAATGATTTGAAATTAAAAATATTTATCAAATTTGAGTAAATTGGAAATTTTGACTTTTAATAAAATATTAATTGATATTATCCCAAATTCATTTTTGTTTTGAGTTCCTTTTCTTTATAGATTTTTCTTCAATAGTATATATAAATTAAGGCAAAAGATTTAGTGATCATTTTATTTATGTATCGGCTCATCGTTTCATGCACAAAAGCATGCAACTACTAGTTTATTACCTATGAGGTTAGAAAATAATATTTAATTCCCTTTTATGAATTAATATTTAATGCCCCATCTTTAAAGAGAATTAATATTTAATTCTCCACTTTGAAAGAAATTTAATTTAATTACCCTCTTTGGGAGTAGCAATATTTAATTTTCATTATGTAAAGAATTGATTTTTAAATTAAGCATTATGCTACATTTTTTAAGAATTAATATTTAATTCCCCACTTTGGGGAGTATTAATATTTAATTTCCCATTATGTAAAAAATTGATTTTTAAATTAAGCATCATGATTCATTTGAAAAGAATTAATATTTAATTCCCCATTTTGGGGAGAATTAATTTTTAATTCTCCATAATGTAAAGAATTGAATTTTAATTAAGCATTATTAAAAGAAATAATATTTTAGTTATACATTATGTTAAATATTAATATTTAATTAATCTTTTATATGAGTGGTATTATTTTATATTAGTGCTATTATATAATTAATATGTGAATGATGTTATTATTTAATTCTCTACTTTGGAAAAAGAATTATTATTTAATCCTCCACTTTCAAGAAAACTATTATTTAATTTCCCACTTCAAAAGGAAGAATTGGTATTAAATTCTCCATTATAATATTAAATTGTGCATTATATATGTAAAAATGGCAAACTTTTGCAAAAAAATGAAAAAAGCATAGTAGTTGATCTACTATAGAAATACGAATAAAAACCCTAAATCATTTCAGTGGAGGGGTAGCAATTCAATAGCAAACTAAGAGTCGATTCAGATCTTAGTATCTATCAGCTATCCATGACTCGACAAGATTAGGTTATGCAGTTAAGACGGCAAACAAATTCTCCATCCTAGAGAAATCTGAGGAGAAAGAAATTCAAAGCCATCCTAGCCACCATGGAGCAATTATCCAGCAGAAGACATCAAATGGGCAGATAGACTATATGCCTAAGGTTAAATGCCTCGAGGTTGTATCTCCTCCAAATTATTTAGGCTTATTAGGTATGTTTAGATCCCAACCAGTCTTTACCATCGAAAGTCTGGAAAACTAATTTAGGGTTTTTAACCTCACTAAGTATGCCTGTCTAAATTTTTGCAAGTTTATCCCGAAACATATAGGATTAGGTATGTCTACGCCCTCAAATCTGCTCCATTCCAATAGCTTAAGGTCTAACACTCCTTCTACTAGTGCATCTCTGATTTCTTATATTCCCCCCCATTGTCGCCTTGCAACTATTTCTCCCATGGCTCCATCTAAACCTAGGAGTCATCCTGGTTCTCAAACTCCATCAACAACGATAGACAATTTCGTCAACATCACCAATGAGGAAATCGAATATACATGGTTCGACTATCAAAAGGTCAAAATCTTCACAATTTGGAATGGCCCTAAGAAAGATTTACTTCATCTCTCTGACTGGCTAGAGGAAAACTATGAAGAGTAGGTAAGTATTTCTCACTATTTAGACAGAATTCTCTATCTGCATTGTATGGATGAACATGTTAAAAAAGAATTTATCTTGCTATCTGAGTGTTTTTTTAAAGGTCATGTTGTTAAATTTGGAGAATGCCTTCTGGAATTTAGAGAAGAAGGTTTAGATTTAATTTTACCAACTTGGTTTAATATACAATCACTACCCCCAAAGCTTCTCCAAATAGAAATTCTAAGGTCTCTAGGATTTGCCTTGAAAGAATTAATAGGAATTGATTCCTCCTTTCAGTATTGTAACAATGTTAAAATGCTCATCAGAACCAAGTTTAATCAATCATCACAGATGCAGAGGAAATAAATTTTAAAAAAAGCTACATATGTTCTAAAACTAAAAGTATTCAAGGGTAAAATATTAGAAATTATAAGATTAGACGACAACAGAAAGATCAAATTCAGGATATTGTCTCTTACTTTAGATTTCAACAGCAAGTTCTCAATGATGAGAATTAGGAAAAAGAGAATGGATCTAACAATTCCAAATCAGAACACTTCCATACTTCTGCAAGAGGAGATGGAGTTCCATACAAAACCCCTATACATAGAAAGGATAGCTAGTGGAAAGCTAGAGGAATCAACAGCCGTTAAAGCTAAGCTCAAATCAGTTATAGTGGCTGATCAAGATTAACAAAAGATGATAACTCTACAGGAAAATGAAGATCTAAAGGAAAGAAAAAGTCATGGAAACTAGTAGTAGTACAATTTAAGACAAATTAGCAAAAAGTAGTAGAGGACAAATTAAGACAACAGAAGAAGGAAAAGTCATGGAAACTAGTGGAAGTACAATTTTACAACAATCCCATGGACAGGTGGCTTCTAAAGACATAGGAATGAATAAGTCAAGCCCCATTGTATCCAAGCATCAAGATATAGATATTCTTCTTTACAAAGATATCATGGATAACAATTTAAATCTTTCAGGCAAAGAAGTCAAAGGTAGAATAATCTCTGCATCATAGCAAGTAGAGGCTTCACGGGACAGTGGATAAGGTAACATAAAGGACATAGAGAATTCTTTGCTTTTTGATTCAAACCTAGAAGATGCAGGGGAACATAGAATCTCGATGGAAGAGATCAAAATAGAACACTGACAGCTGCATGTATCAGAGGACAAGAGTGTAACTCCTATCAAAGAGGTCACTAACAAGTTATCCAAATTTTGGAAAACTCCATCAGTTTCTATTAGTTCACCATTCTCCCCATTAGTAATCAAAAGGGAGATGATAGTAGTGCAAAGAGAGCAAAAAAAACCTCTCTCAAAAGTACTCCATGATTTCTTAAATAAGGACACAATTTGGATGTTGATATGGAGATCCTAAGCACATCAAAATTAGAAGAAGATAATCTTGATCTTTTAACTAATGAGTTAGTTCAAGCATTTAGCTTTGAAAATATTGATAAAATTTATGAAGCTCAAGGAGAAGACTTAATCTAGAGAATTCTTAAATTAGGAGGAAACAACTACACATGCAAATACTTAAGAAGAGATCTATTGAACATTGAGATTGAGGATAATGATAAAAGGCATTCTCAAATAAGTGGAAATGAAATAGCTTCAAAAAAAAGGGATAATGTTCTGGGGAATGTCAACAAAGATGGTTCAGTTACAGAGATGGAAAATCATCTAAGTTTAATAAGTCAAATCTTAAGAGAACTTGAAAATGAGGATGCAAAAGGGAAATTTGATAATAAGAATATTGTTGTGCAAAATACGGAAGGAAACTTAGAGCATCTAGGGATTCAGATGAACCAGGAAGTCTAAACTCACCTAAATGAGGCAAAGTAAAAGGAAAAAGAGGAAGAAGATCTCTGAAGGAACTTAGAGAAGTAAATGGTCTTAGCAGAGAACAACAAAAGATAGACCATTTGCTTAACAACGAGAAGGGGAAGTTCCTTCCCAAGGAATCATGAAGATTACTACATGGAATGCTAGGGGTTTAAATGCCCTAGCAAAACAAGGTTACTAAAACAAAACCTTAAATCTTTTGAGTCTGAAATCATTTTAGTACAGGAAACAAAGTTAAATAAGGTAGAAGGTATTAAATTAGATAAGATGCTAGGCCTTTGGAGCTCCATCTTTCAAGAGTTAGTAGGTTCCTTAGGTGGTTTAGCAATCTTTTGGAACCCTAGGAAGGTCTCTTTAGACATTCTAAATAGCAGTATTAATTGGATCAGTGTTAGTGTCTAGAGTCTGAAATCAAATCTACAATTCATGTTAATTAATGTCGATGGTCTAACTAGTAATTTGGGGAAAAAAAAATTTCAGGAAGAAATCAGCACTTTTATGAACAATTTTAAGGATAGTCTATTTTTAATAGGTGGAGACTTTAATACTATTTTAAATCTAACTGAAAAAGTAGGTGGAATTCAAAAAATCTTGCAATCATCTATAGATTTTAAAGAATGGTGTGATGCTCATAACATGATCGACATCCCAATCATTAATGGAAATTTCACATGGAATAATAGGAGGAAGGATTTCCCTTATATTGCTGAAAAATTAGATAGGTTCTCTATGAAAGGAGATTTGGACTCAAATAATTTAAATATTCAATCTTCCATTCTTCTAGTCGCTGGGTCTGATCATTTTCTAGTTCAATTTGAATTTTTAAAGCCACATAAACTTGCGAGGAATCCATTTAAATGTGAAAAAATGTGGTTCCTAGATCCCAATTTCATCAATAATATAAAAGAATGGTGGGCGCAAGACAATTTTGAAGGGTCCAAGATGTTTATATTTTTTTCTAAAATGAAGATGCTCAAGGAATGAATTCTTATATGGAATAAAGAACACTTCAATAATATCTTTAAAGAAAAATTAGATATAGAAGAGAAACTAAAGGACTTAAATTTAGAAGTAATTAAGAAAGGTATGAACAATGACAGCTATTTGTTAGAAAAAGAATTACTCACTAAATAGGAGGATATATTATCCAAAGAGGAATTTTTTTTGAGATAGAAATTGAGAGAGAAATGGTTAGATGAAGGGGATCGGAATACAAAATTCTTCCACAATTCCACCTTATATGATAGAACAAAGGGTAAAATATCCAGCATCAAAAACCACTAGGGCATCTTAACTGATAAACAAAGTGAAATTGTGGAAACTTTTGTTGCACACTCCTAAGGAATTTTAAATAATTATGAAGGGTCTAATAGAGAAGCGCAAGCTAAATTACTCAAAGTAATTCCTAAAATTATTACAGCCAAGGATAATAAGGTTTTAAATAAACCTATTACTATGGAAGAGGTTAGATCAGTAGTTTTCAATATGAACCCTGATAAATCCCTAGGTCCCAATGGTTTCCAGGCCTTCTTTTTTCAAAAATCCTAGGATATTATTGGAAAAGACCAATGGAAAGCTATTGAAGCCTCAAGGAATGGTGGAGCTCTGTTATCAAAAATTAATTACTCCTTTCTTACTCTGATTCCTAAAAAGATTGAGCCTAGGACTTTGGGAGACTTCCGACCTATAGCTCTTTGTAATAGTCTATAAAAAAAAAAATTGAAGATTCTAGAAAATAGATTAAAGGTTTTCCTCTTGAAGATAATATCTGAGGAAAAAATAGGTTTTGTCCCAGGTGGATCCATTTTTGATGGCATTCTCACCATTCAAGAAACAATTCAGTCTGCTTGCAAGAACAAAGAGGCATGCATGTTCATGAAACTGGACATTCTAAAAGCCTATGACATGGTTGATTGGTGGTTACTTTGTAAGGTGCTTGAAGATTTTAAATTCTCTCAACAATGGATTAACCTCATTTTTAAATTTATTTCTTCGCCCAAAATTTTACTACTCATTAATAGGACGCTAGAAGGTTTTTTTGAAACATCTAGAGGTATTAGACAATGAGATCCGTTATCTCCATCCCTCTATATTATTATGGCAGAAGCCTTTGGGAGAGATTTCATAGATGCCTATAATAATTAGAAGATTTTTGGAATTACTATAACTAGGAACATGCCCAACATCATGCATCAACAATATGTAGAAGATACTATTCTACCTAGCAAAAGTACAATAATAGAGGTGCTAGGTCTAAAGGCCATCATAGAATCATACATGGTTGCATTTGGACAAAAAGTAATTGAGCTTAAATCTGAGATTTATTTTATGAACACTAAACCTGAAGTAGAATATCAAATTTGCAAGATTAAGGGATACAAAAAAGGTTTGTTTCCCTGTAAATATTTGGGTATACTTTAGAGAAAGGTTTGAAGTCCAGTAAGGTTTGGATTAACACCTTGGAAAAATTGGACGCTAGGATAGATAGCTAGAAAGATAAATGATTATCAAAGGTTGTAACGAGCACAAAGATCAAATCTATTTTATCCACCATTCCTACTTTTCCTCTTTCCTGTCTCCCTCTCTCCAAGTGTCTCCTCCTCAAATTCAAAGGCAAGCTCAAGAATTTTCTTTGGAAAGATTGTGAGGAAGATAAAAAGATTGGCTCTCATCAAATGGGAGAATATTTGTAAACCTAAGGACATGGGGGAGCTTGGGATTAAAACTTACAATGGCAAAATGTAGCTTTAGATGCCAAATTAATGTGGTGTCTCTTTAAGGAAAGAGATCACAAGTAGGCTAAAATTTTATATAATAAATATCTTAATGTGAATGATCCCCTATCAATTTTTAGAATGAAGAACCTTTCTAGAGGGTTTGAAAGTTGGAATTTCATGATTAAGTGTCATTAATTTGTCTGCAAGTATCTAACCTGGGATGTCAATATGGGTGATGAAGCCTTATTTTGGGAGGAATCTTGGGATAGTCACCCTCTAATAGATTCTAGGTCCATCCCTAAGGAACTCAAAGAAAAATTAGTCATTCTTTGGGGAAATAAAGTCAGTAACTACAAGACCAAGATTACTATGGAAGGTGTCTCTAGATGGGTTTGGAAACCTTTGGAAGGTGTGGAAGTAGATTCAAATTCTATAAAGGACTATGAAAAGATTTTGATAGATAGGAAAATTAAGCAATCTGAGAGGAAAGATGAACTTATTTGGGCAGCATTGAATGATGGAAAATATAGCGTGAAAAATGGATACAGAGCTTTGATACACTCATAAAAATGGGATAAAGTGAAAATTCCACTCAATCTTTGCTAGGATGATGTTTGTCTTCCCAAGGCAGGATTCTTTTTATGGTTGGCTTTTCAAAACAAAATCTTGATGGCAAACAAGTTATGTAAACTTGGTTTTCAAGGTCCATCTAGGTGTGTGTTATGTAAACATAACATTGAGGACTTGGACCATCTATTATATAGTTTTCCATTCTCCCAAGTATGATGGGAATGGCTTAGACTTAGGTTAGGGTGGTCAACACCTTTTTCGAAATCCTTCCTTGACCTCATCAAAGGTTGGTCCATAAACTTGGTTAAGGGCATTTACAATAAAATCTGGAATATATGCCCTTCCATCTCGGCATGGGAAATATAGAAAGAAAGAAATAGACCCATTTTTTGAGACTCAGAATTGAAACCATAAGAGTTATTATTAAAAATTGAGGCTAGCATAGTGGAAATAACTAATTCCCATCTCAAAAACACTAGGAAAGAAGAAGGCTCTTTCTCTATCTATGATGGTCAAATGAAAAAGAATTGGATTAACTTGATTAATCCTCCTCTAGTCTATTATAAGAAAAGAAAGGAAGCTATGGAAAGATGCAAATGGTCTCCCCCTCCAAAAGGATGGTTTAAACTCAATTTTGAAGGTGCAACTAGAGGCAATCCAGGTACAGCAGGAATTGATTGTATCATTAATGATGATACTAGCAATTGGATAGCTAGAAAAGCCATGTCTATTCAACCTACCTCTGACAATCTAGTAGAATTAGAAACCTTGGATAAAGTTCTGCAACTTTTTTATAAGTTAGGTCTATCCAGAGTTATCATAGAGAGTGACTCACAAATCATCCTAAATGTAGTTAGGAAACATGCGACCCCTAATTGAGTCCTATATTCTAAGCTGGAAGAAGTCCTTGATCTTCTAGATTGGTTCGTAGATCATCATATATGTCATATATTCTGAGAAGGTAATCAGAAGGCAGACTCTTTACCAAACAAAGGAGTTGATGGTGTTAACTTCCAGGTTTTAGAGGATGTATCGCTCACATGTTTATCTTAGTTATTTTTCAATTCCTAGGTTATCTTAGTTAACCCGACCTCTATTTTATTTTATTATTCTTCATAGTATGAGGTTTCATTTGACTTTAAATTATATAATTAGGATTTGATCTTTTTTCCCATGCAGTTTTCTTTTATCTTGCGATCTACCTCTTCAATATTTTTTGTTTTATCATTATTTATTTTGCCTTGAGTGTTGATTGTCCTCCCTTTTCTTTTATCATTGAGTTGGGTGGCATCATCTCCATTTTTGCTTCTAATTGTCCTTTTTTGTGGTTTATTTCTTTATGGTTCTATCATTATTCATCCTTCAAGTCTTTCCTGTGTTTCATTTTGTTGGTGTCATCATTGCATGATGTCATGCCAAATTGGGCTTCTAGGTTCTTCATTTGCCTTAGCTTTTAATTCACTGGTGTCATCTCCCTTTTCTATTATTCAACTCTTTCTTCCCTGGTCATGGATTCCAATATTTGTGTTTTCCTTACTTCAGAATCATGCACCATGGCATTCCATGGTAATGTCAAGCCAGAGCGTTGGAGCATAATCCTTAAACCGATGGACAATATGACAAGGATTGTCATAAGTAGAACCATTGGTAAAGGGGTTTTCAATTATAAATTTACATGGAGGATGAATAGTGACATAATATGCTCCTTCATTGGTTGTATGGAAAGAGCCACGATGGAGTTGTGGGCGATTGTTAGGCTCTACTGCAATATCTTTGACCCAATTTGGAGGAAAGGTCTTGAACAGGCCATTAGGAGCATAGATGACAAGTTACACATTCCTCTCTCAGAGAAATACATGGATCTTCTGTCGAGGTCTCCAAACTTGGAGGTTTCCTATCATTGTCCTTCTTTGATCATACGAGAAAACCTAGCCTTTTACCAGGAATGGCCCAAGATGGAGGCTAGTATCCAATTCATTCTCAGGTGGAGGGGTATTGTTGTGGAGGAGAATAGAGAATGGTTATCCAATTATCTCAATGTGTTTAATGCATATATTCAGCCTGGGGTTCTCTTCAACAATCTTGAAGCTCTAAAATTTTGTACTTCAAATTCAAAGAAAACTAGTAGGGCTAAGTTTGATTTTGAATTTCCACCTAACTTCCATGTGGAGAATCCAAATGACATTTTTGAAGGCATTATGGTGTTTTGGAAGTAAGGTTTTCTCAGGTGCTCTGGTGGGTAGCTTTTGATGTTCCTATAAAGTTGGTTAGGAAGCATTTTGTATTAGGGCTTTGTTCTCTAGTTTGGTAATTTCATGATCCCTACTATTGGTATATGTAATGGATAGTATCTTTAGGATATTTTTATGTCTTTTGGAAAATAGCGTCAAGCTCTGGGTTTTTGTTTATAACCCTTTAAATATAGATGCATGGAGGTTTTTGATATATCCTCCCCTTTGTATATGTCTATTTGCTAATTCAGATGGCAATAAACTCTATTATTATCATGCTAATGGTTATTCTAGATTTGGAGGTTTTCATGGCCTTTGGCTATTTTTTTTTTATTAGATCTTATTTGCTATCCTGACCTAGTTTTGAGTGGATGTTCACTAATTATAACTGGATTTATGGCATCCTGATCTGAATTGTTAGGAATATCTTTCTCGCAATTCTTTGAGGCACTTTGTTTTCTATTGATATTTAGATGTTGCTATTTTTTTATGATTATCATGCTTGGTTTTAATTTTTCTAGCGTAATATCTTGGCATGGGTTTCACGGTGTCCTGTAAGAAAATCCTGAATATCTAAGTTAGTTGCAACTTCATGAATATTATGAATATTATTTGGTTTGGGGTTCCTCTACCCTCATGGAATTTTGGTTCCCATAGTTTCTTGTATCTATATTTGGTTTATTGTTTGAAGCTCTATTTCACATTCTCAGAAGTATGGTGTGATGGCATTCAGTTTTTTATTTATTTATATTTGATATTGGATGGAAATCTATCTAGCAGTCTAAGCATGTCTCAATTCTCTCTTATCATGGATTTTAAACTTATATCTTTTTATTTAGTATAATATTTATATTAAAAACGGCTCTCCTCTATTTTGAATAGCTTTTGGGTTAGTTTTCAATTTCGTATTGTCCTATTTCATGATGGTTTGAGTATGGTAGATGGACACAGGTGGTGCTGGTGAGCTCCCCTTTGTCTTCGGATTCTCTTTTGTTTCTTGGTAGTAAGCGTATTTAGTTTAGATAGATCAATTTTCTATTGAAATTTTCCTCTGAACTAGATGGGATTCAATAGTTATGTGTTTGTGTTATCTCCTGATTTCTATATGAGGCAAAATAGGATTATTTTCAAATCCTCTTGTGTAATGCTTAGTATAGGTTTAAACTTTAATAATATGTGATAAGTTCAAGAGAGAATACAGACATCTCTTTAAATTAGTAAAAGCTATGTTAATCATAATGGTTTTAGTAATTATATATTCAGATCTAGATAGCCTTTTGTCTTAAGTCTATTGCATATTTATTATTAACAAGCTTGATTGGCAAGTTAGCTAGACAGGGATGATCATATATGGCATCTATGCAAGAACGAAAAGAGAAGTGTTGGAAATCTTCTTCAAGAGGTCTTTTGTTGTATCAAGGAGCTATAACCTCAAATTTTCTAGTTTAAATCAGATCTTTATATTTGAATATTTGAATTAAGGTCAATCTGACTGGGGTATGCCCCTTTTATGATGTAATAATAAAGGACCATGGTCTCGAGCAAGACTAGAGGTTTTCTTTCCCCATTCTTTCCTACCAGTGCCTGTTTGAAGGGTGGAACTCTATTGTATTTTATTTATTTTATTATTAATATATTATCATGACCTTTGTCATTTACCGATTAGAAAAAAAATAAAAAATTGTGCATTATGAAAATAATTATTATCTTAAAATATTATTATGTAAGTGGTGTTATTTAAATAATATTTTATGGGTATTATTATTTTGTCAAGTATTTAGGAATATTAATATTTTTTTGAGTGGAGTTAATATTTGGAATAGGTTTTTGAAATAAAAGTAGCCAAAATTAGGGGCTAACCCTTTACAACAATGATGGTACATCCAGCAAACAACTAGAAAACAACCACACACAGAGACCTCCTAATAGTTTACAATAAGAACATAAGTAACAATAATAATAGTAATTGAAGTACTAGACTTCCTACTCTTAAAACTAGTAGAGTTTAAGAAGTTAACAAAATGCATGGAGGTGTTCATCACATCGTACCACCTATAGCCCATAACCAAGTTTAACATAAAATACAAAACCATCACCAAGGGATATAGAGTAAACCAGTAGAGTACCAAAAAACACCAGGCACCAATAAGCTACTAAGTGGCATATTTTTTCTTTCCTTTCCCAATCAAGAGAACCTTGGCCTAGTCTTCAACAAGGAAGCTATAGAGAAGCTTTGAGTCCTCCTTCCTAAGGCCTTCCTTGTCCAATGCATTAGCCAGTAGCTAGAGAGTTATAGCTACCGCATGTGTCACCTTAAGAGTGAACTTTGAGAAGAGGGTGAAACCCTCCTCCATAGCATTGCACCTATTCTTCAACTCCTAGAGGTCCTTGTGAGTAAATACTCCATCCTCCTCAAAACCAAGCTTAAGAGCCCTATTGCAATTTGCCTAATGAAGCCTATTGATTAACACATCAAGATTATTAGTGAGTGCCTTTAGGTTTTGCAGAGTATCTTTCCTAACATGGGAGGAATTAGTGTTGGGGGAGTCATTGACCATTTTGGGGTTATCCTGGTTGTCAGTAGAAAGTAGGGTGAGGGTGGAAAAAAAATGGGTGGGGTCAAGGGAGGGGTCCTTGGTAGGATTATCTACCTCAAAATCTCAAGTGCCATCAAGAGTGTCATCTCATTTCTCCACCTCTTTGTCAGTCTCATCTTTCCCCTTTTCTTAACCTTCCCCTTAGATCTTCTCACTCTCCTTAGAATTGGTATCATCCTCCTCCTCCTCTTGAGAGTAATTGGCCATTTTTTTGTATCTACCACGAATCTTAGCAATTCTTTCAGATGTTCTTTTGTTACCACAAGTTTCCTCATCTGAATCCCCAATTTCCACCTCCACCCTCTTATCCAATTTAATTTTTTTGCTGGCAGTTGGCTCCAAGGCCAAGATTTTGTTCTTTCTTCCCTTAGCTGGGGTTTGTCTTAGAGAGGGATGAGGATTAGGGGCACAAATGTTGCCCACAAACTCCAATCAAGGGTGGGGGGGGAGGTGCAGAAGGGAGGAGATTATCAATAGCTTTCACATGGGGAAGGATAAGGGCTATGTGGAATTGAAAAAGATGAAACATGAGACCTTGGCATAAGATAGTGAAATTAGCCCCTTTCTTCTTCTTCTCTCTAACTTCCAACACAGTCTCTTTAGGTGCATGCAAAAAAAAGAAGGGAATGCAAACTAACTCCCTATTCCAAAAATGGTTTACCAAGGAGAAATGGTAAAAGTAATACACATTGTGTTTTCCTTCCAATGTTAGATATTTCATAATAACTAGACAAACATCATCCCAAGATTCTAGAAGCTTTTCCCTCCTAAAACCACTAGGGTACTAGTCTGGGGCCTCATTGTCTTTAAAGAAGCTAGACAAACCAGCTTCATAATCTTTTGACATTTCCTACCAGTTAAGTCTAGTCCCATCACCATGGCAATGGACTCCTCATTCACCTAAAACATGATGCCATTGATCCTAACCCACCTATTCTTCCAGCTAGAAATGAACTATTGTGAACAATTCTCATCATAACCTTCATATGGTTTGCATGTAGGGGACAAACCCACCTTCCTTTAACATTATCCAGGTGGCCTGCCTTTTGGAAAAATCCTCCATCTTCATGGGCTCCAATCTATTAAGGTCCCCGGCCATGGAAATTTTCTCCTCAATAATATCTCCTTCCTTAATCTCAGTAATTCTCATTTGCACCCAAAAACTCACCAAAGCAGGGCAAAAAATGATGTAATTGGCAGTTAAAATGCCTTCCTCCTTTTGCTTCATGAGACTACAAATTTCAGAATGAATAGGCTAGTTTAACATATCATTATAGAGACTACAAATAGTTTGCACATAAATCCATAATGATTTGGCCTTATTATTAATGGGAACTTTTTCAGTAATCAACCCCTACCACCAAAAAATGATGGTGTTATTTTAAAAGCAATGTTATTAATTTCACCTCCTTTTCCATGCCCTTTTGTGATGCAAATGTCTTGTCAAAATCAAGGTGATCTTAACTATCATAAGAATAAAAAGGCCACCAAATTTTCCAATTCTCCAAAATTGGAAGGTCATGAAACCAAATTTAGAGGAGTATTTTCCCTACTAATGAGGGAATTTATATAGTTAGGTAACACTTTAGCACTTCTCCATCTTTTTATGTGCTCAAAATCAAAATCCAATCCTGCTAAAGCATTGATCAACCACTACATTACCTTCCCTATAAATGTGTTGTAAGTCATAATGATCAAGGGTCGTGAGGTATTGCCATATTTCCCCCAAGATGCAATGCAGGGCCCATCTAGGTTGAGCATGCCTTTGTATGGAGTCAATGATGAGTTTAAAATCTCCTTCTATGGTTAAACTTTTAACCTTCATTTCTACAGCAAATTTTAGCCCCCAAAGTAAGGCAGTGGCCTCTGCCACATTATTGGTTCCCTGGCCCAAATTACCTAACTAGGAAACCAACACATCACCTTTTCATTTCACAACACAACACCACCAACCGTATGTCCCCACGTGCAAAATGATCAAAGTTGAGTTTGACAGTGGACCCAACGGGAGGGATCCAATGGGTACATTATTGTGATAACAATTTTGAATTGTCAAATTTGTGGAAGTTGGGGAGAATATTCCATCTCCTAGTAATTTCCACCTCCTTCCTGCTTGGGGGTTCCTATGGCACTCTGAACTTAGCCACCATAACATTCTATGTGATGATTTTTCCCAGAATCTCTCCCACGACCTCCTCTCCCCTTTCCTCCTCCTGGAAGACCCATTTATTTCACTCCTTCCAAACACCCCAAAAAACATGTGGGGGAGGAGATTCCAAAGGATTCTAAGATAGGGGTGGAAGAAGGGGCAACTCCAGTTCTCCATGAATATTTTCATACCTTTGTTCATGACCCAGACCACCAAGAATTTATTCCATATGTAGGTCCAAACCTTTAAAGTATAGGGAGATTCCAGAAAGAGGTGGGCAATGCTTTCTTCTTCCTCCTTGCAAAGATAACATCTATTGGTAATCAATAAACCTCTCCTTTGTAGGTTGTCAATAGTAAGGATCTTACCATGTATGATCGTCCACCAGAAGAAATTGACTTTTGGCAATAGTTGACTATTCCACATCTTATTCCAACTAATAGAGGTTAGGTCTTTTTCTAAAATAAGTTGGTAGGCAAAATTGACTAAGAACTGACTATTATGCCTCATGTCCCAAACCACCTCACCAAACTAGGTATGCAAAGGAAGAGAATGGTGACTGATCATTTCCTCCAACTCTTTAACTAGAGGGTCCACTCTCTTGGGGATATCCAAAGTGGATAAACATTTCCATTTCCTTTGGTCATCAATGTAGTCCTCCACCTTTGACCCTACCATTCATTTTAAAGGTTCCTAAAGGCCACTAAATTTGTTATATATCAGTGGTTTCCCCCCTAACTAGTTATCCTCCCAAAATCCTATCTTTTTACCATTCCAACCAACCATCTCACACCTTTCCTCAAAAGAGACCTATTTTTGAGGATTTTGTTCCAAAGCTTAGAGCCACTGGAGAGATCGTTATTAAGGAGATTATATCTGAATTACGTGTTGGCTAGGTATTTAGCCCTCGTGATTCTTCCCTAGCTAGTCTTGTTTTCAAATAGTTTCTACCCCACCTTAGTGAGTAGAGATTTATTCATATTAGAAATTATTCTTATTCCCAACCCCTCCTTGGGTTTGCACATAGTCTCCCAGTTGACAAGTTTCAACTTGTTTGTCTCCTCTGTGCCAAACCAAAGGAAATTCCTTTGTAGTCTTTCGATTTTTTCTACCATATTCTATTAATCTTGAAAATAAAAATAAATTAGATAGGTATTTTCCATGGAGCCACTGCCAAGAGTTGTAGTTTCTTTGCATTGCTAAGTAATTTACCCTTCCACCCAACAAGCTTATTTTGCATTCTTTCCAAAACAGTGTTCCAATAGGTGGTAGAGACCTCCTTGATAGTCAAGGGAAGACCAAGGTAGGTGTCTGGGAGGTTCTCTTACTGGCATCCAAGAATATTTTTAACCTTAACCTGTAAAACCTCTAGGGTGAACAAAAGAAATACACCTTACTTTTCACCAGGTTAATTTGCTGACCTAAACAATTCTCATAATTGGTGAGAAGGATCTTCCAAGCTTTGGCTTCCTAGATGAAGGACTCTTTGAAAAGGAAAGTGTCATCCACAAATTGTTGGGTAACCTTAGGCATTAGAGTAGTAGTAGGTTGGATATCTTTCAAGTTGCCCGACTCAACCAATTTGCAAACTGACCTTACTAACACTTTAGTTGACATAATAAAAAGGTAAGGGGATAGAGGGTCACCCTATCTTAGGCCTTTTTCAGCATCAAATTTTTCAAAGGGGGTCTCATTGAGAAGCACCTCAAATTGAGTAGTTTCCACCATTATTTTATAACATTCACATTGTCCGTACCAAACCCCACCTATTCTAAAACATCATAGAGGAAGGTCTAATTGACTCTATCATAGGCCTTAGATATATCCAATTTAAGTTTCATACCCAGTCTTTAGCTTTTCTCCATGGAGTGGATAACTTCATGTGTGGTAATCACAGTGTCCAAGATTTGATGGCTTGGGACAAACCCCTTATGAGTAATCCCAATAACCTTATCTAGAAAGGGTTTAATCCCATTGACTAGCACTTTGGAGAAAACTTTATAAATGGTATTACATAGGCTGATCGGCTTATAATCCCTTATAGCTCTAGGTGTTTGAATCTTAGGCTCAAGGACTATAAAGGTTTTATTTATCCTTCTTAGAATTTTTTCAATTCTAATCATGTCCTTAGTGGCCCAAACCAATTCATTTTTAATCACTTCTGAAAAGTGTTGAAAGAAGGCTAGTAGGAAACCATCTAGGCCTAGAGCCTTGAAGGCTTTTACAGAATACACACCATTCTTCACCTCCTCTTCCGAGACTTTCTCTTTTAGCTTGTCATTGTCCTCATTTCCCAACACTATTGGGATGTTATTGAGTATACTTCTCTTAATTATATTGTTGCTCTCCTTGTCCTCTTTTTTATAAGCATCCGCGAAGAACTCCACCACATGTCTTCCCATATCCTCATGTTCCTTCAATGCCCTTCCTCCTTCCTCTTCCAGGGAGGTAATGGTGTTTCATTTTTTGTGTTTCAAAGTAGATCTATTGAAAAAGGAGTTATTCCTATCTCCCTCAAACAACCAAGAAATGTGAGACCTTTGCTTCCAAAAGATCTCCTCCTTGCTAATAGCTTCCTTCCACTTGTTCCTATATTTCTCCTCTTCAAGGGTAATGGCCTTAGAGTCATCCCCTAATGCCATGGCATCTTGTAGCCTTTTATTTCATCCTCAATGTCCCTTTTTATTTTAAACACATCCCCAAAGTATCTCTTAGTATAATCCTTAGCATTCCTCCTTACATTATCCAGTTTTTGAGTTAGTCAGAACATAGTAGTCCCATCCACTCTGATATTCCACCATTCTTCCACTTTATTTTTGAATTCTAGATGGGATTGCCAAATAATTTCATATCTAAAGGATTTAGGACCACTCAAAGAATATTCTCCCATTTAAACATAATCAAGGACTGGTCAAAAATAGTTCTTGAAAGGTTGACCAAGGAGGAGGGGATGAGGTGAGGCTAGTTCCTCGAAACTAGGAGTGGATCCAACCTTACTTGAATCAAGTCCTAGCCCTTCCTATTATTAGTCCAAGTGAAGGGGTTACCCTACAAGTCAACATCTAGGAGGTCATAGGTGTTAATGAACTCCAAAAGATCTTGCATACTTTTTGGGAAGTCATTGGTTCCCCTGATATTTTCTAAAGGGTATAGGGGGTGTTAAAGTCCCCCATGCACATAATAATTTTGTCCTTCATAATTCCCACTTCCCTTTTGATCCTTTCCCAAACTTCATTTATTCCAACCCTGGTATTTGGGGTGTAAATGTTCACTAGATTCTATGCCATTTTGTGATTGTTGAACTCTGTTATCATGAAGTTCTTTTCGTTACAGACTTCCTTGTTTGTCAAGACGTTGGGATTCCACATAGTTGCAAGACCCCCTGAGGTCCCTTCTGCTTCCAAATGAAAGAAAGTAGCACCAGGCCATAACTTATTAGCCAACTTAATAAAGTTTTGGTCAGTCATATTAGTTTCCTGAATGAGGATACAATCAACCCTTTTGGCCAGAATACATTATCTAAGAGAAAATTATTTCTGGGAGTTATTCAACCCACTAATATTCCAGGAAAAGAATTTCATTTCTTACCTTTTTTAATTGTCTCTAGTGTAATTTTTCTTCCACTGGCCACCTCTCTTGTTGCTTTCTTTGTGCAAGTCATTCTACTGTCAGGACGACCCACCATATTAGCTACCCCCGCATCTAGCTTCTTGCCACCCCTAATTTTTCTCTTAGGGAATTCCCACTCTCTCATAACACATGTTTGGGGAGATGAGGTGGCCAAGAGAGCTATCCTTCCCTTAACCTCCTCTATATTTCTCATAACTTTGGCCGCAACTTCCTCAAGAGTCACCAGTTTGAGTCACAATAGCATAACTCTTCCAAAATTATCACTCAACTTGCCCAGAATTTCTCTCCCAAAACCTCCTCTCTAAAATGACCAAAAATGGTTCTATTTATATAAAATACCATTAAAATAACAATTTCTTTTTCATTAAAATATTAACTCCACTCAAAAAGTATTAATATTCCTAAAGTCTTAGTAAAATAATAATACCACCTTGCATAAAATATAATTTAAACAACACCACTTACATAATAATATGTTAAAATAATACTTATTTTCATAATACACAATTTAATATTATAATGAAGAATTTAATACTAATTCTTCTTTTTGAAGTGGAAAATTAAATATCAATTTTCTAGAAAGTGGAGGATTAAATAATAATTCTTTTTCCAAAGTGGAGAATTATATAATAACATAATTTCGATATTATTTATATAATAGCACTCATATAAAATACTAATTAAATAATACCATTCGTATAAAAGATTAGTGTTTAATATAATAGATAACTAAAATATTATTTTTTTCATAATGTTTAATTAAAAATCAATTCTTTATATAATGGAGAATTAAATATTAATTCTCCCCCAACTGGGAATAAAATACTAATTCATTTCAAATGGAGCATAATGATTATTTTAAAAATCAATTCTTTACATAATGAAAAATTAAATATTAATACTCCCCAGAGTGGGGAATTAACTATTAATTCTTCTTAAATGGAGCATAATGCTTAATTTAAAATTCAATTCTTTACATAATGAAAAATTAAATATTAATAGTCCCCAAAGTGGGGAATTTAATTTAATTTCTTTCAAAGTGGAGAATTATATATTAATTTTCTTTCAAGGTGGGACATTAAATATTAACTCCCTCATAATGGGAAATTAAATATTATTTTCTCACCTTATAGGTAATAAAATATTATTGTTTGAATTAATTAATATTTCTCACCACATGAAAATAAAATATTACTTTTAATATATGAAACATTATTAAATGCAATTATAATTATAGTTCAATATTTATGAATTACTTGCATTTTTAAATTAAACTTTATTTTCTCAATTTGAATTCTAATTAATCACATTAGTATTTTGACACAGTAATGAACTATAATCAAAATGCAGAATTACACCCAACTAAATCATGCTCCAACTAATAGTTAACCACATAATTAAACATTGTAGTATTTTACTTAATGAAACTTATTGTTCTAGCTACATTAATAAGCATTTAATCACCTATTATACTTACTTCATTGCGCTTACAATCCAGGCTTTGTGCTCTATTACCTCTTGGTAAGGACTAGATTGGACTTACTCCTAGATATCACAAAGGCTAAGGTGATAGAGAGATATTGCAGTATAGGGTCTAATGGGACTAATTCTCTATCAATAGTGCTACATGGGAGGATGTTGATGATATACTTAGATCATTTCCTCATTTAGTTGCATAGACTATGATATATTATATTAGTTATATTTTTTAGTGATTATGCTACATTGTTGACTTTTATCGACTTGGTCAAGTGCGTATGGACCCAAGTTGTTTAGACATGTTGATTTGATACTTTTGTTATTATGGATATGCACATGCTTTAGTAATTTATCATAGAAATGGATTTAAAATGTTGTTTTTTATGTTTATGAATTTAATGGTATAAAAATGATAGAAAATGATGAATATTAAATGGTTATGTAGAAATAGTCACAATTTCAATTGGATTATTGATTTATGGACTAACATATTGATGGAAAATTGAGTTTTGAATGTCAAATAGGGGATTGAAGAAGGGGGTGTGGTTGAGGTAGAGGAGGCTAGCTCCTCGGTAAGGATGTGATTGGACAAAATGGGGCTAACATTCACACACCACTTAGATGTTATTAATAAATGTTTTTCTATCATATTTATTGAAAGGTTATATGTGAAAATGTGTTTAATTAAAGATTTAATGTTTACTCCTTCACTAAATTTAATTATGTGTTGACATATCTATTTTGGTTCATTTTCATTAGATATCAAGTTGATGTCTCTTTCTAGAGGGGAAGGATGTCACAACCCATACTCGCATGCTTCCTTGTTTTCTATGTTGGTTGAGACCCATTTTCTTTTACCTTTTTCTTGCAATATACATTAATTCTTGTTTTGAATAAATTTATAGTAGTCTTATTTAAAGTAGTATAAATTTAATAGTAGTGGGATTAAAACTAACACTATCTTTTTAGGAATTTTGGCAGAGACTATTATGCAACACTATCTTCTTATCTTATCATTGGTGGAGTAATTGATTTATGTTTTTAGTTATACGGGGAGCTAATATCAATATTAAGTTAATATGATTGGAATTGGAGGCAACACACAATGAGGATAAGGCACATCATCATCTCCAATTTATGTTTAAATATTGGCATGTATTATTGCAAGAAGTCAAAACAAAAAACATTATAAGTAGGCAATCTAGACAGTCTATGAGGGGGAAGCACAAAAAGAGTTGGAGGATTTGATAGCATGTTTTAGCCTTGACAAGAAAATCAAGTAATTTGGGAAGATGGAAGTATACATTACTTGGAGACAAGAGCTTCAAAAAAGTGTTAAAGAAAGGATTATGGATTTAAACTAGCATCAGATCTAGGTTCTTTCATTGATTTATTATATCTGAGTTTTGACTTCTATTTTGGTTACATTTTGGGTTTTTATGTAAATATTTTGAGAAAAAGGAAAGTTAAATTTAATGTAAAATTTGTTTTTTTCAAACCATTAAAAGATGAAGCACATGCTTTCATTCTTTGTTCATTGGGTTGTGCTCAGAATATGGTAGAAAATGAGTGAATTACTCTCGTCATTTTATCTTCCTTGAAATAATAACTTTATGATTTATTTTTCCTATCAAAACCTTGACTTCACTTACTTATGTAAATCATTGTCTAAACACTATTTTCCCTCAAATAATTATAGGATCATATTATTAGCAAAATTTGTGTTTTCCTTTATGAAAATGAGATGTAAGCCATGGTATAACAACTATATCAAAAAATTATCAAAATGTTTATTAAATTTTCTATTAGCTATTTTAGTTCTCTTATATTTTGAGGACAATCCAATTTTGAATTAGTAAATAATTTATTCAAAATGAAATAAATAAAATGTGAAAAATCTTTTAAACAAAAAATTAGGTTTTATATCAAGTTTATTGTAATAAGGTTAATATTGAATTCATTGACTTCATTTAATATTAGGAATGTCGAATAAAAAGATTATTTTATGATCAAAATAAGAAATACTTTATTTGATAAGAACTTAATTAAAGAATGTGTGCCAGTTATTTTTATACTTTTACTTATTTAAAAAGGAAAATAATATGAGAATAGAGGAATTGTGTTTTATTTTGGAATAGGAATTGGTGTGTAATGTGGAAGAAAGAGAAAGGTAATTAGTTACCTAATAGTAGAAACTAGTCTTAAAAGATGCTTTGGCCAAAGCTTTGATTCATATATGTTTCATTAATATGCTTGGTTAGTTATAATTTGATTTCTCTTTGCCACCATGTGTCTATGATTTCTACTTACAATATAATGTTAATTAGTTAGATTCATAGTTGCACCATTTCCATTTGATCCATCAATGTCGAGTTGTTAGGCTTATCGTTTAGGGTCAAAGCACTTTTCATTTTAAGAAGAGCCCCGAGGGAGCTAACCACTCCATAGTTTGGGTGGTAAGAGCGCCTGGGCCATACTTCCATCTCAAGATTTACAGTTGGACATGAAGTCTAGAGGCTTAGGAGAGAGGGTTTTTGTTTAGTGTGTTGTCTTGATGACTAAACTGATATAGTCTAAATTGAATGTATATTGATCAAACATGATATATTGTGGTTTCCATACATATTATTGATTGATATATTAATTTTAGACAAGCATTTAACATGTTATTGTATATATTGATCATTGTATCATGATAGTGTGAGAAATTCCATACTATAGCATCTTGTAATATAAGAACTGAATTTAAAAATCTTTGAATAATTTTTTATACTTGAAAGATTACTATATGAAAATTGTACCTTGGACTAGTTGTGACTAGAAGACTATGGCTACCTATCTTTGACTTGCAATAGATTAAATTATATTGATGACATGGCAGTTATCAAAGAAATTGGGTCTTTACATATGGTATCAGAGCATAGTTAATACACTAGGACCTTGTGCTACTCTTGCTTGCTAAGTTGTATACTATTTTTGGTTCAGGAAACCAGTTACAATAATGAATACTAGAAACAACAATTTGGTTGGAACTAGCAATAGTGATGAGCGTAACCTGAATAAGAGGTTAGACAAAATTTTAGCCCTCTTGACTCAATAAGGAAACCCACTTAAACAACAAGATGAACATATGGATCACCTTGAATGGGATCTAAGGGGTAGGCAGAATCAGAATCAAGAGAATGAGGCTCAAAAGAAACTTGAAGAAGATATGAAAGTTGAAGCTCAATAGAAACAAGAAGATGCTCAAATGTTGGAAGCTCTTTGTAAGGCTAAAGAAGATAAAGGAAATGAGGAACAACTAAAATGGAATATTGATGTGAATGTTGGACATCTTAGTAATGAACAAGTGGTAGAGGAGTTGAGTAGGGACCATAAAAAGGTTGTTCCACCTACCTTTGATGGGAAGACTATAGGAGATGATGTAAGGGCATGGATTATCTCTATGGATAAATACGTTCACATTCATAATCTTTTTGGACAATCTAGAGCTTTATGAGGAGCACTCCAACTAATTGGTGAAGCAACCACATGGTGGAACAATGAGATGGTTGAGAGGAAGTTAGGACCATGAAAAATTTCATGGAAAGACTTCTTGACTCTATTTAGGAAAGGATGTTTGCCTCGGCTTTTCTATGGCAGGAAAGTGTTGAGTTCCAAAACCTAATTGAAGGGGTCATGACTGTGACCAAGTATCATGAGCAATTTTGTCACTTAGTGAAATATGTTCCATAGTATTTGTACGATGAAAATTTTTGAATGTGTAAGTTTTATTGGGACTTCATCCAAAAATTGGATCTAAGGTGGAGATGTATGAACCAGAGGCTATGTAATTTTCCTATGCTAAGGTATTTCTTCAAGAGGACAAATTGAAGAAAGTATTTTCCATTAGAGCCTCACTAGAAAGAAACAATAACACTCCAGGATTCAAGAGAAAGTATGAAAATTAGAAATTGAGGGACAATGGCCGACAACAAGTATGGAATATGGGAGGAAAAGGCAAGGGTAATAAAGGGAGGAATACCAATACCACTTAGTACTAGAATAGGGGAAATAACAAAAAATGGAAATAATTGGAGGAATAGAAATGAGAATAACAAGGGACCAAAAACTAGATGCTCCAATTGTTGAGGCAATCATTATGTTGCATAGTGTCCTTAGAATACTAGTCAAAAGAATGGTAAGGCATTGCATGTCCAACACTAAATTCATTTAGTTGTTGACCATTGTCAAGCTAATTTTAAGGTGACTCCTATTTAGTTAGCTAGTAAGCTCTATGGATACTATGTTAATGTTTTAATTGATACTGAAGATACTTAATGCTTCATAGATCTTAAATTAGTATCTTTGTTACCTATTAGAGCTAGTTTCACGACTAAACCATGGATGGTAGAATACAGCAATAAGATAGAGCATAGGGTTGAGCACTATCTATCATCTAGCGAGTTGGAATTTCAAAATTTTCAAATGCAAGTCAATCTTTACATTGCTCCATTAGGATCATATCATGTTATCCTATGTACCAATTGGCTATCTAAACATAAATCTATAGTGAATTGGGAAGAAAAGTCTATTGAATGCCTAAATGATTTAAGGTTGAGTAAAATTATAAAGGGTATGAAAAAGCCTTTGGAATTAAGAGATATATCAGCAATGCAATTAAATAAAGCAAAGAGAAAAGGGTGCATGATTTACGTAGCATATGCAAAGGATCTTGACACTCCTCATAGTTTGAATGATTTACACATTCTACAAGAGTTCCAGGATGTATTTCTAGAGGAATTACTTGAGCTAACTCCTAAGTGAGAATTTGACTTCTCAATAGATAGCATGCCATACAACAACTAAGATGTATGAGCTCAAGATGTAGTTGTTGGAACTTCTAGATAAAGGGGTCATATGCCCTAGTGTATCATCATGAGGAGCACCTCTAATCTTTGTGAAGAATAAGGATGACACCTTAAGGTTATGTATAGATTATTGAATTCTTAAAACAGTGACCATTAAGAATAGATATCCACTTCCTTGGGTAGATAGGTTGTTTGACCAAATGAAGGGAGCGATTGTGTTCTCCAAAATTGACTTGCGGTCTAGATACCATCTACTATGGATCAAAGAGGAAGATATAGTTAAAACTGCATTTAGAACAAGGCATGGATATTATGAGATTTTGGTTTTACCTTTTGGTTTAACCAATGCTCTTGAATCTTTTATGAACATGATGAATAGTGTGTTTAGGGATTTTTTAGATAAGTATGTTGAGATTTTCATTGATGATATATTGATATATTCCAAGAGTGTGGAGGAACATGAGGAACACTTACAACTAGTCTTGCAGTGTCTTAGGAGAAAAAAATGCATGGAAAGCTATGTAAGTGTCTATTTTATCAAAAATTTATTCCCTATTTAGGACGTATTATCTCTTCTAAGGGGATCGTAGTAGACCCTACGGAGATCAAATCCATTCTTGAGTGACCAACACCTTAGAATGTGAGAAAATTTAGAAGATTCATGCGGTTAGCAGGATACTATAGGAAGTTTGTGGAGGGATTCTCTAAGATAGTTGTACCTATTACATCCCTTCAAAGGAAAGGGAAGAGATATGACTGGACTGATGATTGTGAGAAATCTTTTCAACTACTAAAGCATAATCTCACAACCACTCCTATCTTGATCATACCTAACCCTAATGGTTATTTCATAGTTATCACGGATGCTTCAGGTGAGGTTTAAGGTGTACTTATGAAATATGGTAAGGTGGTAGCTTACAAGTCATGAAAACTATAATATTATGAGCTTAATTATGTGCTTCATGATTTGGAGCTAGCTACCATAATGTATGCACTTGTGATGTGGAGACATTACCTTTTGGGTAAGCCATTTGAATTAAAAATAGACCATTTGGGATTGAGGTACATCTTCACACAACCTAATCTTAATGATAGGAAAATTTGGTTAGAATTCTTGAGTGAGTATGGCTCTGGGATTGAATATATTAAGGGGAAAGAAAATAGAGTGGCAGATGCATTGAGTAGAAGAAGACATATTACAGCTATGTCCACTACAAGACACATTTGAAGGAACAATTTTTGTAGAACCTTTAGGGTGATGAGCACTATGGGTTAGTTAAATCAACATTACTCAATGATCCAATAGATCAACATTTTGAGGGATACTCCATAGATAAGGATGGTATATTGAGATACCAAGGAACAATGTATATTCCCAACCAAGAAGGGTTGCAAAAGTTGGTTTTTGAGGAGATACATTGCACTCCATTTTTAGAACATCTAGGGGTAAATAAGATGCTTTCTAATATGAGGCCATTATATTTTTGGCTAGGACTTAAGAGAGATGTGGTTTCTTCTATAACACAATGTTTAGAATGTCAATAGGTTAAGGGTGAACATGTTTACCCAGGTGGAATTTTATATCCTCATGAGATTCCCAAATATAAATGGTAGGTTATTACAATATACTTTGTCCAAGGATTGCCCATAACATGATGCAAATATGATGTCATTTTGGTTGTAGTTGAGAAACTAACCAAAGTAGCTCATTGCATTCCAAGGAGTTTGAAGAGTGGATCCTTGGATTTATCCAAGAAGTTTGTTAAAGAGATTTTTAGATTAGATGGTGTACCAGAGACTATTATATCTAACAGAGACACTACAATGACAACAAGGTTTTGGACAACCTTGAATGCTTCATAGAGTAAATGTTTGAACTTCAATACATCTTATTGCACTCAGATAGATGGACAAACTAAAAGGGTTAATTAGGTACTTGAGGACTTGTTTTGGATGTATTTAATTGATTTACAATACAAGTGGGAGTAGTATCTTCCCTTGGTAGAGTTTTCCTATAATAAATCATACCATGCTTCTTTGGGGATGGCACTAATTGAGGCACTTTATAGAATAAAGTGTCAAACTCCTATCATTTGGCATAGAGCAAAGGATAGAATCATCATTGGTCCTAATTTGTTGAGGGAGATGGAAGAATAAATAACTCTCATTAGAGGAAGGTTGAAGGAAGCTACATACAAACAAAAGAGTTATGTAGACAAGAAATGTACTTTTAGACAGTTTCAAGTAGGGGAAAAAAAATTTCTATGTGTGAGGTCGCACAAGAGTTTCATATCATTTGGCAAGGCTTCTAAGCTTGCACCTAGATATGTGGGTCTTTTTGATGTTTTGAAGGTCATCAATCCTGATGCTTATAGACTTTCCCTACCACCCTCTCTTGCCTATATTCATAATGTGTTTCATGTATCTTTATTAAAACCCTACCATCCAAATGCTTATCATATCCTCAATTGGCATGCCTTGTAGGTATAAGATTTGAGAGTGGTACTAGTGGAGCCTTTCCATGTCATTGATAAATGTACCACCAGAGTACGTGATAGAGAGATATTGTAGTATAGGGTCCAATGGGACCAATTCTCTATTAATAGTGCTACATGGGAGGATGTTGATGATATACTTCAAGCATTTCCTAATTTAGTTGTGCATAGACTATGATATATTATATTAGTTATGTTTTTCAATGGTTATGATACATTGTTGACTTTTATCGACTTGGTCAAGTAATTATGGACCCAAGTTGTTTAGACATGTTGATTTGATACTCTCATTATTATGGATATGCATATGTTTTGGTAATTTATCATAGAGATGGGTTTAAAATGTTGTTGATTATGTTTATGAATTTGATGGTAGAAAAATGATAGAAAATGATGAATATTAAATGGTTATGTAGAAATAGTCATAATGTCAATTGGATTATTGATTTATGGACTAACATACTAGTGGAAATTTGATTTTTGAATATTAAATAGGGGATTGAAGATGGGGGTTTGGTTGAGGTAGAGGTGCCTATCTGCTCGATAAGGAACACCATTTAGATGTTATTAATAAAAAAAAATTCTATCATATTTATTGAAAGGTTGTGTGTTCAATTGTGTGTGATTAAATATTTAATGTTAACTCCTTCACTAGATTTAATTATCTGTTGACATATCTATTTTGGTTTATTTTCATTATACATCAGGTCGATGTCTCTTTCTAGGGGGGGAGGATGTCACAACCCATACTTGCATGCTTCCTTGTTTTCTATGTTGGTGGAGACCCATTTTCTTTTACCTTTTTCATGTAATGTACACTCATTCTTTTTTTGAATAATTTAATAAGAGTGGTGTTTAAAGTAGAATTAATTTAATTGTAGTGGGATTCAAAATAGCACTATTTTTATGATTGTTGGTGGAGACCATTATGTAGCACTATCTTCTATCTTATCATTGGTGGATTAATTAATTTATGTTTTTAGTAATAGTGGTTGTTCATTGATGGAAGTGTAAACAAGATAACAAGATAATGAGGGGGGTGAATCAGAATCTTAAACAGTTTCACTTTTCAACAATTCATTAACCAATTGTCTTATTCATATAAAACTTGTATTAGTAAACTTGTTGTAACATGTAGATCTAATCTATCGCATTCATTAAAATAAAAACATAACACAATATTTGGTTACCCAAAAACCCTCCAAGGTGAAGATAAAACTAGGGTGGGGATGACACCCACAAATCTTCACTACTGTAGTAATAAAGTTAACATGTTAGTGTTACAATGTTTGACCATATTATATGATCTACCCTATGAGGGGTCTACCCTGTTAAAATATTTTGAGACTATTAGGTCTCACCTTGTTAGATTATTTAACACTTACAATAAAGTAAGGCCCCCATTAGGAGATTTACAAAGATCTGTTAAGACCATTCTTTTAAGAGATTTACCCTAATTCAAGTTGACTAGAGTTGATTCAGTACCTAACTCTCAATTTTATCTATAACTAATTTTGAATCTTCTCTTTGCAAACTGATCCTCTCTTCTGATATGATAAAGCCTTTCTTCCCCTCCACAACATTGATTAGGTCACATGTTTAGTTAAGAGATAACATAATACTTCTACTTGGATTTTGATCTGATCTTGGTCCTTCACTTCACCATTCACATATTAATCCTTGTCTATCACTTATCTATATTGTTCACATCTATCTTCCTTATCTCTTATCTAGGTTAAAATGTTCTCAATTTAAAGAGTTATGTAAAGAGTTTTCTATATGCTTCCATATGTCCCCTCTTCATTTGAGTCATTGATAAAAAAACATAGGGATCTATGATCCACATCATAAGACATGTAAAACTCTCTGTAATAACCTCTACAAATATTAAATTTTATTTCCATGTTGGCTTGAAAATGGTTTACCTCAAAGCTGTCATCATTTTGACTTGTATGTAAACTCTACATTACTCAGCACTTATTGTCTTTAATACTTGGCATGTTGATAATGCTTGGTTTGTACTATACTCGGTGCTTACTATGTAACTCAATAATTATATACTTGAACTACTCATTAGGTTTTGAACGTGGCTTTTATAGAAAATAATTGCTGACCACATACTTTCTCAAATCTTATAGAGCTTGGTATATACATGTTTATATATAACTTGGCCTATATAGAGTAGCTCAGTTGCAGTGATGACCATCTGACTTTGCCTAGTAAATCACTAAGTGTTTGACACTAATAGACACTAATAGCTAGAGATACCAACAATATCCCCCTTTGACATTAGTGGCAAAAACACTTTGTCATGATTACATTATTACAAATGCAATCTAATATGAGTACTCCCTCTAAGTCTTATGACTCGGTTCAATGTAAAACTTCAAAAGTTGTGACTCATGTCGAATGAATAATGAATAAACAATGTATAAATGAATAGTTATCCACATACTATAAATAGTATGATATCACAATATCATACCATGTTTTCCTTCTAAAATTTGCACTTTATTGCCCATTTATTTGTCAATTCCTCCTCAACTACTGTATGACAATCATTAACTGTTGCATGACAATCATTCCCCATTTTTTTTGACACTTATGTCATGGTTTTTGGGGTTAAATGGGTGGAAGAAAACCATATTTATCAATTAATTTTTTATGAACTTGGGTGATCATGGAAAGTGCATGATCCCAAGTGGTTCTTGCTGCCTCTAAAGTGTGATTTCATAACTATAACAGTGTTGCTAAATTAGTCAAGCTATCAACCACTAAAAGATTGTGATCTTCTTTGATAAGATATTGTGTTGATTGAATTTCCCTTTGGATGAAATTTAAATGAGGTATTAATATATCTTGAATAGAGATCAATTTGAACCTCATTTTGTTTTAAGTTACCTAAAGTTTGGCCAATTTGCCTTGAGCATTCAATAACTTATTGTAGTGGTCAATACTGGATTCTACTAATTCTGAAATAATATTGTTGGATCTTTAAATCTTATCTTGAATCTATTTCATTTGTCCCTAATTGTCATTTTTTAATTTTGGCACATCTAACAAAAAGTTGTAACCTCTATGTAAGTTTTGTCATATTCTATACATGCTCCTGTAACTGACCTTCCTACTCGGTAATCATTGTAGAAACTTTATGCACAACCCTATTCTCAAATCTTCTCCCTGACCAATCCATGAGTTTCTCATTGGATTCTATATCACCAACATTTACTTGTTCAACAATATTTACAAGTTGGGTAATTATTGGGACTTCACCATCAAAATTTTGAATATCAAAAGCTTCAACAAAAATGTTTTTAACATCATATAGCACCTTCTTTTGTTTATGCTCTCTCCTTAGTTCTTCTCGCTTCTTCTTCTTTGCTAAAGTTTCTTGCAACAAATTTTTTCCCTCTAATATAATATTTTCCAAATCTAATTGTGGCATTTCAATTACTTCACCTAGACTAACTTCAATATCTGATGAGGTGTATTTTATTGATTTAGCTTAACTCGAAAAAGGATTGGTGTTGCCCAGCACTACTTTGGGAGTTGGTGAGGGGGTTTCACCACTCGGTCATGTTGGTGCATCAATTCTTGAGACAATAATATTTGAACTTGTTTTAGCTTTGCTCACCTCTTTATTTACCTCAATGTGAGGTGCTAACACAATTTTACCTTCTACACTTGTGTCCTTTATCTTCGTCACTACCTGTTTAACTATCTCTATGAGCCTTGATTTCTTGGCCTTTAGAGTGCCAGAGGTGTTGACATGTATTGGTGACATTTTTCCTTACAGACTTGACATAGCTGAACCTTCTCCATTACTATGATCATCTTTGATGGTCACTATCTCGGTTCCCTTCTTTGTATCTGTTGCCTTGGTGGATAACCGAAAAATGCTTTTCCAAAGTAATTCATCTTATTGTGCTATAGCTTCAATTTTATTTTTTAATATCATAAAAATTTTATACTTAGGAAAAAATTTGTTCTTGTACTTCTCCAAAAATATTTCCTTTTGATCTTGTGACAGATTAAGCATAACCTTGACTAGAGTGTCAGTTCTTATCTTTTTCTCTTCCACTTCTGCTTGTTGCCACCTTCTTTCAAGTCTATCATAGAAATATGTGGGTATCTTCTTCTCAACATCATTTGGAGCTAACTTATGATTAGTAATCATATCTATCATAGTCTCCTCAACTTTGGTACTATCACTATTATCTAATGTGTCATATTTTACAAATCTAAAACTAAAAATCCTAAAGATCTTCTATGATTTTCACATAAATCATCAATAGGTTTAGTTCTCCCTATGGGAGGTCCTTTGACTAATATCCTTCTCTCTTTTTTAGATACATTGGGCTCAGTAGTCTCTACTACTCTTTATTTTGCAATCTGCTCATCACTAGTAGTTGCCCTGGTCCTTGGCTTAGTTGGTGGTAGAGGAGAGAGAGGTTTCACCACTGGCTTCTTTTCAATTCTTTTAGCCTTCTTTCTAGGTGGAGTGGAAAAAATTGGGGCATTACCATTGTCTCCTTCCTCTTCTTTCTCTTCCTCATCATCACTACCCTTTTCTTCATCTTCTCCAAGACCTTATGTGATCTGCAATGGTTCCTTACATTTGCCTAGGGTCCCTAGTTTTGCTTCTAGGTTTTCAATCATTCTCTTACCTTTCTTATCCTTAGAAGATATTTTAATATTCATAGTTATTTTGGCCTTAGCTTCCTCATATTTTCCAAAATATTTAGCTTTTGTGTCTATTTCTTCCATAATGCAACAATTTTTGCATTCAATAAGTCACTATCAATTTCATAATCAAAACATTGTAACCAAGCCTTCCTTAGCTTTACTGCCTATACAAATGTCTTATTTGTATCTACAAGAAAAAAATATATCATTTTAATACCTAGTTACCAATTCTTCAGGTATTCCATCCTCATCTTCATTCTTTTCTTGAATTCCTTAAAATAAGTATCCATGACATTCTCAAAATGTGCTCCAAATCACCTTAAAATCTATTGCTAGTCACTCAAATCACCAAATTGCTCTGTGATCTTGACATTTGTATGTAAGGTGTGAGATAATGTCTTCAAATTTTGATATATACCTTCTTTTTGTTGATTTAAGGTCTCCATTAATGTCATTTACTTTGGTAGGTGGAAGTCAGTTGTCTCGATCGATATTGGTGCTTCAAACTAGGTCTTTATTATATAGGTTGGTCTCTTATGTCTCACTCGACCTCTATCATCTAACTTGGCCTATACACCAATTTACTTCTAAAGTACTTGGTCCATGTTGCAATGCTTGGTCAATATAGACAATTTTACTGATGTTTGACATTGACTATATAAATGGTTCTATTATACTAATCCTTTCACAAATATTTTCTTGTGCATCTCTACATATGCAAGTATGAACTTTGTCATATTTCATGTAAGGAAATTATGTATGGTATATCAATTAAGTATACAGTTCCATACATAACTGTCTTGCTTAGTTTGAGATGACATGATCACCTTCTCCATTGGATTGGGTGACCTTGACTCCATTTGCTCCATTATTTCCATCTTCTACTTTCTTTTTCCATGTTTGATTCATCTCCTTCTTTACTTGTTCAATGTCCACTTTACTTTACCTTTGTCTTTGATGTGATTTACTTAAGCTACTTGAGTCCTATAATTCTTCTTAAATGTCCAAACTTGTGACCCTTGGAACATGCATTGTTAGGTACATAATTTTGCCTCTAATTTTTCGAATAGGGTTTTGTTTGTGATCTGCATTCATATGCATTGTGCCCATACTTCTAATAGTTATGGAAATATCCTTCAAATCTAGGTGTGGTAAGTGCTTTCCTCATTCTTGACCTACACTCATGTATTTGATGTCCTTTTTTCTTGCAATAAAAATAATAACCAATAAATTTGGGTTTAGGATTTTGCATACCATGTTTACTTTAGCAAATGTTTGCAGTATGACCAAGTTTTAAATACTGATGGTATGTTGGTTTTCCCTTTGACTTTTCATCCCTTAGTTCTTCATTCCTGGATGATTCTCCTTGCTTGGTGCATGAATGTCTTGAGCCATCATTACTGCCAGATGACTTCATAATTTCTTAAAAGTATTTATTTCTTCTTTTGGTTTGTTGAATCTTTTCATAAATTCTTTCTCATTTTTTAGTTCATTCTTTAATATGTCCTTCTATGCTCTAAGACTTTCTCTTTCCACATCCTTTTGATTTAATTTCTAATTTGCAAGCATCAGTTGATTTATCATGTCCAATTGAGTTTGTGAGCTTTTGCACATCTAATATCATTTCTTCAAGTTTGGTAGCCATTACCCTTTTGTCTTGTTCAACCATAGCCTTGTCTTCTTCAACTTTCTTCTTTTTCTGGGTCACTTCACATAGTCTTACTAATTGGATTTCATGTTCCCTTTTTAGTCCTCTTATTTCTTCATTTAGGAGTTTGTTCTTTTCAAGTACATCTACAAATGCTTTTTCATTTGGACTGATTGGTTTAAATAGTCCTTCAGTCTCAACTTCTTCATAGGTAAATTGTTTATCCTAGATAGCCCAATCCTCTCTTCTTTTTAGGGATTTCTTCATATCTTGTCTTGCTTTCTCAAGTTCCTATAGTATGAGTTGGATATCAATCACTAGATTCTCAATAACCTTGTCGAGTTTATAAGCCTCTGTCTCCAAGATCTAATCTCCAAGCGATTAATCTTCTCTAATAGAACCAATGCTCTAATACCAATTTTTGATTGATGGAAGTATAAATAGGATAACAAGATACTGAGAGGGAGGGTAAATCAGAATCTTAAACACTATCACTTTTCAACAATTCATTCACACATTCACTAGTTATCTTATGCATGTAAAACTTGTAAGAGTAAACTTGTTGTAACATGTAGATCTAATCTATCACATGCATGAAAATAAACACTTAACATAATATTTGGTTACCTAGAAACCCTCCAAGGTGAAGGTAAAACTAGGGTGGGGATGACACCCAAAAATCTTCACGGTTATAGTAATAAAGTTAACCTATTAGGGTTACAATGTTTGACCATAATATATGATCTACCCTATGAGGGATTTTCCCTGTTAAAATCTTTTGGGAATATAAGGTCTCTCCTTGTTAGAGGATTTAACACTTACAATAAAGTAAGGAATCTATTAGGATATTTACAAAGACATGTTAAGACCACTCTCTTAAGAGATTTACCTTGATTCAAGTTGACTAGAACTGATTCAATACCTAACTCTCAATCTTGTCTGTAAGCTTATTTCAAGTCTTCTCTTTGCAAATTGATCCTCTCTTCTAATCTAATAAAGCTTTTCTTCCCCTTTGCTGAACTAATTAGGTAACTTTTATTGCTAAGAGATAACATAACACCTTTTCATGAGCCCAAATTGACAAAAATATTTTATATGTTAAAACATGTATGGAGATTATGACATCAAGTAATATGATATATTGAAATGATATAAAAACCACCCTTGATAAATAAATAAAATAATATCCATTTATAATTATACATGATCATTCAATACAATGAAACATATGTTTGTTAATGAATGTTATTTTAAATTATATAATAAAAAAATCCTAAATTATTATTAAAGTAATCATATTAATATATTTCAACAAATTGATCTATCCAAAACTTAAAGAAATAATGAAGTAAATGGATTGGGAGTCATGACCCATGCCCATACCCTGTGGTAACTCTTGCGACATATGAATATAGAGATATAAACACATGGGATGGGGTATGACAGAATGAATTGGAAGGACATCGTAACAATCAAAGGTTACATAGTATTAAGGAGGATCAAGGGTGATTAGGTCTTGGAATTATTTATGATAACTGAGAGGTGGGGGGGGTTGAATTAGTCATCCAAGGTCCAGATGTACAAATACAACTTTTCAAAACTTAGTGAACCCATATCCATAAAACATTTTCATCATGCATGCATCCAGTAAATCATACAATCACTTAAACTTGTAGGTTATTGTCAAATCAACTTTGTAGCAATGTAAGCATGAAATATAATAGATTGAATAACACATTTGACACAATGACTTAACATGAAAACCCAATTTGGAAAAAACCACAAGTAACATGCTACTCATTCTTACTCTTTTGAAGTGATGCCCTGTGAAAGGCCTACCCTATTAAAAGTTACAATGCACATTATTAAATGTGACTTGGTTAGAGGATTTTAGTCACCCTGTTAGGAGTGAGCCTTGTTAGAGGACTTTAGATCATTCACTTGGAATGTCACCTGGTTAAAGGATTTACAAATAACTATTAGGTTAACCTTAATCCAAAGGATTTGCCCTAGACTAATACAATGATTAGAAAGTATCAGTAATGCTTGATCTAATAACAACTTACAATTTTATTTTGCAGATTACAAATCACTATTTTTAGTCCTCCATTCTGCTTGACTTTCACACACTTCATCTCTAACAACTTGTTCACCCTTCAAGTATCCATACTCTTAAACCTTCTTTCTTTTCTTTCTAATAGTAGTATGTTCTCTTAGTTCACTGAATGAAGCAATACCCTAGACTCCTTGTCTTCCTTATGTTCTCACACATGACAACCTTTGCTTCTAACTGATCATCTCTATAAATAGAATATTAAGATCTTTTGCCATTCGTCCTCCTTCATCCATTTTAGGGTTAGGTTGGATTAGGTAGGATTCAATGAATCTACCCATCATTTCATTTCATTCCCTTCTAGAAACTTCTCCTTCAATCCTCTTAGAATTTGCCTCCTAACAATTCATCTTGAATTTTGTGCCACCAGCTCGTCAATCTTATCTTCTACATTGTTTACACAATCCAAGAAATCAAATTTTTTGGCTCAAATTAATCGAATTCATGATATTTCTCATAATGCTAACACTCAACATTAAATTGCTTATGATGCTCAGTACATACTATGTTGCTCGGTATCCACTATAAAAATTCTCTACACGAACTAAAGTTTACTGGTGCTCAGCATCAACTAAAATTTACTCAGCTTACACTATATCACTTAGCATACACTGAACTTTGACTTTTCTTGACTCTAACTAATTTTTTGCTCAACTTACAAAAAAATTTCTTGGCACCTAGTGTGCAAATTGTTAAGCTTGGCAAACATACTTTGTTTAACTTGTTCTTCTGAATTTAATCAATGTATCCATTCTTTGCAACCTTAAGTAGATTATTAATGCACTATAATATTATTGTCTTAACTGATCCTTGTTCTCCTTTTCCATATCATAACTCAACCTTTCCTCTAGGTGTTATTGTTACCTCATTTGATCAAATCCTCTTCATCAATCAAACAAATGATAGCACTCAAATAATCTAAGCAATTGTCTTACTAGCAAGTAGCAGGTTTGACATCAGTGAAAAAATAATGATTAAAATACATTTCCATTCTTGTATTAATCTATTTTCAACAATCTCCCTCTTTGGCATTGATGGCAAACCAAACTGACCAAACTCAATCAGTACAACCAACAAAATACCAAAAAGAAAATAATTCCTTGTATTGAAACCTCTTCATCTATCAACAACTTTTCATCTTCTAAATAGGTTACAAAATTTTGCTCTAATCAATAAACAATCAATCAATTCATCCTTATGACTCCCTTTGGCTCACTTCTTATATCTCTTTTGACATTATTAATCGGTTACTAGATATTCCATGTTTCTTTTGTGTTTTCTTTCATCTCCCTTTGTGACAACAATATCTCCCTCAGCAGTCAGGATTTCTCCCTCGGTAGGATTTTTCCCTCTTTGACAATAATGCCAAAGACTTGTCATCTTAATATGTAGATATGAACATTTTTTAGTTTCTCCCTAGGTCACCTAGTTTGTGATTGATTTGTAGTTCTAGCTCTTTGACTACTTTAGGCAGCTCCTAAAGTAAGATCCACTGCAACAATGTGTAACATATGTCAATTATCTTATTTGATGCAGGGCACTTCTCATGCTTCTTAAATTGCCTTTGATAGGAGTATCATTCCTAGTTTACCTCTTAGATACTCATGAGCATCCTTAGGTAATGCTTTTGTGAAGATATTAGCTATTTTCTCTTTTGTGTTAATATATTCCATCTTCGCCTCTTTATCTTGAACTAACTCTCTTAAGTAATGATACTTGATTGCAATGTGCTTAATCTTTGTATGCATTATAGGATTCTTTGATATATTTATAGCACTTTTATTATCATAATAAGTTATCACAGGTTTAGCAATGTCCTCCTTCATACCATTGAGCAGTTGTTTGATCCATATAATGTTTGTACAATTTACTACTGCAACAACATATTCAGCTTCAGCAGTAGATTGAGATATACAATTTTGTTTCTTGATAATCCATGTAACCAGCCTTTTGCCTAAGAAAAATACTCCTCCATTAGTGCTCTTTATATCATCAATATTTCCATCCCAATCAGCATCAATGTAGGCTCTTAATTCAAATTTCTCATTTTTATTATAGTATAGATTGTAGTCTTTTGTTCCTTTTAGATATTTCATTATTCTCTTAATAGCAATAAAATTATTCTCCCTAGAATTAGCAGAGACTCTTGCAACTATCTCAATAGATAATGCAATATCAAGTCTTCTGTGTATTACATATTGTAATTTTCCAATCATAGACTTGTATAATGTTTGATTCACTTCAACTGAATCATCATTCTTTGACAATTTATGTCCTATCACCATAGGTGTGTTTACTGTCTTGGAATCTTCCAATCCAAAGGTTTTCACTATCTCCTTTACATATTTTGACTGAGTATTATATATACCATATTTCATCTAATGTACTTGCAAACCCACAAAAAACTTGATCTCTGCAAACATAGACATTTCAAATTATTTCTTCATTTTATTTGCAAAAGATTTACATAAAGTATCTTAACCTCCAAATATGATATCATCAACAAAAATTTCAGATGGTAAAATACCTTTTCCCTTCTCTATCTTCAAGTATAGATTTTTTTTATCATTAGTCCTCTCAAATACAATGTTCACAAGATAATTATGAAGCATTTCATACCATGATCTTGGTGCTTGCTTCAAACCATATAAAGCTTTGTGTACTCTACATACCATGTTTTTTTTGTTAGCATCAACAAAACCTTATGGTTGTTCTATATAAACCTCTTCCTCCAATATACCATTCATAAAAGCAGACTTAACATCCATTTGATAAACTTTGAAACCTTCGTATGCATAGTAAGCAAGTAGAGTTCTTACTCCATCCAATCTTGCAACAGGAGTGAATGTTTCTCCATAGTCTATCCCTTCTTCTTGTGCATATCATTTACAAATTAATCTTGCCTTATTTCTTATGACTTCACCATTTTCATCTAACTTGTTTCTATATACCCACTTGGTGCCAATCACATTCTTATCTTCTTGGCTAAGAACTAGAGTCCATGTCTTATTTTTCTCTATTTGTTCAATCTCTTCTTTCATGGCTTTACTCTAGTCCACATCTTCTAAGGCATCTTTCACTATTTTAGGTCTTGCATGCAAAGAAAACATGTATCATTTCTCATCTTGTTCCATTTCATTGGTCTAGCATCTTTATCTCCAATGATTTGCGTAGCAAGGTGATGTCTCTTGACATACTTTAATAATCTTGGTTCTACTCTATTTTCCTCAATTGGTCTATCAAATTTTGAACCACTGTGTACACCTCTACCAAGTAGTTCAAAATCCCTTTCATGTACACTAATCTCTTAATCAAAATGTGCCTCAACATCATTTTGTAACTTGGCACCTAAATGTAGCGTAGCTCAATTACTGAATGCAACTCAACATTCATAGTATGTAACTCGATAGTCACTAAAACTTGTTGCTAATTTACAGCTTAATTTACAACATCTGCATCCATAGGCATACCTTCATAAAAGTATACAAATGATTTGTATTCCTCTAGTTCCTTCATAGGTTTAGCGTCATATACTTATGTATATTCATCAAATTCCACATTTGCACTTTCCAGGCAATTCAGTATGAACAATCTCTAATATTCCTTTAGAGGTATGAGTCTTACTCTTAAAACTTGACTTCATCATTTTTCCTAACTGACATTGTTTGCAAATTATGTTTTCAAGTTTCTTCAACTTAGGAAAACCTCTAAATCTTCTCATATTATTGATACTAACCAAGTTATCAAAATTAACATGACATAACCTCTTGTGCCATAGCCACGCATTAGCAAATTCTACAACTAAACAAGTACCTCCTCTATATCAAGGTAGAATAAATTACCTCTATTTTGATTACCTTTTCCAATTAGTTTTCCTTGTTCTCAAACTTAACCTTACAACTTGAATTATTTAGTTGTAACACACTCAACAAATTATAGTTAAGTCCTTCAACATAATAAGCACTGTCACATAAAATCTTTTCTATGAGTTTGATAGAACCTTTTCCTTTTATTAGAGAAGGTGCATCATTACCAAACCTTACACCATTTCCATCATAATAATTCAGGGTAATGAACTTACTTTTATCTCCAGTCATGTGATTTGAGCACCCATTGTCAATGATCCATCTGTCATTCTTGTTCACACAAGACACCAATCCAGTTGCCTCATCCTCATCAAATTCATCTTTCATTACAACATACACAACTTCATCATCATGATCGTCAGATCCATCTCTTGTTTCTTCTTCAAAAATGTAGCAATACTTCTTACCTTTGTCTTTGTAATCTTTATTGTCTTCATATCTTCTACTTTTGTATTTGTCTCCACCTCTGTAATTCTTCTTGTCTAGACATCTAGCAACAATATGACCAACCTCATAGCAATTGAAACATATGATAGGTAACTTACCTTTGAATTTTCCTTTACCTCTATGAAATCTCCTTACTATTAGTGCTTCAAGTTTTTCTACATCCTCCTCATATGTATCATTGTCACTGGACACATATTTTACCTTTTTCTTCTTCTTCTTCTCATTAGGGTCCTTCAATGACATCTTGGCTTTGAAAGAAGATTCAACATTGTTAGGATTGAAATTATCAAAATTAGATAGCTCAAAATTTGTGAGCCTACCTACCAAACCTTCAAGAGTCAGATAAGAACCTAGTACACATCTTAGTTCTTGTATTGTAGAAACTCTAATAGCATAAACGGGCAACATTGTTCTCAAAAATTTGTTTAGTAAAGTCTCATCATCTATCACACCAATAGATCCTCTTATTGCATTAACAACATCCTTTATCATAGAGAAATAGTCTCACCTTATTGCATTCTCATATCATCAAACTTACTTCTAAGACTTTCAGATTTGGCTCTTAAAACATTTGCATCACCCCCATAGATGGTGTGTAGAGCATCCCAGATTTTCTTTTCACTATTACAACCGTTGATATCATCAAACTCAGCATAACTTAGGGTCTATTTGGTTGCTAGAATATGATTTGAGAATTGGCATTCAGAAACCTTGATTTGGGATTCTAGAACTTGAAATCTAGATTACTATTTTGAGGATTTGATTTGGGACCATTTGGTTCACCAAGATTTCATTATGAGAATACACATTTCCACCGTTTGCTTGCACATTTCTGGGAATAGAATACCGCCCAGAATAAGCAAGCTAGGGTAGGTCCAACTGGTATGACTTGAAGGTGGGTGCTTGGACACTGTGTTATTATTTTAGACAACCATCAAAATTCCCAAAATCAAGAGGCTTACAATTTCCTCGATTTCTTATCACTGTTGCAATAGTTGTTACCATTGTTGTTCAAGATATGTATAGAACCTGAATTAAGGCTTTGAGCTTTTGAAGCATATTTAACACTTCACATGGCTTTGAGCACAAAAATTGGTAACATTCATCTCCCTAACTTGTCTTTCATCTTGTGGCATAAATACATGGTTGAAATACCTAACTTGATGGCTACAGCGGCAACCCAGTGCAGGAAAACATCTATCAGAGAAGATGCTCGAACAGTTTTTGAGGCCGTCGAGAGCAATCTTTAACATATCTACCATTTTGACAAGAATATTGGCAGTGGGAGGCAGACCGTCCATAGATGGCAGAGGAAGCTACAAGTTAGGGTCATGACTTCATAGCGAAAGTGGCAACCAGAGCAGATAAAATGGAGAGCAAAAGCGACAACGGCAGACATGAAAAAAGTTTCTTTTCATTAATTTGGAATGCTTTTTTTTTCAAAAATGGAATTAAAATAGCTATTTAAGCAATACCAACTATTTGAAAGGAATACTAAATCCTCGAATTGGAGGATAAATGAGGACATAGAATTCTAATTTTTTTGAATTTTAATTCCCATTTCATCGACCCAAACAATGGATTATGATTTTTTCATAATTGAAAATTCTAATTCCTATTGATATCCATGAACCAAATGGGCCCTTAGGGCATAGGCAATCTCCAACATTGCTTGGTTGTGTTCTTTCTTCTTTTTTAGATCTTTAGCAGTTAGAGCTCCAACAAGATCAACATACTCATTAGTAATGGTAGATTGTGCATAATCTCCAAGACCTCCTAGGTGTAGCTTCATCAAACTTTGCCATGCAAGAAAGTTGTCTCTATTAAGCTTCGGTACCTCTCTTTTTAACATCTTGATCTTTTTGCTTCTAGTACCTTCCAACTAGTCCTTGTAAGTAGATGACTCTAATACCAACTATTGGAATTATTTAGAATAATTGGGGGATGAATCAGTTATATAAGGTCTAGATGTAAAAATAAAACTTTTCATAACTTAGTGAACCCATATCTATAAAACATGTTCATCATGCATGCATCCGTTAAATCATGCAATCACTTAAACTTGTAGGTTACTGTCAAATTAACTTTGTAGAAATGTAAGCATGAAACATAAAAAAAATTAATAACACATTTGACACAATGATTTAATGTGGAAACTCAATTTGGGAAAAACCACAAGTAACATGCTACTCATTCTCACTCTTCTGAAGTGATGCCCTGTGAAAGGCCAACCCTTTAAAGGTTACAATGAACACTGTTAAAAGTGACCTGGTTAGAGGATTTCAATCACCCTAGTAGGAGTGAACCTTGTTAGAGGACTCTAGATCATTCACTTGGAATGTCACCTGGTTAAGAATTTAAAAATGACTACTAGGTCACCCTTAATCCAAAGAATTTACCCTAGATTGATATAATGATTAGAAAGTAACAGTAAGGCTTGATCTGATAAAAACTTACAACTCCATTTTGTAGATTATAGATATATGTTTTCAGTCCTCCATTATGCTTGGCTTTCACACACTTTAGCTTTGACAAATTTTTCACCCTTCAAGCATCCATACTCTTAAGCCTTCTTTCTTTTCTTGCCAATAATAGTCTCTTCTTTTAGGTCACTGAATGAAGCAATACCCTAGACTCCTTGTCTTCCTTAGGTTCTCACACATGACAACCTTTGCTTCTGACCAGCCATCTCTATAAATAGAAAATTAAGATCTTTTTGTGTTCATCCTCCTCAATCCATTTTATGGTTAGGTTGGATTAGGTAGGATTTAATGAATCTACCCATCATTTCATTTCATTCCCTTCTAGAAACTTCTCCTTCAATCCTCTTTGAATTCGCCTCAAAATGGTTCATCTTGAATTTTGTGCCCATAGCTAATCAATCTTATCTTCCACATGATTCACACAATCTAAGAAATCAAATTTTTTAACTCAAATTCATCAAATTCATAGTTTTTCTCATAATGTTGATAGTCGGCATTAACTTGCTTCTGATGCTTGGCACATATTATGTTACTCAGCATCCATTATCAAAACACTCAGCATCAACTAAATTTTACTAGTGCTCAACATCAACTAAACATTGCTTAGCTTACAATTTATCACTTAGCATACACTAAACTTTGACTTTGCTTAGCTCCAACTAATTTTCTGCTTGGCTTACACAAAGTTTTCTTGGCACTTACTGTGTAGATTGTTAAGCTTGGTGGACATACTTTGTTTAACTTGTTCTTCTAAACTCAATCAATGTATCCATTCTTTGCAACCTTAAGTAGATTATCAATGCACTATAATATCATTTTCTTAACTTATCCTTGTACTCCTTTTCCATATCATAACTCAACCTTTCCTCTAGGTGTTATTGTTACCTCATTTAATCAAATCCTCTTCACTAATCAAATAAATGATATTACTCAAATCATCTAGGCAATTGTATTACCAGCAATTAGTAGGTTTGACATCAATGAAAAAATAATGATTAAAACACATTTTCATTCTTGTATCATTTTTTATTCAACATTAGGTAGGTGGGCTAGTATCAATATTACCATGTCACCATGCAAGATTAAGGGAGTGTAGTGAAACCGATATCCTTTTCATCACAGGAGATAGGAAGGAACATTAGTGAATGAACCTCCTATAAATGATTGTGTAAATGACATCAATGGCATACCAATTGTGGTGGGTGTGAAGAACCATAATAGTGGCCACATCACTGTCAGCTAAGGTAGGTAGGAATATTTATATATAAGGGATAATGTGCATTATTATTAGTTATACTATGAATATTTAGAGGTAAGGAATATTTAATTGTATTTAGTTATTGTGTAATGGTACTATGAGTATTACATAATAATAGTAAGTTTATATTGAGTTTATATGATTTATAATGTCAAAATTATTAATGATCCTAATTAGTGTTTATAGAAGGAATAAATAGATATGATAATGAATGTAGCACTGATCTATATTTAATATTATATAAATTTATACAAAGGGAATGTAGTGGATTAGTTAAGTAAATCTTTTAGACCTTTTAGGGATAACTTTCAAGGATGATATCTAACTAACTAAGGGTTGTTTCAAGGAACACAGGGGACCTTCACAAAGGATTATGAAGCCCACCTTGAAATGTAGTTTCAAGAAGGAAGGCCAAATAATCAAGGGTCTTTCCTCAAAAACCCAGAGGATCCTCCGAGAGGGTTAGGAAGCCTAATTGTATTATTCCTTAAGGATGTGTAGAAATAATGGCATTTCCTTGTTATTAACCATTGGAATCAAATTTAATAGTCTATGTTGCTAATAATTTCTACAGGTAAACTTTGTCCCTAATAATGAGGACATTACAGTGGTATTAGAGCATAATCATGTCATCCTATGGAAATGGTTAGTCCATGCATCATCACACCTTAAAGAATGATGGCCAAGGAACTAGCCCAAGAAGAAAGAAAATTTATAGAACAGACTAATGAGAGATTTGAAAGGGCTGAAAACTTCAACAAGGTACTACTAGAAGCTATACATAAATTAAGCAGTAATAATAACAAAAATGAAAGACTTAACTCACAAAGGGATCATCATTCCACTCATGAAGAAAATGAACCCTTGTCACAAAGTTCAATGCCATGAGAAACATTCCCCTCGTTCATTCTGAGAGAAGAAACTATTGTGAATAATGGAATGACCACTCATAGTACGGAATAAATTGCACAAATGTATGCCAGCTTGGATCCCAATCTTTGACAACTTATTCCCTTTAAAGAATACTATGAATCTAAACTTGTAGAAAATAGAAAGAAACATCATGTAGATGAAGACTTTTAGAAGAAGGTAAATAAGGTAAAATCATCGTGTTTTGATGCGTTGGGAGAGGAAATTGCTCAATCATGGGTCCAAAAGTTAGATACATATCTATCCTATAGTCCTATAATAGAAAAAGGTGATGTCAATTTTGTGATACTTCATTTAAGAGGATCAACCCACAAATGGTGGCACTACGGCCAAATTTCCCTAGGACTCAAAAAATAACCTCCTATAGTGAATTCACTCAAAGATTAATGAGTAGGTTTGATCTAAGGGATCCTAAATGGTACTTCCAATAGCTAACTCACCTAAAACAATCAAGGTTACTAGAAGAATATGAAAATCAATTTAAAGACCTTTCTATAATGGTTCTGAATCTATATCTGGGTCAACTCACTCATTTATTCATAGAAGGACTTAAAGAATCCATTAAAGCACAAGTGAAACCCTTTGAGCCCCAAAATATAGAAGCCATTAGAAAAGAGAAAAAAATCAAGTCAAATATGATAAAGAAAAGACCCAATGATCTCCTAACAACAATGTCCCAACAAGGTGCAACATAAAAAAAAGTAATCAAGGAAGACCATGTTACATATGTCATGAACCATGGAGTAGGAGACATCAATGCCAGAAAAGATAGGAACTATTAAAGGAAAATTTGTGTTTCAAATGCAAGGGGCCTTGGAGTCATGACCATCAATGTAAGAGAGGAAAAATAAACCTAATAGAAGAAAGATGCAGTGATGAAAGTCCAAGTAAAAGAACAAAGATTGATGAACAAGAACATAATATGTGATCAACTTATGAAAGCATTGTGAGATCATTCCTTTGTGAAATAGAATATTTGCTTGAGGATAAGAAATTTTGGGAAGGATGGACTGTTATGAGCCCAAATTGATAAAAAAATATTTCATATGTTAAAACATGTATGGAGATTATTACATCAAGTAATATGATATACTCAAATGATATAAAAACCACTCTTGATAAATAAAAAAATAATATCCATTTATAATTATGCATGATCATTCAATAAAACCAAATATATGTTTGTCAATGAATGTAATTCTAAATTATATAATAAAAAAATCCTAAATTACTATTAAAGTAATCATATTAATATATTTGGGCAAATCGTTCTATTCAAAACTTAAATAAATAATGAAGTAAATGGGTTGGGAGTCACGACCCCTAACCATACCCTTTGGTAACTCTTACCACATACAAATATAGAGGTATAAATACATGGGATGGGGTATGAAGAAATGAATTGGAAGGACATCACGGCAATCAAAGGTTACACAGTATTTAAGGAGGATCAAGGGTGATTAGGTAGGTGGGCCAGTATCAATATTACCATGTCATCAAGAAAGAGTACGGGAGCATAGTGTGACTGATATCCTTGGTGCCATGGAAGATAGGAAGGAATGTTGGCAAATGAACCTCCTCTAAATGATCATACAAGTGGCGTCAGTGCCATTCCAATTATGGTGGGTACAAAGAAACATAACAGTGGCCACATCACTGTCAGCTAAGGTAGGTAGCAATATTTAGATATAAGGGATAATGTGTATTATTATTAGTTATACTATGAATATTTAGAGGTAAGGAATATTTAATTGTATTTATTTATTGTGTAATGGTACTATGACTATTACATAATAATAGAAAGTTTAGATTTAGTTTATATGATTTATAATATCAAAATTATTAATGATCCTAATTAGGGTTTATAGTACAAATTAATAGATATGATAATGAATATAGCATTGATCTATATTTAATATTATATAAATCTATACTAAGGAAATGTAGTGGATTTGTTAAGAAAGTCTTGTAGACCTCTTAGGGATAACTTTCAAGGATGATGGCTAACTAACCGAGGATTGTTTCGAGGAACATAGGGTACCTTCATAGAGGATTATGAAGCCTGACTTGAAAGGTAGTTTCAAGAAGGAAGGCCAAATAATTGAGGGTTTTTTCTTAGAAACCCAGAGGATTAGGAAGCCTGATTGAAGTATCCCTTAAGGATGTGTAGAAATAATGTCATTTTCTTGTTATCAACCATTGGAATCAAATTTAATAGTCTACATTGCTAATAATTTGTATAGTTAAACTTTGTCCCTAATAGTAGGGTCATTACACACTTCTACTTGACTTCTGATATGATCTTTGATCCTTCACTTCACCATTCCCATATTACTCCTTATCTATCACTTATCTATATCATTCACATCTATCTTCCTCATCTTTGATCTAGGTTAAAATATTCTCTATTTAAAGAGTTCTATAAAGAGTTTTCTATATGCTTCCATATTTTGCCTCTTCATATGAGTTGTTGATCACAAAACATAGGGATTTGTGATCCATGTCATAAAACATGTAAAACTCTTAGTAACAACCTCTACAAATACTAAATGTTCTTTCCATGTCAGCTTGAAAATACTTTACCTCAAAGTTTGTATCATTTCTAACTTGTATGTGAACTCTACATTTCTCAACACTTATTGTCTCTAATACTCAGCATGTTGTTGATGCTCAACCTATACTGTGCTCAGCACTTATTGTGTAACTTGACACTTATATGCTTGAACTACTTGATAGGTGTTAAACTCATCTTGTATAGAAAATACTCGATGACCACATATTTCCTCAACTCCTATAAAGATCGGTATATACAATTTTATATACATGACTCAGCCTAAATAGAGTAGCTTGATCACAGTGATTATCATCTGACTCTACCTAGTAAATGACTAAGTGTTTGACACTAATAGACAACAATAGCTAGAGATGCCAACAATGGGAGGGAATATATGTTTTAAGTTAATATGAGTGGAATTGGAGGCATCGCACAATGAGGATAAGGCATATCATCATCTCCAATTTATTTCTAAATATTGGCATGTATTATTACAAGAAGACAAAACATAAAACATTATAAGTAGGAAATATAGACAAACTATGAGGGGGAAGCACAAAAAAGAGCTAGAGGATTTGATAGCATGTTTTAGTCTTGAGAAGAAAATCAAGTAATTTGGGAAGATGAAAGTATAGATTACTTGGAGACAATAGCTTGACAAAAGTTTTAAAGAAAGGATTAAGGAGTTAAACTAGCATCAAATCTAGGTTCTTTCATTAATTTATTATATTTGAGTTTTGAATTTTATTTTGGTTGCATTCTGTGTTTTTATGTCAATGTTTTAAGAAAAAGAAAATTTTAATTTAATGTAAAATTTGTTATTTTCAAACCATTAGAAGATGAAGCACATTCTGTCATTCTTTGTTCAATAGATTGTGCTCTAAATATGGTAGAAAATGAATGAGTTACTCTTGTCATTCTATCTTCCTTGAAATAATAACTTTCTAATTTATCTTTCCTATCAAAACCTTGACTTCACTTACTTAGATAGGGCTATGTCTAAACACTATTTTCCCTTGAATAAGTATAGGATCATATTATTAGGAAAATTTGTGTTTTCTTATTGAAAATGAGATGTAAGTCATGGTATAACAACTATATCAAAAAATTATTGAAATGTTTATTAAATTTTCCATTAGCTATTTCAATTCTCTTTTATTTTGAGGATAATCCATTTTTTAATTAGTAAATAATTTCTTTGAAATGAAATAAATAAAATGTGAGAAATATTTTAAACAAAAAAGAGGGTTTATTCCAATTTTACAGTAATAAAGTTAATATTGAATTCATTGAATTCGTTTAATATTAGGAATGCCAAATAAAAATATTATTTTATGATCAATATAAGGAAGTAATTTATTTTAAAAGAACTCAATTAAATAATGTGTTCTAATTATTTATATACTTTTATGTACTTAAAAAGAAAAATAGTATGAGAATAGAGGAATTGTGTTTTATTTTGGAATAGGAATTGGTGTGTAATGTGGAAGAAAGATAAGGGTAATTAGCTACCTACTGGTAGAAACTAATTTTAAAAGATGATTTAGCCAAAGCTTTAATTCATATATGTTTCATTAATATGCTTGTTTAGTTATAATTTGATTTCTCTCTACCACCTTGTGTCTATGATTTCTACTTATAATAGAATGTTAAGTAGTTAGATTCATAGTTGCACCGTTTCCATTTGATCCATCAGTGTCAAGTTGTTAGGATTCCTGTACAGGGTTGGAGCACTTTTCATTTTAGGAAGAGCCCTGGCAGAGCTAACCACTCCATAAGTTGGGTGGTAAAAGTGCCTGGGCCATACTCTCATCTCAAGATTTGTAGTTGGACATGAAGTCCAGAGGCTTAGGAGATAAGGTTATAGTTCAGTGCAGTGCCTTGATGACTAAACCAATATAGTCTAAATTGGATGTATATTGATCAAACATGATATATTGTGGTTTCCATACATATTATTCATTGATGTATTAATGTTAGACAAACAATCAACATGTTATTGTAAATTTTGATGATTGTATCATGATTGTGTGAGAATTTTCCATAATATAGACTCTTGTAATATAAGAACTCAATTTAAAAATATTTGAATAATTTTTTATACTTGCAAGATTACTATATGAAAATTGTACCTTTGACTAGTACTAAGTAGAAGACTATGGCTACGTGTCTTTGACTTGCAATAGATTAAATTATATTGATGATATACCAAAATGGCATTGCCCAAAATTTAGGTGAAAAATACACCAACAATTTTTTTTAAAAGTATAATAGACGTAACATGTACCCTAACATTGAATGAGTTGTTATCAAGTTAGTGAGAACAAAAAAGTTTACAAGTTTTCAAGTTCCAAGGTTGCACTTTTAGGTTTCAATATGTTTAGGGTTTAGTTTTCAATTCAACATTTTCCCTTTAGTTGATAGTATTACTAATATTTGTTAAAGAGTTTTGTTTTGTTTAGATATCAAGGTTTAGAAGATATATTGTCTAATCCTAAACTTAGATTGAGTATAATCATCCTAGTCTGCACATGGATAGTTGAGTTACAAGTTTCTAGTTTATAATTAACCAATCATTCAAATACCAAAATAGTTCTTCCCAAACCTGAGCAGGTGAATAGTAACTCATGTGGGTCCCGAGTGAATAGTAATTCATGTGGCACCCATGAGGTGGATCCCATTTGATGTGCGCACCATCTAGGAACTATTGGTTTACATAAAATAATATTTAACATGCCTACTCATCTTATCCTATCCGTCCTACTCACTATCTTGCTCACCCTAATCCAAGAAACTCAACATCCTTAAAGAAACATGTACATAAGAAAACATCATAATAAAGGGAAAACACAAGCAAATGAGAAACCAAACTAAAATAACCATTCTTGTTTCCTTCCTAAAATAATGGCATCATGAGATGTATAGGATCTTGTTGTAACTCCCAACCTTGCTCTCTTTCCCCAAGTACTCTTAGGGTTTCCTTAGGTAATTTTCTTGACCAAATAGGGTTTCTTCTCACCATATGCTTCCTAGGAACTTGCTTAAGAGATCTTAATCCTTCAGTTAAGTTACATCAACAAAATATCATCATCTTGCTTACTAGCCTGCTCCAATCCACACTTAACCCTTAAGTCCATCTATGACCCCCAAGGGTGTTAGCCAATCATCTAAGGTCTCTATGGATCCCTTACAACACCTAAGACCCTAACCAATGCTAAGATCATGGGCACTTCCTTTCCACAAGTGTTCAAACACCAAAATGTTGCAAAATGGGCTACTACGATTAGCCCTCCAAATGACTTAAAACTATGATATCATGAAAATATTCTTAACAACCCCTCAAAAAAATTGGCATTATGGATACCCTTTTTAGTCTACTTAGAGATTTTGTGATTCTCCAACCCCCAACCCGTCTGCACAGCCAAAGCTCTATTTTAGGCTTGAAATGAGGTTTTCAAGGGTTTAGTGGTTGTTGACTTCAAATACCTCCTTAGAAATATTTCCAAGATGCCTCATTTGGAATGGAGTTAGGTTAGGCTTCCTACTTACTCTCTATATTCCTGGATTGAGGTATTTGCACTCTCAATACCTCCCATTACTTATTTTTTTGAATTGTGATCCCTAGCCAAGTTGTATTTGCTCCCCTAGGGCATCACCTTATAAAGTCTTGCTAACATTTCCAAGGGCCCTACTTCTCATTACATATTGTACATGAACCTTAGTTCCAAATCCCAAAAGACCAAAGGAAACTATTTTCACTGAGGTTTGCACCCTGATAGTAAGAGGAAGTCAGCCTTCTCCAGAGATTCAACCTCACAGTTCAAGTCCCACAGCTTGGAGGTTATTTCCATGTTTCACTAGTTTTTCCTCATGCATAGGCCTTGGACAAGGGTGAAAACCTCAATGACAACAATTTTTGGCACACCTGGTGGGACCAATATTAGAAGATTTTAAGTCTATTGGTGTCAGAAGGAAGATTTCAAGATTAATACTGCAGAGATAGTACTGGCTTCGGTGTTCAAGCCTTCAAGAGGTTCATTCTTCAAAGTACTTGGTGACTCTGAGATTCAAACACATATGGTTCTAGACCAAAGTTGCATTAATTCATGCCCAAAGCTGAAACAAGGGCATCTTCTAGAGGTAATTTTCAATACCAAGAGCTTTCACTTTCAAATCCTAGAAGGAGGAGGACTAGGGTATCTTTATCACCAGTTAGGAGTGCAATAGTAACAAGTACGCCCATAAGACCTATCTCTACTCCTACTATTAGATCTCAGCCTAGATTGCCATCAGCATATATCAATAGATTACATGTCCATATAGTGTTGCCTAGAGCTCATGCTTTTGCCACCTTTAATGGTGGAAGTCCTCTTTTATTGGCCCAAAGGCATGACATACTAGTAGCTACACTCAAAAGTATACCAGAGTTTACTGGTGAAACCTCCATTTCCCCCTTAGAACATATTCAAGAGGTTGCAAATGTCTGCAATATCCATGGTATCATAGAGGATGATGTTGCAGTTAGGCTTCTAGCCTCATCCCTAAAAGGAAAAGCGCTACAATGGTATAGAGGTTTGGCTCATGGTTCTATAACAGATTGGGATGGTTTAGGAGCAGGACTATGCAAACACTTTGAGGACAAAAGTGACCATTTATCACTGTTAGAATAGTTGACTACCATAAAAAGAGCCCCTTATGAATGTATGACCAATTTCAACTATAGATTCCAAAAAACATGGGATAGAATACCTATTTCAGTGAAACCTACCCCTAGTAATGCCTTCTTGCATTACCTTAGAGCCTTTAATAGTGACATTGCTACTACAATCCAAACCATGGGAGGGGATACCTTACCTAATGCTAATGACATAGCAATAAGGGCAGAAAATATCCTAATACAAGGAGGGAAGTTAGCTCCAAGGCCTCCTATGTCCTTTTTCCCTGATGTCCCAAACCATCAACTAACAATGGCTCCTCCTCCCATAGCATCTACATCACAATCCCTTACCCCATCCCCTCAAGCCTCTACATCTTCAAATAGAATAGATGAGATTAAGGAGATGATGCAATCTATGATGCTGAACAAAGATAATAGATTGCAAAGCCAAGAGAAGAAGCTAGAGGATAGCTTCTCTATGATGCAAAAAATGAGCAATAAGGTGGTGACTTTAGAAAGACAAGCCCAAGGTAATAAAGCTCATCAGTTGAAAGTTCAAACTCTAAATAGTGGTAGGCCTCCAAATCAGAATTATTAGAACTATTCTTTTGATCAGAATAGACAAGGTAGTCGTGCTTCAACTTCAAATGCAAGTCAAAATAGGGCCATAGTCCCTCAAAACAACATGGTTCAAGATCAAGATTTTTGTCCCTCTTGCAATTACTCCTATGCTCATTGCATGTGTCAAAAGGCTGAATCTTATTTGGGTTTGACCATCCAGGAGCCTATAGCAGGACAATCATACAAGGAGGACCAAGTTAAGGAGGCCTCTTATATTCAGGGACAAGGTGATTGTTCTTTTATAAACCATCAGATGGAAGAACATTGCAATGTAAATTAGGATTTCATTGTTCACAACACTAGGAGCAAAAGAAGAGCTATTGAAGGTGCTGCCCTTCCTCCTCCTTATCAGGCCTTGACTTCAAATGCAACACCTCATGAGCAATCAGTAGTCAATGAGCAATCAAATGTTTCTCAGATAGGGTAGAAACAAGCAAAAAGCTTAGACCTCCCCCATTCTATGTTTCTCTAATTATAGGGGATAAACTTGTCCACAATTGTATGATTGATTCAGGGGCTAGTAGTTTAGTGATGCCTAGGTGTGTTGCTGATGCTTTGGAAATGAAATATGAGCCCATTGTTAAGGATGTATTACAGTTGGATGGTAGTACTGTCAAGACTGTAGGGATCCTTAGAAAGTAGAAATGGACCTACATGCATGCCCTGGTTGTATTGTAACTCAAGATATATCTGTGGCTGAAGTCAAGCCACATTTTTCCATTTGTCTATCAAGGAACTTCACTGCCCAAATAGGTGGTTACATATCTTTTGATTGGTCATATATTTTTTTTAGAACAAGATATGGAGCCAAAGCTTCAATTAGAGTAGAGCCTCTAGCTCTTCATCATACTAAACCCTACACCCCTAACCTCATCAACATGAATTGCACTATCCTAGAAGTGGATGAGAGTGACATAGTAAGTGAGCCTGCTACTTCCCTAGTAGAGATACCTGATTTTCTCTTAGATGAATGGGCTAACGCATATCAATTTGATCCTATGCTAGAAACTCTTGAGAAAGGCCTCAGTACATATTATATATTAGAGAAGAACTCTTTAGTTTTTCATGTCCCCTTTTCAAATAATTAAAAATAATAATCTTTTCTAAGGCAGGCAGGCCCAAAAAGGTGAAGTTTCAAAAAAAGGGGATAATCTTTGGAAGTGAATGGACTAATAAATGAAAATTATTATTAAAATATGTTTTATTAACCCTCTTGGACGTGAATTAGGGTTATTCCCTCTTTTAAGGGGTTTGGAGGCATTTTGGGCCCATTCCAGAACTTGATTTTTGCTCATTTCTTTGTTATTCTTCAGAGGCTACCAAACCTGTGGAGAAGGAGACCCAAGAACGGGAGTTTGCAAGTTTCCAAGGAGACCCAAGAACGGGAGTTTACAAGTTTCCAAGAAGGCTAATGATGGGAGTTTGAATCCATTCTATGTGCATGCTCACGCAGAGTTTGCCTTTGTGCTGAACAGTGCAGATTTGTGGGTTTTCAGGTGTATATTTTGTAAGAGTTTGGTGTTTCTAGTTGAGTATTTCATATCAGTTTGGATTGCTTCTGTATATCAGAGTTTTAAATGTTAAAATAGAGCTGAAAATATGTATTTGGATATGATTATACTTCTATGATATATTATTAATTTTTGGTGGTGATTCCGAGCTATTTTGTGCTATTTTCGGGAGCTCAATGAGCATTGTATTTGTCCTCCGTTTGGGAGCTATTGTGTGCATGTTATAAAAATATAGAAATGAAATTTTATAGGCTTTTATGCTGCTCAAATTTCTATAAAAATTTCCACTTTCAGATTTATTAATAATAGGTGAAGCTGTGAAGCTTTTGGCACTATTTCTGGCATACCCGATTTGGGGTTTATTGAGAAATTGGTGGATCTTTGAAATATTGGTTGTTTGATTTTAAAGATCTGATTTGAGGCTTGAAATATCATGTAAAATCAAAGGAAGGGACATTTCAGTGGTATCAGAGCCATGATCTTGCCAGCCTGAGGGTTTGTAGAAGTTTGCATGTCAGTTTTGACAACTACCCAGATCTTGCATGTCAGTTTTGACAACTACCCAGATCTTGCATGTCATAATTTATGATTTCATGTTGCTTCTAATCAGTTGCATGTCAAAATATATGGTTGCATGCTACTTCTAATCATTTGCATGTTAGTTCTTGGTGAATTTGGTGGTTGCATGTTGCTTCTAATCAGCTGCATATCAAAATCTATGGTTGCATGCTACTTCTAATCAATTGCATGTTAGTTCTTAGTGTTTGAAGAATTTATAACCTATTGAGGTTAAACTCTACTTTATCCAGAATGGACAAGTATAGTACAGAGTCTCAGAGGACACGATCTTGGACAATTGATATCCAGAGTCAAAACAGTAGAAAGGATGGTTATTTAGACATTCGAGATAAACTTAGGAAAATAATCCATGACATGTCTGAAAAATTGGTTGAGCACCACCGTATAATGAATGACATGTTGTCCGACCCAACTAAGGCGAATAAGTTGACTAGATTTCTATTTGGCAATTTTTTTCATAGGGCGGATGACACAATTACCAAGAACTTGCATAAGGAGTTTGAGAAACTAGCTTATAGCCAGGCTAAGGTCTCAGATTCTACTCTGCCACAGGAGGTAGTGAGAAAGGATATTATGCATATTGATAGTAATGGTCAACTTGATACTCTAATTGAGACAATTGTATACAGGTCGTTAAAGGGTGATATCACAGGTATTCAAGATGGTATAGTTACAACAGGTAGTGACTACAGCATAGTGGGTTCAGATGATGATTATGAAGATGTTGTTGTGCATGATGGTGAGATACCTAGTAGAGATGAGTAGACATTGAGCATTCATGACTTTGGTGAGAAAGAGTACCAGGCACAGTTAGATGCTTCGTCACATGAGGTTGAGGCTGGTAGTACTTCACACAATTTGTCCAGCCAGCTGAAAGTGAACAAAGACAGTATTGTGACTTCATTATCTCATCATGACAGGTATGTGGAGTTAGTTGGTATTGGTCATATTACTCAGGTGAGGAGTTTTCTTGAGTTACCAGCTGATTCTAGTTTACAGATATGGACTCGAGATTGTTATATTGGCATTTGGGATTCAGTTGACTGGAGATCTTTAACACTTTTTGGTAGTAGTGTTTGTTTGGGTGCTATCATGGATTTGATTAGCAGATTGCACAGTGTTGTCTTTTCTTGTGCTAGCAGCTTTTTTGATGTTGGTATTATTTTTTATACACCAGTGTTGGGCTTTGTTCATATATCCAGTCGACCATACTTGTTGGAATGTGTTGATGATCTTTCATATTTGGCAGTGTTTACAGATGAGTCCCAGGATCATATTGGCATTGATGACATCCAGGAGGATGCAGTGGGCAGTTTTGAAGACTTAGTTTCCTTAGGTACAAAGGAGTTGGATAGCAGTGCTATAGTTTTTGATACTCTGTATGTTGATATGAGCTTTAGAGTTGATTCATAGGATATGGATGGTAATACTCTAGAGACTAGTAACTTTGAGGATACTCCCTTAGACAGTGCATCCGAGGAGGTTTGTAGGAGACAGTCAAGTTAGTGCCATCATGTGTCTAATTAGTTGAGAGTTAGTGAGTGAGACATTGCTATCGTTTGCCAACATTTTGATGCTGCTCATCAATTGTTAGCAATTTATGGATGGGGTTCTCCTACTAGTGATGAGCAGGGAGGCAGTTATCTTTCCTTGACAGCGTTCCACTCTTTATGGGAGGCTATCCAGATTTTGAGACAGGATTATATGTAGTTGGTAGCTGACAGAGATTATCTTATGGAGTGGGGCAGTACAGCATATGATGCATTGTTGGCCAAGGAAGATGAGGTGAGTGAGCTTATTGAGCAACTTGAGGTGACTTCTGAGATTCTTGAGAGTACACAGTTGGCTTTCAAGGAGTCATAGTTTCATTTGGCTAAGGTGATCATGGAGTTAGAGCAACTACAGTCTTTACTAGATTCTATATAGTCACAAGCTGTGGTGTCTGATGATTCGAGGATGTCCATGGTCGAGATTGTCAAAGATAGTGGAGATGGGGATGCATCCATCCTTGATACTAACATTGGCGTATCGAGTTCATCCCCACTAGAGTTAGATTCAATTGAGTTGGGTACTGCAGCAGATTGTTGTGGTATGCTTGACATGGTGGTGACCTCTAGCACTAATGGCACGAAGACTAGAGATGCTTTATCAAAGACCATGTGTGATGTTGGTGAGCCGACAGTTGGCATGGTTCCTGCTAGTAATACTACTCCCTTGGCGATGTCTTTAGAGGTAGTAGTCAGTTCCAACTTGGTTAGTGATCAATTGCAGTTAGTTACATTTGGATTGTAGTCTGAGCCACTGACTGAGATTGGTGCATTCTATCAGCATTACATTGTGAGGTATGCTCATCAATTTACCTTTGATGACCATGTTTATGAGATGATGATACAGAGATGTACTTTGGTTCCTAGTTCTTATCATCAGTTATGGGATAGTTTGACTCCTCGGGATGAGAGTTGTGATGGGCACGACATGGTGATAGATTCTGCAGTTGACAGCTTGATAATACGTGACTTAGAGAAGGAGTTTTGGAGTGATGCTTCAGCAGGTGTTGTTATTGATTCTACTCCTTTGGCTATGACATCTCCTGACTTAGCTGGTGATCAGTCATAGTGGGTTGTATCACTTTTTCATGGTGAGCTGTTGACTGAGGTTAGTTTTTTTTATCAACATTATATTGCAAGGTATGTACATCATTTAGCATTTTATCCTTGTGTTGAGGAGTTGATGGCAGGCAAATTTGGTTTGGTTTCCAATTCTTGCTGTTTATCTTGTGATGGCTTTTCACCCTCAAGGGTGCATGGGAGTTATGGTTATGAGACAGTGGTCAGTGATCTACAGAGTTGTGTTGACTACAAGAGTTGTACAGTGTGTGGATTCTCCATTCTTGGTATAGTTTCATTCGGGAGCATTCACCATTGTTGCAGAGTTGGATTGTACATTCCATATAGGCCAGTGGAATGCGTTGATGGTATTTACTGTGTTGGCAGTTTGATTTGTCCATTTTACTTGGGTTTTGATGTTCTAAGATTTTGTGTCTCATGGGTTTTTGACTATGGAAGTTGTGACTTTGGAGTTTAGTTGAGCAGTAATTGTCAGTTTGATTATGGATTCCTCTTGGTTATATTGCAGAGGATATTGCAAGAGCATGTGTTAATTGACAATAGTATAGTTCATGACTACATTTGGGATCCAGGTGGATTGATTGGTTTATTGTTTAGCCATTGCTTGAGGACAGGCAATATTTGGAAGGGTAGGACTTGTCATGTCCCCTTTTCAAATAATTAAAAATAATAATCTTTTCTAAGGCAGGCAGGCCCAAAAAGGTGAAGTTTCAGAAAAAGGGGATAATCTTTGGAAGCGAATGGACTAATAAATGAAAATTATTATTAAAATATGTTTTATTAACCCTCTTGGACGTGAGTTAGGGTTATGCCCTCTTTTAAGGGGTTTGGAGGCATTTTGGGCCCATTCCAGAACTTGATTTTTGCTCATTTCTTTGTTATTCTTCAAAGGCTGCCAAACCTATGGAAAAGGAGACCCAAGAATAGGAGTTTGCAGGTTTCCAGGGAGACCCAAGAATGGGAGTTTGCAAGTTTCTAGGAAGGCTAAGGATGGGAGTTTGAATCCATTCCATGTGCATTCTCACGCAAAGTTTGCCTTTGTGTTGAACAGTGCAGATTTGTGGGTTTTTGGGTGTATGTTTTGTAAGAGTTTAGTGTTTCTAGTTGAGTATTTCATATCAGTTTTGGTTGCTTCTATATATTAGAGTTTTAAATGTTAAAATAGAGCTGAAAATATTTATTTGGATATGATTATACTTCTGTGATAGATTATTAAGTTTTTGTGGTGATTCTGGGCTATTTTGTGCTACTTTCGAGAGCCCGATGAGCATTGTTTTTGTCCTCCGTTTGGGAGCTATTGTGTGCATATTATACAGATTTAGAAATTCCATTTTATATGCTATTATGCTGCTCAAATTTCTATAAAAATTTCCACTTTCAGATCTATTAATAATAGGTGAAGCTGTGAAGCTTTTGGCACTATTTCTGGCATACCCGATTTGGGGTTTATTGAGAAATTGGTGGATCTTTGAAATATTGGTTGTTTGATTTTAAAGATCTGATTTGAGGCTTGAAATATAATGTAAAATTATAGGAAGGGACATTTCATAGTTCCCAATCTTGTGGAGACTGAAGAAGATGTAAGTGGGATATGGAGTATGTACTTTGATGGATTAAGGAATAAGAATGGATCAGGAGCTGGTATGATGTTGATTTCTCCTGCACAAATAAGGTACTACTTCTCCTTTAAGCTCCAATTCAGTTGCACTAATAATGTGGCCGAGTATGAATCCTTGGTTCAAGGTCTCCTACTTGCTCAAAAGAGAGGAATCCAAGCTTTAAGTGTATATGGATATAGTGAGTTGGTGGTGAATCAAGTAAGAAATTAGAATATCACCAAAAATGGTTTGCTCAAGTCTTATGAACATAGGGTATGGGATTTTCTTGAAGGTTACAATGCATTTAACATCCAAAACATCCCTAGAAAAGAAAATATACATGTTGATAGACTTGCAGCAATAGGTGCATCTCATGATGTGCCAAGGAATCTCAAGGGGAAGAAAGAACAACAAATTAGAGTGGTAGTAAGGCCTTCCATCCCTGACAATAACACCCATTGGTAAGTGTTTGAGTCTGATGAGAAAATTGTGAGCTTCTTGCAAAATGAGGCAGAATTTTTAGAGAGAAATCAGTCAAGACTACAAGATCAGTATGGTGACCAAATCATTAATCTCAACTCCAACAAGCTACCTAAAGGTCTCATTACTCTAGAAAGTGTTTTTAATACTGATGACCAAGTAAGAGGCAGAGCCATGAACCTAGCTGCTGATGAAGATGACTATACTCCAGTCATGGTTGCTGATGGAAAGTCCTTAAACATGGGGAAGGTATTTTCTAAAATTGAACAAGAAAATTTTATTCATATATGTCAAGAATTTAATGATGTATTTGCTTGGACATAGTGATGACTTAAAGGGCTTTGACCCAAGGTTGTTTTAACATACCATAGATTTAATTGATGATGTAAAACCAATAAGGCAAAAATAAAGACCAGTGAATCCTAAAATTGAACCCTTAATGAGAAAGGAGCTATCCAAATTGATTGAGGCCAATATAATTTTCCCTATCAAAAACTCATCATGGGTAGCAAACCTTGTCCCTGTTAGGAAGAAGAATGGAGAAATTAGATTGTGTGTGGACTTTAGGGACCTTAACTGAGCTTCCCTTAAAGATCACCATCCTCTTCCTTCCATGGAGTATATTTTATCCAAGGTCAATGGTTCAGAGAGATTTTCATTTCTTGATGGGTTCTCTGGTTATAATCAAGTGCTAGTCAAGCAGTCTGATAGATACAAGACTACATTCACTACCAAGTGGGGTACCTACGCTTATTGTAAAATGCCATTTGGACTAACTAATGTAGGTGCCACATTCCAAAAGGCAATGGAAATGGCTTTCAAGAATATGATTGAAAAGTTTGTATTAGTTTACCTGGATGATATCACAGTATATTCAAAGAATGTAGAAGATCATTTTGATCATTTAAGATAGGTATTCTTAAGGTGTAGAGAGTTTGGGGTTTCTCTTAACCCAAGAAAGTGTATCTTTGCTACCAATCAAGGAAAATTATTAGGACACATTGTATCTAAAGATGGCTTAACCATTGATCCAAAGAGAACAAAAGCAATACTTGCTCTTCCTCTTCCTAAACACAAGAAAGGGCTACAAAGTTTCCTTGGTAGGATAAATTTTGTGAGAAGTTGCATCCCTAATCTTGCTACTATGGTGAAACCCCTTACAACTATGCTCAAGAAAAGTATGGTCTTTGCATGGACCAAGGAAGGGAGAGAAAGTTTTGAAGAGATCAAGGTAGCCATAGCCTCAGCCCCTACTCTCATTATCCAAACTTTGAGAAGGATTTTATTCTTTATACCTTAGGTGGTGAGTCAAGTAGCTCTGTTGTCTTGACTCAAACAAATGACAAGAATGAAGAGCTGCCCATAGCCTTCTTTAGTGAAGGGCTCAAGGAGTATGAAGATAAGTACAATTATGTTGAGAAGCAAGCCCTTGCAGTTATCAGAGCTTTAAAGAAATTTAGACACCTCCTATCTCATAATAGGATTCATTTGTTAGTACCTCGTGCCAGCATGAAGGAGCTCCTATTGAGCAAAGATGTCAGTGAGAAAAGAGCTGGTTGGATTACAAAGGTAATGGAATATGATGTTGACATCCAGGTCACCAAGCCGGTAAGAGGGAAAGGATTGTGTAAACAAATGTTATCACCTCAAGAATCAGATGAGGAAGTTGCCATGGTATTAATAGAAGAACAAGAAGCAAGAAATGATGGCCCAAGGAATTGGGTGGATGACATTAAGAGTTTCTTATCAGGAAATGGATACCCTCAAAGATTAGATAATGCTAAAAGGAGACAGTATAGATTGCAGTCAATCCCTTATGTCATAGTTGACGGTATCCTTTTTAGGAAAGATTTTAATAGAGGCCTAATAAGATGCATTGTCAAGGACCAAGCTAAAAGAATGATTAAGGAGCTTCATGATGGTCCTGATGGTGGCCACTTCTCAGCTAGAACAACTGCAATGAAGATCATGAGGGCTGGTTACTTTTGGCCATCCTTGTGACATGATTATCATAAATATGTGAGGAAGTCTGAGAAATGTGCCTTCTTCTCTAGCAAGAAAAGGCTTGCCACTCTTCCCCTTCATCCTATCTGGGTGGATCAGCCTTTTGCTCAGTGGGGATTGGATTTCATAGGCCCTATCAATCCTCCTTCCAGTTTTGGTCACAAGTGGATTATAGCTTCTACAGATTACTTCACTAGATGGACAGAGGCAGTTGCTTTGAAGGATGCTATAGAATCTTTAGTTGTTGAGTTCCTTGATGGAATTGTGACCAGGTTTGGTGCCCCTTCAACTATTATTTCAGATAACACAAAGTCTTTTGTAGGAGCTATGGTTTGTGCATGGGCAGTTGACCACAATATTTACTTGAGCACATCATCAAACTACTATCCTTAAGGTAATGGCCTAGCTGAGTCATCCAACAAGAACCTAATAAGAATTATTAAAAAGATAATAGAGGACAACCAGAGGTGTTGGCATAAAAAGTTAAGGACAACTCTGTGGGCTGACAGGATAACACCTAAGAGATCAATAGGGAATTCTCCATTTGTGTTAGTATATGGTAGAGAAGCAAGACTTTCAATCTTATTGGAGTTCCCAGCCCTAGAATTAGCTCATCCGTTGGAGCTAGTTGAAAATGATGCCATGACAGTAAGGATGGAAAAGTTGATGGAGTTGGAAGACAAAAGGAATTAGGCCATACAGACCCTAGAGGTACATCAGCAACAAGTGAAGAAGAGCTTTGACAAAAAGGCTAGGGTCAGGACTTTCAGAGAAGGTGATCTAGTTTTGAAATGGGATGTAGACAGGGAAAAACCAGGGAGGTACTCAAAATTTGATGCAATGTGAAGTGGTCCCAATTTTCCCAGTAAATGGGATCTATCTCAAGCCATGTTTCTGAGGGTTTGAGATTCCATGTACATAGTTAGCTTAGTTTTGTTTCTAGTTTGTTCCCTGCTTTTCGAAGAAGTGCACGAGCATAGGGTTGTCTCTTTGTGAGACAACAAGCTTTGAAATTTTTAAGGGTTGCAGAGATGTTTGATTCTTGGTTCCAATTGCAGAAACAGAGTTTCTTCAGATTTTTATGCCTACAGGGGTAGGATTAGGGTTTTATGGCACAATGATTTACATTTTCCATGACTCTGTAGCCCAATGGATGCTTTAGGCCACTAGTCATATGCGTAGCAGGCTCGCATCCCCTCTGATTCACCAGAAATGTTGTCCAAATTTGCCCCACCAAATTCAAATTCAAAAGTTAGCCCATCCAACGGCTAGTTGCCCAGTTTAATATTATTTAATCATCCAAAAATAACAAAAAATAATAAAATCAAATGAAAATGTTTTATGTTATTTCTTTATTTCCCTAAGTTTCATTGTTGTCGGTGTGCAGCCTTCCTTACCATTAGATCTTCCATGATCTACGGTCCACGCTTCCCTACAAGATGAAGGTGTAGTGGTTTTAAGTATTGCAGGGAAGCCTCTTTCTGCCACATGGCAGGTGGGTCCCTTTTCTTTGGTGGGTCACAGAAGATGTTTGAGACACGAAATTTATTCACCGTCAAATCTTGTCAGGTCAACGGTGGGCACTTCCCCACAAGATGAAGTTGTGGTGGAGTTCAACCTTACAGGAAAGCCCTTTCCTAACCATGTCTAGGTGACATCATGGGGTCTTCGTCAAGTTTCAAACACACAGTTATGGGCATCGTTGGATCTTTAGCAATTGATGGTTGGCACACCCCCGCAAGATGAAGTTGCGAGGAAGATAAGTAATGCGGGCAAGCACCTTGTTGCCAAGTTTCTGTGGGCCAAAATTAATAGGAGTCAACACAGTAAAGGAAAAGATCTTCACAATCATCGACCTCACCAAGATCAATGATCAAAGCACCCCCGCAAGATAGAGTTGCAAGGTATTTAAGTAATGTGGGAAAGCAGGCGGAGGACACATGTCCAGGTGGCTCAAGTAGCATCGATAGTTAACGATAGTAGTTAAAAAAATTGCCACAATTAGGGTTTTGGCCAAATAGCCACGGTTAGTATTTTGGGGTGGCATAGTTAGTTATGAATAGACGATCAACTCAGCGAGACCCTGCAAGGTGGCAAAAAGATAAAGGACCATTGGCCCACATGGCTCATTCTCGTTGCAAATCTTGGTTGGCTCACTGACCTTGCTAACTCCCAGGCCAAAAAATGAAGGAAAGCCTAGGTTTTCCACAAATTTGATCTTCATGATCGATTCCAACCACCATAAGTGAATGTGAAGCATGCAGAGACACTCTACCACCCTGATCCAATCTATCTACCTAGTAAGAGCACAATTATGGCACCGTTTTTGTCCTCTCAAGGCCTTATTTTAGTTAAAAATTAGATTTCATGGTACCTAAAGCTATACTTAGATCAGATTTCTTCAGATCCCCATGATTGTTCTTGGCAGAGCCTTGATGATGGTGGTTGCAGGATGGATATGGAGGGAAAATCTCAGTTATGCCTGATCTATAAAGGCAATTTTTTGTAATTTTGAAAAAGTCGACCTTTCTCTGTTTTCTCTATTATTTCTCTACAAATCTTCAACGTAAATTCCCCTATGCCTCTGAACTGCATGATTTTCTACATTATCTCTTTCAGCCATTGGTGTGAAAGTGCAAGAACTCTTTGCCTCCACTAGTGTTTTGTGCAAATCTGTAATCTGCATGACTATATCTCCTATTGGCCAATGAATGATAATATAAGTGAATCTCTCCTTCCTTGTGTCATCCATTTTGGTCTTTTGATCTGCATATGATTATTGGATTAAAGCAAGTCTGAATGTGTATCCTTAGTTTCATTCTGGTTCTATAGTGCTTGTATGGGCAGAGATTGGTCTGAACACTCTATTTAGGTGCATCACCTCCCTAGATTAGAATGGGTAGATTTGCTTTCTTGCATTTCCTTCTCCCTTTTCCTCTCCAAGAGTAGTTAGGTGCACCTTGATAGTAAGCGGAAGCCAGCCTTCTCCAAAGATTCAACCTCACAGTTCAAGTCCCACAGCTTGGAGGTTGTTTCCATGTTTCACTAGGTTGTCCTAATGCATAGGCTTTGGAAAAGGGTACAAACCTCAGTGACAACAGAAACCAATGGTGGGAAGTGGCCCTAAGATCCCATGTTTGCAATGCTACCCTATTCAGACCAACAGTTTGGAAAAATCAAAAAGAATTTATAAACTACCACAACCTAATTCAAATGAACAAAAAAAAACTACACACAAATGAACAAAAAATTGCAGGGCCTCTCCAATACGCAATTCACATCATTCAATCAATTACTATTCAAATGCCTCCAAAAACATAAAACTAGCAATTCCAAAACATTATTCATAATCCATATAGTCCCTTTCTCAACTTGACCAACCCATGGAAAAGGTTGTCCTCTAGCTTTTAAAGGTTCTTCTATCATTTTCATAACTATTCTAAATAGTTAGAGCCTTTCAAACTTGAACTTGCAAAAAGTTTCTCTGAGCAAGAAAATGTTGTCATGATAACATGACAACATTTCAGTAACTTTTGCCCAAATTGGAGTTAGACTTCCAAACTTGTTCCAAAAACTAGGTGGACATGTAATATAAATTAAATGACCTCAAATTACATATCTAATTCCATATGAACCTTAGTTGAATATTTTACCCATTCTAGGACCTGAGTCTCCTAATTGACAACATTTCCCAACTTCTGGCAACTTGGCCATTTTGGGTCTTGTCAACTCTCCTACACACACCTAAGGACCAAATAGGATCTCATATTTGACTAGTGATGTGACTAGCATCACTACAAGCCAAAAAACAAGGAAACCCTAGGTTTTACACTAACCTACCTAGATGCTCCTGCACCAAATCCTAACCATACCCCTGAGCAAGAATCTTAATACACCCAAGAGATCATTGGTGTTACCACAAGAGATCTTTCTAAACAATAAACTCCTTAACACTTTCCTAACACTACCACTTAAATCATGCATTACATAAACAACCTACTATAAATACAAAACTAGATAGAATTCACTTATATTAATTATTTAATAATATTATTATTATCTTAATAATAATAATAATAATATTATGTAAATAATAATAAATTATATTATTTTTATTTTTATTTTAAATATCACTTAATGGGTTTTAATCAAATCTCTTCTCAAGAACAAGATAAATTTAGTTTTCTTTAAACTAAATAATATTTTGAAAGATCTAATGAAATCAAGTTTTATTCAATTCAATTTACAACATTTCTTTTCAATTAACTTTTTTTTTTGAATAATTTTATCTATATATTTTCAAAGATTGATTTAAACAAACTAGTTTATGTTTATTTGTATTGAATCAAAATATTTTATAAATCTAATGATAACTAATTTTTAACATTCTAGAAAGAGGATTTTCAATCTTGTTTGTTTTCTATTTAACTTTCAAATTCACAAGGACATATTAGTTTTAGATATCTTTATATTTTTAAATTATTTTCTTAATAAAATTTCTAACATACTAACTCAAGGTAAATCTTCTTTCAATTCATAAATACAACTCAATAAATATATCTAGGATTTTCAATCTTTTTATTTTCCAGTTAACTTTCAAATTCTCAAACACAGATTAGTTTTTGGATATCTTTTTAGAAAATAGTAATTTTCTTTAAAAAAAAATCCAACATACTAATAAAAGATATATTTCCTTTTAATTGATAAATACATCTAAATAAATCTATCTAAGAAAAAGTAACAAGCACAAAGAATACAAACCTTTCTAGGTGAAATATTTGTAATAAAAATAAACAAGAGATGGATCTTACCTCAAACCACCACTTGAAAATTAGAATTCAAATGATAATTCTGAGGCAAGAGAGAAAGTAAGCATACTCTAACAAATTTAAGCAGCATAACAATCCAAGTAGCATACGACTCCAGGCAAAATCACAATAGTGTAACTCTTCCAAAATTATCGTTCAACTTGCCCACAAATTCTCTCCCTAAATCTCCTCCTTAAAAAGACCAAAAATGTTCTATTTATAGGAGAATACTATTAAAATAACAATTTCTCTTTCACTAGCCCGTTTATGGGCTTGGTAGGGTTAATCCAATTTAGAAAAGGGAAAAGGTTTGTTGGACATCACCAAAGGAAGGATGGGTTAAAATTAACTTTGACAAGGTGGCTAGGGGAAACCCAGGGGTCTCAGGGTGTGATTGTGTAGCAAAGATTATAAGGGCAATACTCTCACCTTCATGGAAAAACATATGCATGATGACATGAATAATGTAGCTGAATGTTATGAAGAAAAAGATGTTGTTTTATTAGGAGTCAAACTGGGCATTAGAAGAGTCCATTTGGAAGGGCATTCAGAGATTATCATAAATGGCATAAAGAAAGGAAAGATGGATGCTTAACACCTCAATAAATATATTCAGTAGATCAAAGGATTACTAATAGAATTTGAAGACTTCAAGGTCTCCCATACATTCTGAGAAGTTAACATGGTGGTGGACATGTTGGCTAGCATGGGCGCAAATGCAGTAATGGGTACTCAAAATAAAAATTTTGAGGACCTGAGACACCTTATATTAGATTAAAGAGAGATAAATTTTGACTTGGCCAACTTTACAAATAAAAATCTTCACACCTTGGCCGAATGCTTGGGAAAGGCATCATGACTTATATCCCCAATGACATTTATCATTTTATGGCATGTAGAGATCCACAATTCTCTACAAGTGCCCATTTGTGTGTAATAATTTCTTGGCATTCTGATGTTTTCTTGTTTCTAGAAAGTTCCAAGCAAGTTAAAGTCAAGCAGAAGACAAGCCAAATTCAAAAAAAATTTAAAGGCGATAGAAATGGAGGCAACTATTGCTTTAGACTCTAAGAATCAGATACAGACTTATGAGGGCAAGATCACTGCTAGGTGACTTAAGAACATATTTAAGTTTTAGGATCCAAATTTATTGGAGGGATTACTTCAACAAATGTTTGGGCCAGAGTGCCTGGATGCATATTGGAAGCAGTGATCAAACTTCGACATGGCATCTTTTTTTTTAGCATTGGCACTAATGGTTGGTGAAATGAAGGAGGAGGTCCATCGTGTAGTCATAGCTTGTGTGGATAAGTAGTGGCTTTTGAGGTTGGAAGATATGATTGAACAAGCGGTCTTGGGCATGGGCATAGAGATGGGAGAGGAGCCTTGGAGATTGATTGGTGGGGAATCGTCTATTCAACCACTGGTAGTGTGGTCCTCTACAAATCCACAAGGACTTCATCTCCAAAAGATAGAGTAGATTTGAATAAAGATTGTGGATTTTTTGCTTGAGCAAATTTGGTTGTTGGTTGAGAGTAAGCGAGGCTTCATGAAGGCTACACCGAGAAAGAGCACGCTCGCTCTAAGGAAACCATTGTGCTCAACTCATGAAGAATCAACAGGAGGGAGGAGCTTCCACAGTAAAGGGTGTTTGGGTGGATGACTCACTACTTGAAGAGGAGGTGGATGGTAGTGGAAAGTGTCCCCAGGATAGGCAGGGGGTTTCGGTGTTGAAAAATCACTCTATGCCAACATTCACACACGAGGAGGTTGTGCACTGGTTTAACGAGTAGCAACAGGATGATGGTGGAGATAATGGCATTAACATGTGGACATCTTTTTATTTTGTTTTTTCTTTGATGCCTTGTATTTGGTTTAGGTAGTCTATGCTTTTGGTAGGGTGTTTATACTCTAGAGTTTTTTGTAATGCTAAATGTATGGTCATGGGACGAGTAGTTATATGGTAGTAAGATATATGGCCATACCTCAAATATTGTAATCTCTCTTTAATATCAATATAAAACCAATAACGTTACCTATCAAAAAAAAAAATATCTTTCACTAAAATATTAACTCCACTCAAAAAAAAAAATTAACATTCCTAAAGTCTTAATAAAATAATAATACCACCTTGCATAGAATATTATTGAAATAACATGACTTACATAATAACTATTTTCATAATGCACAATTTAATATTATAATAGAGAATTTAATATTAATTCTTCTTTTTGAAGTGAAAAATTAAATAACATTTTTCTTGAAAGTGGAGGATCAAATAATAACTCTTTTTCCAAAGTGGAGAATTAAATAATAACATCATTCACATATTAATTATATAATAGCACTCATATAAAATACTAATTAAACAAGTGCCACACAGTGGCTTGTATTTGTTGTAAAGTTTATTAAATTATTAAAATAATTTAATAAATAGAAAGAGAATATGGGTAGTAAAAGTTTCATGGCAAGAATTCATTTAAATAAAAAAAGTATGAAAAATGGATGAATTAGTCTAGGAATAGAATTTGTAAAAACAACACTTAATGTAATGAAACTTAGAACTAGAACACAAATAACTAATCTTAAAAATTTAGAGTTTACATATATTTTAATATACTAAGAATCCTAGGATATTGCCTCATAATACGGGTAGTGTTTCCTTGAAATCCACTCCTATAACAACCAAATATATAAACTAATCAAATTGCATTAAAATAATTTTATTGAATTAAAATTTTAAAAAACTCACATATATACTTTAGAAAAATGAAAAGTGACAATAAGAAATAAAATTACTTTCATCTAATTGGTTGAAATTAAAAATACTAATCACTAATTAAGTACAAGCAATAGTATAGCCATACAATAATACCACTCATATAAAAGATTAATTAAATATTAATATTTAATATAATAGATAACCAATTTTTATTTTTCATAATGCTTAATTAAAAATCATTTCTTTACATAATGGAGAATTAAATATTAATTCTCCCCAAAGTGGGGAATTAAATATTAATTCTTTTCAAATGGATCATAATGCTTAATTTAAAAATCAATTCTTTACGTAATGAAAAATTAAATATTAATACTTCCAAAAGTGGGGTAGATCATAATGCTTAATTTAAAAATCAATTCTTTACATAATGGAAAACTATATATTAATACTCCCCAAAGTGGGGAATTAAATTTAATTTCTTTCATAGTGGAGAATTAAATATTAGTTCTCTTTTAAGGTGGGGAATTAAATATTAATTCCGTCATAATGGGGAATTAAATATCATTTTATATTATTGTTTGAATTAATTAATATTTCTCATCACATGGAAATAAAATATTAATGTTAATATATAAAGAATAATTAAATGTAATTTTAATTATAATTCAATATTTATGAATACTTGCATTTTTAAATTAAACTCTCTTTTCTCAATTTGACTTCTAATTAAATCAAATATTTGAATATCTTCAATTTTAATAGCACATATTTGATTTAATTTGCTAATAATAAACTCAATAGTTTCTTTAATCTTTTTGCCATTATTAATCACATTAGTATTTTGACACAATATTGAATTATAATCAAAATGCAGAATCATACCCAACTAAATCATGCTCCAACTAATAGATGACCATATAATTAAATATCATAGTATTTTACTTAATGAAACTTATTGTTCTAGCTACATTAATAAACATTTAATCACCAATTATACTTACTTTGTTGCGCTTACAATCCAGGTTTGATGCTTTATTACCTCTTGGTAAGGACTATATTGGAGAGGCATTACATCCTCCTCACCTAAAACTGGACTTACTCTTGGAAGTCACAAGGGCTAAGGTGGAAACACACCATACATTAGTCCAAAATATTTCTCTTACCAACCATAATTAATTAATTAATTAATTAAAGAATAATTTATACTCCTTGGAGCCAAGAATTTATATAAGATAATCCTTATGAATATGATTAAGCATAATTTTTTTTAATTTACCAACATTGATTCAATTTCTTACCAACCATTGATATTTCAATCTATATTCCCATGGTAGCACTCTTGTAACCTTTCCCTTTCATTAGTAGTCAAAATCCATGCATATCAATGTTAACAACAATGTAGATCATGTGATCACGAAGAAGAATGCTATCAAGGTCACAAAATTCTTTTCATGTATAGTATTACCATTAGTATATGTATTTTCAGCCTCAAAATAGAAGAAAGAATTTTCCACTCCTTTCCCGTCTATATTTCATACATGATTTAAAACAATCAACCAAATACATTATTCTCAACCTTTTCCACATTTAGAAATTATGCCAAAATCACACAATAGCACTTGGATAGCCACCATTCTATCATTTTTCTAAGAAAACAATTATCTCAATTACTTATTTCCAATAAATTTAATCATTTCAATAAGAATTACTTTATAATCAATCTCAATTTCATCTACTTCACAATTTGCATAGTAGGGTTAACATCCAAATACATAAAACATGGTGTTATAAAAACATAACTACATGAATATATACCTCTGCTATGAACATGAGATCCATCTCTACTATGAATATGCAACAATGACTATATGCATCTACAACAACATAAGGCTCAAGAGTGGATATGCATCAATCCTCAAGTCAAAACTTCATGATCTCATCTAAATCCATAATTCATATCTCATATCTCAATGGCTTGATGGAGATAGGTCTCACATCATACAGTGGAGCCTCTCATACAAGACCACATGACCTACATCCCTTATTTGGAGTAAGGTATTTAACCTCCAAGGGAGAGTCACCACTCTAAGGTAGGTAGTGGTCATAGCTACATAATAGCCTCGCGTACCTCCATACTATGGGATTCCCTGCATCTATTTTCTCGTACACACTCCCCAAGTGCAGCTCCTCTACCCTTGGAGAGAAATCACATTACAACACAAGACCATCTCTCAAAAAAATAAGGAGAAAATGGCTTAGCCACCAAAGTTCATTAATAAGAGAGTAAATCATCAATCTCAACAATAACATAAAAAAATTCCATGGAACTTGCAATAGTAAATCCAACATAACCCAAGAGCTACATGCAATAAAAACTCAAAATTTGTGGCTAAACCTTCACAATTAACATAAATAAATTTCTGGTAAGATATTTACTAACATTGTAGAGTGCCATATTAGTTGGTTGATGGAGAGGATTTGAAAAGAGAGATAACTAGATGAATAGTGAAGTTGTTGAGTAAAGAGGAGTGAGTACAATTGAATTCTAATCTACATTTGATCAGTTGGTACTTGACAAGATAATGTGGTATTTGACATGATAATGTGTTTTTTGATCATATATTAAGTGGAGAAGTCCAATGAATGAAGTCTAGAAGAGATGGTTGATGGAAGACAAGGAGTTGAGTAAAACACTAAGCTTGTCTGAGTGATAGTTTTACCCAGTTGATAAAGAAGAAGATTAAGGAAATTAAGTATAAGATGAGAAAATAGTATTAGTTGAGTGATGGTTATGGTTGAGAACGATGAAGAAGAAAATGGAATTAGTGAAGGTCAAGCAAGATAGGGTAAGCTGAGTAAGACAAAACAATGGAGACTAAGCTACCCAGTGTTGATTAAGTTAAAGAACATAGTGATGACTGAGTGTCTAAAATATCCCTATCAAGATATTTACTCAATTTCCTTTTCTCCAAATAACATTCAGAACATAAAAATGTGAAGTTGCCTTATAAAACTAGTCATATAAGACCTAGGAAATATTCCCAAGTTATTTACTCAATTATTTCCTCAAAACTGATATTCAGAACTTAAACCATAGGTATATGTATTACGAACAACAATAGAAACTAGTAGATTCTCCAATAAATATAAATCCTTTTTTTTTAGAATAGTATTCAAGATTTCAAGCATATACAAATGCATTACAGACCCACAATGATAAAGCTAGAAAACTCTCGTAAAACTCCTTAAACAGTGTTATTACATTATACAATAGTAATACAATAACCAACACTTAACAAATCAAATCTTAAATACAGATTAGCAATCAAATTGGATTACTAGAATAAGAACATGTAAGTGCATGTGAAACACTTGAACTGATGTCTCCCTGGACAATGGGCTTGTGTCCACTATCTACTGGCACAAGGGGCTACATCCTCATACTAGCTGAAATTTGAAGCTTTCTGAATAACTCTCACAAGAGAGAAAACTAAAATGAATCATAAAAAAAAGCATGCCCAACAATGAGCCTCTTTCCCCTTTTAATACACAAACTAAGACGCTTTGACTCCCCTCTAGTTTTCATCCTATTCCCTTGTGACTCTTCAACTTCTCTCTAGCATTTCATCTTATTCCACCTTGACCTTTTGCCCTCTTTATAACATTAAATTGACCTTCTAATAATTTGAGTTTACGTCTTAGAGTTAATTTTAACATTATATAAAATAAGACTTCGATATTTCTAATGTATTAAAAAGGGGACATTACAAATCTCCCCTCCTTAAAATTGCTTTTCCTCAAGCAATCAGTACTAGGATCCCATACGACTCTACAGGTAGCCCTGTAGTCCAAATTGAAAACAATTTCGGCCACACTACGAAGAAAGATGTCACTCTACAATCTATCTCTCAATTGGATCCATGGATCCCATATAACTCTTTAAAAAAACTCTATACCTGTAAACTAAACAACTCTAATCATCATTGATACCATTGAATACAACCTCAAATTGAGAAGAATTACAATAAGGTCCTCAACAAGACATAAATGCATATGATCAACACGTGGATCCCAAACCCTGTTGTCATAACTAGTCAATATGATAAGATAGAAATGTATCAATGAACTATGCATAACCCAATAGATGATGACAACCTAACCTAAATAGATGATGTAATAAACAAGTCACTCAAAAACTATGTGTAACACCCTGGGTGCAAAAAATACCAAACTGTCATCTTCAATCTGGAGAATCTTCGAGTACATAGGTACTATGAATAAGAATGAAGCTGAAAGAGCATTCCTTAGGATCAACACACAACTCTCCTCAAAACGACTCCAAAAACTATCCAAAGGTTGATGTAAATAATCCAACCAACTCTCGTGTGGTGTGAAATCAGGAACCCAATGTGGACTGATCCTATGATGCACAAGACCGTAGTCAAATCACCACTTCCATCCTATGACCCATATTCCTTGCTAGAAATCGTACCAAGATTCCATGTCCTAAAATTAGAATCATCTCCTTCATGATAATCAAAAGGAGAGTCATTTTTTACCTCAAATAGGGGATTATCAAAAATCCAAACAACATCAACTTCAAACATGGAGTTATCGATAAGCTAAAATTGCTATGAAACTTTGGTACTTGATCACTTGGGACAATTATCCAAAGCATATGTTTGCTAAATGCTATCAAGTTCATCAATTACCTCTAGGAAGAATTCCTGCCTCTCTTTATCCTTCCACTCCTAAGAATGATTCGTGATCCTAATCTAATTTTCTACTTCCTAAAGGGAAATCCAAGCATCATTCAATGCCTCCTATGTTTCCTTAAGCTCTCTATTGAGCTCCTTAATCTCATTCCTCTCTTTATTTAGCTTATCAACATGTGTTTCAGCAACCTTAAGAATGTTATCCCTATTAAAAAGCAAATACAAATATTTTGATTTCATAGTTTCGAGGCTTGTTTTGATCAATTGCAAATAAGAAACAAGTCATTCTTCTTCCACTCCCTTTTGAACCTTCCTATAGAGATCCTCAACCACCTTGTGAGTGTTGTCATAACATACCAAAGATGCCACAACCATTTCTTCATTAACCTTCAGTTGGTTTCTAAATGCATGCATTTCATTATCATGTTGATACAGCTCATTGTCTTGTAGTGTCATCTTGGATTGTTCCTCTAAATTTCTATCATGGGTGTAGGTAATATATGGTTCATCACAAAAAAATTCCAATTTGTTATTACCTTTTGTGCAACCATCCTCATCCTCCTGTTTTTCAACACTAACCTCCAATTCACCAACATAAAAGCTTGTACCCTGGATAACATCTTCTACACGGTCACTGGAAGGCTATAAATCAATGGCAGTTGACTGCTCTTCTTTTTCAAGAACCTCTATTCGTTGATCATGATTTTTTGGAAATTCCTCATACACATTTTTTCCCTGGACCCTTGCAAGAAGATCTTGAACCACTTCCAAATACTTTATTTTTTCCCTACACATCTTATTTTGCTACTATAGATGAAAATCCACGTAATCACTGAATGATAAATCATTCTAAATTCGAGTAGAAAGTTCTTTATATTCTCCATAAATGTCGAGTATTTTTTGCTCTTATAATGGATTCTAAATTCTAGGTTAAGTGCTCTTGTAGTTTCATAGTACCTCTAAAGATTTTGTTCAAATCTTTTTCCATTGTTGAATGTTGTTATCCTATTACTGTGAGTTTGACAAGTAGTTATATTCTATCCCAGAATTGTCTTGTTGTTGTTGAACCTCTAAGTTTGTAGATTGGCATTGGTTATTTTTTATTATTATTTTGCAGTAGTTTTTTGAATAATGATGAACTTATCAATATGCAATTGCCAATAGACTTTTGATCTCCAAACTCAGAGTATATGCACACAACTACTTTTTCATTACCGTTGTGATGCCAATTAATAATGCTATTAAGAAAAATAACTCTCAAGTTATGCATCTAGAATGACCTTCTACAACTTAGTCATTAGATATAAAGTCTTGATTCTTCTTGCAAGAATATGTCTCCAGTATTACTTTAAATGGCATGAGAGTCCATGCTAAGCCTTCCTCTAAACTTATATTTCATTATGTGTGTGTGGAGGGGGGGGACAATCTTACAATCCCTTCTATATTCATATGTATCAGAATTTGTCAATGGTAGTTGGAATTTCTTTTCCAACATTAATCTGAAGGCACTATACTCAGTCTCCAAGACCTCTGTTACTGCTCATTCCTTTTTGCATAGGTGACCTAATGGCATAAACTTCAGATGAACTAGACATGTCCAACAACTTTGTATATTATGAAAGATATTCAATTCCACTTGAGTCCACTTTCTATTTTCTTGTGCTGGTTATTTCTTTTAGGCATCAATTCTTGGCAAATCTCACTGTGATCATTGCTACAATAATGTTTAGTAATTTATTTGTTGTTGACTATAAATATTATCAATGTCTTCAAATACACACTAACTCCAAATTACCATGAAACCTTGTAGTTGCAAACATCTTCACACATGTCTTGCCAATGTTGTTGGTAGAGATTCCTCAAAATGTGTAACGCTTGAGTGTAATATTTCTACGTGGGTTATCCTTGAATCTACTTTCATAAAAAACAAAGAATAAGCTTTTATTTGAGCAACAAGTCTTGCTTGGTTACTGACAAATTTTGTAATGGTAGTGCAACAATTCATCGACTCTACTACAACTAACTCTCCCCACCAATCCCTCCAAAGTAATATTGAAGTAACAACTATATAGCTCAAACATTATTCCATATTGGTGGACATATTAAATTACCACTTAATGATTTTCACATGCCCACTAATAATGTTTTGAATGGTGATCCCTGGGTCTCAACCACATTAACTTAACAATAGATATGGACAATGAAAAGACAAAATTCTCATTCTTGAAGCTTCAATCGGTTGAATAAGACTAGAATGTGTTTTCTAGACACACAATATACAAAGCCACATTGTGCATAATATGTACAACCTTCCTTTACATTAACTAGCACTAATTCATCATCAATCCATTGTAGATTGTGATAAACCACCCCTTGCGATTCTTCCTTGACCTTTGTACCTAACAATTACTCCCAGTTCCTCTGGATAAATTCCATGAATTGATAGAGAATTTGTATTGCCTAAAAAGTAACCTAGTCGGCAAGTACATTCAGATCACTCGTTAATATTGTTTATCTTGTGTGATAGCCACCTTGCAATTCCATGCTGTCGGCCTATCCTTTTCAATATCGTGGGACACACTCAAATGCTTCAGGTAGCATCTTTAAGGCTTCTAGAAAAGTAATGTTGAAGAACATGTAAGCTTATAGTACGATGCCTCTTTTCTACCTTCTTCTTCAAAAACGTGTAATCATATAAACTTTTAAAATCATTATGTTTAATGCCTCCATGCCAGAGAAGGAGAATTCCTTTGGTTACATTTGCATGATGGTAACTTTGCTTGTTGTGGTCTCCACTTCCTAATCTTCCACTGTCAATTTTCTAAATTCTACAATGTATCTATAAAAATTGGAGTTGTACATGTTTTCCCTGGGCACGTGTCTCTCTCAACCTAAAAGTTACAACTCATGGTATGCGATACCACATGTCGTTGTATTAATGCTAATCAAATCCTACCAAAACTTACTAATGCACAAAAAGCCTATGATTATAACTTCCTGAAGTAGTATTTCATCTTCCCACTAAAACATGATATCATTCCAAAAGAGGTAAAGGAAACCTTTATGATGGTTAATATGACTCCTCTGAAATCAAACTCCCCTAGAAATAACACAGGAATATCAACTCCGCAACTGTAGTCTACACATGGCTTCTCCAACGTACTAGTTAACTCTTCAACATAAATTGTATACAACAAACTTGGTAGTGTTTCAAGATGTATGAAGCCATAGGAGAAACTTTAACTTCTTTTTCATTGTGTTCTTTGCAAGGTTAATAGTGTAGTCTTTTGGAGGATTACTTAGCATTCCATGGTGACTTAACAGTGTGTTATCTCCATTGAGCTTCTTAAGGTAATTTTTGCATGCCTATAATTTGAAAAAGGATGCTCTTCATGTGATGGCTTAGAATCTCTTTCAGACAACACAACTCAAGATCTTTGCAACCTAGTTATAGCCTTAAACCATAAAAGCTAATGGATCTCGGACATAGCAAAACTAGTGCCAGCATAATTTTATTATATTTGCTAATTTTTTTGCTAATGTAGAGGGCCCACTCACAATATGGGCTATTACATTTGATCCCATGTATAGTGTCTAAATTTTGGTGCATCCGATATGTTATATTTAGTCACCTAGCTACTTGCCTTTTAGAACACTGCAATTCCTTAGCAAGGTTTATCCCTGGTAATGATTCAATACATTCCCAATAACAATTTTTCTTTGGACAATGACACAGTATATAATACTTCATTTTTTTATTTAAAATAAATCTTTCATTCCCCATGGCTATTTAACCCAGCACTGATATTTTTACACTAAAATTTCTTCAAGTTTGATGATTACTTCAAGATCACAAAACCCTCGATTTATGTTATTCCTTAAGCTTTGCAGGCTAGCAGAATACATTGGCTCTGATACCATTGAAATATCCCTAACAAGATATTTACTCGATTTCCTTTCCTCTAAATAACATTTAGAACATAAAAATGTGAAGTTGCATTATGAAACCAATGATAGATAAACCTAGGAAATATTCCCAAGTTATTTAATTGGTTATTTCCTCAAAGATGATATTTAGAACATAAACCATAGGCATATGTATTACAAACATCAATAGAAACCATTAGTTCTCCAATAAATATTAAAAAATTCTTTTTAGAATAGTATTTAGGATTTCATGCAAATAGAAATATATTACAGACCCACAATGATAAAACCATAAAACTCCTTAAACAACGTTATTGCATTATACAATAGCAATACAATAACCAACACTTAACAAATCCAATCTTAAATATAGATTAACAGTCAGATTGGAATACTAGAATAAGAATCTGTAAGCACATGTGAAACACTTGAACTAATGTCTCCCAGGACAATGTGTTTGTGTACATTGTTTGTCGGCACGAGGGGCTACGTTCTCATACTAGCTGAAAGATGAAGCTTTCTAAATAACTCTCACAAGAGAGAAAATTGAAATGAATTATAAAACAAGCATGCCCAGTAATGAGCCTCTTTCCTCTTTTAATACACAAACTAACATTCTTCGACTCCCCTCTGGCATTTCATCTTATTCCACCTTGACCTTTTTTCCTCTTTATAACATTAAATTGACCTTTTAATAATTTGAGTCTATGTCTTAGAGTCAATTTTAACATTATATAAAGTAAGACTTCATTATTTCTAATGTCCCAAAAAGGGGACATTAAAGTGTCAACAAATTAATAGCTTGTTAAAGAATTGAGATTTGAGGCTGACATAGTTGAATTTTTAGATTGGTCAAAATGTGTAAATAATCAAGATTGAAGAGCTGGCATATTTAATGCATGAATTGAGTTTGTTAAGTGATCAAAGGTGTGGATTCAAGGAAAATTTTCTAAAAGTTTGAAGAAAGAAGTAGAAAGACTATATGATGGACAAATTCAATGAATCTGATCAAACCATAAGATCTACAGTGATGTTTGAGTAACAAAAGATCAAAGCTACCTATGTAATGAGGAATAAGAGATATATTATGGTTATTGATTGGTGGACTTGTGAAAGACTTGTGAAGAACACAACTGCAAGGGAAAAGTGAGAGATTGGTGAAGTGTGATTGCTTGAAGGGTTATCAAGCAGATAAGAGATGGAGAATATGATGAAGTCTAGTCAATAAAACATCAATGATGTTAATGAAGATCTGAATTTACAAAGTGACTTGTATCTTAACAGATCAAACCTAGTTGTTACTTTCTAACCATTATTGTAGTAAAATCCTTTAATCAAGGTTGACCTAAAAGTCATATTGTAAATCCTTTAATCAAGATGACATTCTAATGGAATGATCTAAAGACCTCTAACAAGGCCACTTCTAATAGGGTGATTAAATCCTTTAACAAGATCACACTTAATAGTGTATTTTGTAACCTTTAATAAGGTTGGCTTTTAACGTAGCTCACTTAATAAGCGTGAAAAGTGGTAGCATGTTACTTGGTGGTTTTTTCCAAATTGATTTTTTTCACGTTAAATCTTGGTGTCATACATGTGTGAATGTTGTTTTCATGATCTATGTTATTTAGTATTGTTTATTTTTGTTATTCATTATATACTGAATGAAGAGCTAAGTGTTAAATGAATAAGTTAAGTTTTTATTAAGTTGCTATATTGGTCAAGTGGATTTATGAGTTTGAATTAGTTGTTTGAAGTTTTTTTAAATTTGAATTGATACATCTATAACTAAGGATAATTGATTCACACCGCCCACACACCCCCCCCCCCCCCCCTCCTTCAGTTATTCTAAATATTCTAACAATTGGTATCAGAGCTTTGGTGCTTGTAAGGAATGTTTGAAGGGACTTGAGCCAAAGATCAAGATGTACAAGAGAGAGGTACCCAAGCTAAATGAAGAGAACTTCCCAACATGGCAACACTTGATGAGATTGCATCTATCTAGAGTTGGAGATTTTTCAATATATTACTTGGATGAATACATTGAAGTGCCTAGACCCATGACTATTGAGCAAATAAAGGAGAAGAAGAAGCACAATCAAATGATGATAAATCTGACATCTTCCTTGAGTTATGTTGAGTTTGATGATGTAAATGTTAAAGTAATAAGATATTTCCTTATTAATTAAATCATTTTGATTTAATTATTAAGTGACTTATTATCTCTAGTTTACTTAAGCTAAACTTTAGACATATAATAATAAATTTATTTATTAATTATTATCATGCAACCTAGGTTTTACCCTGTTAGGGTTTTGGGTTTTGATCTCCTTTTTATAAGGATTGATCTCTTTGTAGTTTTTTCTTTCTTTCATCAACTTCAACATGGTATTAGAGCTTCAGATCTTCATGCCCCTATTTTGTTTATGAGAAGTTTGGCTTAGCTTTCAGGTCTGAGCTTTTTCTTTCAGAGGGTTTCATATTTTAGAGTTATATTGTATTGAATCTGGGGGGACATTGATTTTTGGATCACTTTGAGCCTAAATAAACATCACCATTGAGCTCAGAGCACCCAAAAAAACCTTATTTTTATATAAAATTTGTCCAATTTGGACACAGTTGAAATTTGAGGCTAAAAAATTTTGCTCCTAGATTGGGCACATTTCTCCAGGCGATGATTTTCTAATTTTTTGGCACATTTTCTGAGGTGATAATTTCTTTTATTTTTGCATGCAAATCAAGATTTTTCTCAAAACTTGAGATTTTTGGCACATTTCCTAATGTGAGGCTTGACCCTGCCCCATCATAGCATAGATATGTTTACTTGCATTTTGATATTCGAGACTTAGATGGATAGTGGATTGTTTTATCTATTGATGTGATATCTCAGTAGTGTTTTACATTTATGATATGCACTAAGAACCTGATATTGTGTATGAACTGATCGAACACATATGGATGCAATTTTATGACATGATAGTATTAGATTATAATGCGATGCAAAATGTTAATTGGATTATGATGATTTATGATATGCAGATCAATGTTAAATTGATTATGATGATTCATGATATGCAGATAAATGTTAAATTGATTATGATGATTTATGATGTGCAGATGGATGTTAAATTTATTATGATGGTTGATGATATGCAAATTTTTGATTCTAACATCTTGGATGATTTAATTGAAATGAATAGGAAAGGGAATTTAATTTGAATTATGTTAATATGGATTTCATAAAATTTGAAATTTTGCATTTATGATATACATTTTATATGACCTCCTTGGACTACTGATGCTTGAGTTTAATGTGTAGGAAGTGGAACCATGGAAATTCTTGGGGGAAACAAGTTCCAAACCTATGTGAACATAGTTTAACCAAGGCAAATATTTGGAAGATTCAAAAGCCTCATTGTGAAAGTATTTTGCTTTATAAATGTAAGTGTGCTTGTATTTGGAAATGTTAATCATAAATATGCATTAGGGACATGTCATGGTGATGTGGAATGTGTTTTTAAGTGTCACTTGACACTTGTGAATTTTGTGTACAATGACATGTCATCTACGGTTTTGGTTATGGTGGCATTTTACCCTAAAACTAATTACCTTGTTAATGAGTTAGTAAACCCACTTGACAAGGGGTAGGATGGGTCACCATCAAAGGAAATTCGAATTTGGACTTGCCTAGGGTTTTGAGGGGTCATTAGGTGGTCCCAAAATGTCTTTTATGTTAAAATAAGCTACCCATGTGATAGTATAACATGTTAGGAGCCTAATTTTGACCATGATAGTGACTAGACAGCCTAGGGGCCCCCTTTACCCATGCATTCTTCCATCAATTCGAAATTGGAGTTGTCACATGTGTTTTCTCAAATGTTTCCACTAAGTCAAATATAGCAAATTTAGAGGGAGACGAGTTTGTAAGAGGAAGTGGCTTGATGTACTTGCTAAAATAGTTAGTGGGAAGGCCCTATTAGAGAGTCTTGGTCAAATTAGTGGGTTGTTCACCCACTCTCTAAGTTTAGAGATAATTAGAGTTTGGAGAAGGACTAAGGGAGCTCTACAACAAATATCATTGTCTTAGCTTGGACCAAGGTCGGTATTTCAAACAGTGTGCATTTTCTTTCTTTTAATATTGCATAGTAAATCTGCAAGCATGGAACATTTGTTATGGGATCTTGCATTGTATTGTGAATCTTTAGATGGTAGATTTTGGTATTATGTTGTGCCATTGTGACTCTTTGTATTGTGTTGTGGAGGTATGAATGTGCATTGTGTTTCATGAAATTTCTTGGTTTTTCTTTCTTTACTCTCCTTGTTTTGGGATTAAATGTCAAGTTTTGTTATGGGTGTGAAGCTTCACTAATCCTTTGGGAAGGGAAGAGAAGTCTAGGGTGAAGGGCTTAGTTGGGCTTGAAATATAGTTGAGAACCTTGGAATATGGGCTCCATTGTATGCCATATTCATTCATATTTTGCTTTGGGGTGATAAGGGAAAAATGGTGTAGAAGGAAGTTAATGGAGTATGGGCTTCAAGGAAGCTATAGCTATTGGAAGTATGTTTGGAGGATGTTTGTGGAAGCCCTGAAAGGGCATAGAAATTGTTGATTTGTGAAAAGCCCCAAAAGGGCATGAAAAATTGTTTATTGTAGGTATAGTATGATAGGAAAGTCTCCTTTTTGGAAGCACACCTTCACCCTATCTTCAAGGTTCCATTGGTGAACCTTTGTGAAATAGCCCAAGATGGGATTGTTCAAGTTTGTAATGTGTTGTTCATGCATTTCTAAGATTGGAATGAAACCCAATTTGGATCTTGTTTCCCCTGCTTGGTGGGTGGCTTCATAGAAGCCTAGGATGAGAGGTGAGCCTCCATGGTTCCTAGTTTGTGTGTGTTTGCAGGTTTTGTGAAGATAGATTCCTTGAAGATATTAGGGTTTCACCCTTGAAAATATTGGGAAATCAAGTGTATAGAGAGACCAATCTTCCCATGTTACCACCCAAAGAGTTGTAATGTTAAGTCTCCATTGTGTTTTCAATGTGATGTAAAATTAAAACTCCATATTATTGCATATGGTTGAAAATGTGAAGTTGAGAAAATTGAACAAAGTAGCCTTTGCAAGAAATATTCATTATGAGTTTCACAATATGTGAGTTGATGTATTATGAAGAAGTTATGTAATGAGATTCTTCTCCTTATGTTAATGGTAAATCATTGGGTAGGAATATTTCATAGAGGTAGTGTGAAAGATTTCCTTAGTTATAGTTGATTTAATATTTGATAATTGCATTGTAAAAATTTATGTCATGCATTCAATATAATGGAAGAAAATTATTGCATTTTGTTAGTTCATTGTACATGTATATCTATTAGTTCATTTGGGTTTCTAGTTCTAATAAAAATCTATATTGGATAGCATCATTACATCGTCAACTCCTTTCTCTAAAACTCCATGGTAGAAATAGGAGAGAAATAACCTTAGCATAATATATAGTTAAAAATCTATGAGGAAGAATATAAACACAAGTTGTAGATGCACATTCTTCTCTCGAAATTGTATGGGAAGTTGAAAAATTCCACTCCCCATTACAGACCAATAAATTAATCTCAGAGAATATTCCCTAGGATCTTGACTTCTAAATAAAACCTATTAAAACATACTAGTAGTAACTTACAAATAATATAATATAAATGGGAGAGTCCAAGATGGTCACATGACTTTTGAGGGGACCTAAGTGTACTTGTGTTCCTTAAAAGAAAAGAGAAATAATAAAAGGAAAACATTATACCTATATGAGACAAGACCATCCTTGAAAGAACCACTCAACCCACTTAGGACTTTGTACATTATTAAAAAAAAAAAACACTAAGCAATATAAAGCAAAACTCATGTTATCTATGCCTAGCCGACCATATCTTACTTATCATCAAATAAGATATAAATTAAAATAAAGTGTAACCAAGGAGAAGACTTAAGTCTACAAAAATAGCCTCAATGAAAGGGAAAAGACATTGTTCTCAAAACTTTGCTCCACCTCCCCTAGGCATATCTTGCCTTATGAGCATATGTTGAATGCATAAAGTATGCCTTGGTTCTGACATAAAGTCAAATAACCCTTTTCCTCCCCCTTAGGTGCATCATCCCATGAAAAAGGTAAGTAAGACAAAAGATTAATATGTTTTTAAACCTTGTAAAATGTCCACCATCCTATCACCTTGGGGAAAGTACCTAGACACCTAGGAGAGGCGCATGTTACGATGGTCACCTCCATGTCTTGGAAAAAGAGCGATTCGCCTTCCTAGGTACTTATGTTCCTTGGGGCATAAGAATTAAGTTAGGGAGTTAATAAGTATATTAAGGGATTTAGTTAGTAGGGTTAGCTGGCATGGGTGTTTGCATAAGATGTAGTTAGTAGGTAGAGTATAATTTATAATAGGAAGAAAGTTAATAGATTATTAAGGATTAGTGATTGGTCAAGAATTGTTGGTAAAAACTTAGTTAGTAGAATTAGCTATAATTAATTGGTAGTAGTAAAATCAATGGATGTAGTGGAAATCTTTTATTGGTCAAGTTCTTAGATAATGTATCATGGTAATAAGTAAACATTATTATTTTAAAAACAAATATGGATTAATTGATTTGTAGGATTTATTTAGTGATTATAAAGGGTTAGTAGAAAAACCATTGTAAGAAAAAATGGGTTGTTTGGTTACTGTTTTATTTTATTTATAAATGGAGAAAAATAAATGTGTTAGCATAGTGTAAGTAGATGAGCGGTTATGTAGTGCCTGCCCCTAAGTTACATTTTTTGCTATCATTGTCAAACTCTTTTAGTCCAGTTTTATGTTTGATGATTAGTAGTATTGTTTTGAGATTAGCAGATATTGTTTTACATTCAGTTTATTATATGATGAGATTACTTGGTATTCTATATTTCATGTATGTATGATGATTATTCAGTGTTTTCAGCTACTAATGATGATTAGTTAGATGGATTATTATGTGTCTCCTTATGGATACTTACCCCATGCTGCATGTGTATGGTGTGTGTGTTTTTTTTCTTTATCTATGGCATTTCTGATGTGGTTAAGGAAGGGAGTCGTAGTCACCTGCTAGTCAGGATCTACACGATGCACTACTTCCTACCATTGCCTGTTTAGCTTAGAATATTATGTTGTACATGTGTGGATTTTATGTAGGTTGCAGGTATCGGGTATCAACTTCCCTAAATTACCAGGATGAGCGTACCTTATTGCATTATCTCAATGGTAAGAGAGGGGAGATAAATTCTTAAGTTCAAATCCTAAATCTTTAAGCCATTTGTCCTAATTAAAAATTAGAACAAGTATTTGAGTCTAGTACCCTCTAAATGCATTGGATGACATTAATTCGTGATTATAACCCTTCAATTTGATTTTGTATGTGTTTTTCTATGATGGGTTTTTGTATGTTGTCTTTATGAGTCTTTGGTGTATTTCCTATTAATTAAGTCTAATTAAAAGATTAAATTAATGATTTAATTTAATGGAGAATTATTGTGATATTTTAATATTTAATTAATTGAGAAATTAATTAAATAAGAAGAATTAAATTTGAAGATAAAAGTTATAAGAATAAAATTAGAACATGATAATATTTATTTAATTTAATAATAATGTATTTAGAGTTCACTTTTAAATAAATGCTAGATATTATTGTTATTTAAGCTAATAAATATTTATCAAATTAAACGTTCAAAAATAAATTAAAAAAGTGAAAATATATTTATTTAATAAAAGTTGTAAGTTCGCATGATTTATGCATGATTAAATTATAAGAAATTAATTAAAAAGATTAAACAAGTGAAAATAATAATGTTATTTTAATTGCATAAAGTGTGTGCATGAGATTAAATTTAATTAATTAATTAAAAAGAAGTCAAGTGGAAAAATTAAATAAAGTTATTTAATAATTCTTTTAACATGCATGAAAAGATAAAAGAAAGATTAATAAAAGTTAATATTGAGTTAAGGGTTGTGAGCAAGGAGTTCTCCCGGGTGAACGCACAATCAATGCCCCGATTTAAGGGGAGGGCTCTTTATCACAATTAGAGGATTCACTTTTGAGGGAGGAATTTGGACGCAAGTTTGGGGAGCAAAATTGGAAGCAAATTTTGGAAGGGAATTTCTGGGAAAGTTTCAAAGAAAGATTTTGGATAGAAGCAAATTCTCTCACAATCTTCGGGTGATTGCATATTAGCATCAGGTTCAGGTATGATCTTGTGCTTTAATCATTGATTGAATTAAGCAAGTTGATATTCCTATCTTCTTCATGATTGTTGAAATCAAGTTTCTGGATTTCATTGCATAAAGTTCTTGTTCTCTTATTCTATGTGTATTATATCTTGTCTGTACAATAAGATTGAAAGAAAAATAAATAAACCAATTTGGAACCTCATCCATAGGTATAAGAAATTAGAATTATATTCAAGAAGGGTTTGATTAATATGAGAATTTTAAATTGAAAACTCGATTGGTTCACTATATTCTTCCTATTAGAATATAGGTGGGATTTATGTCAAATAAAAATAAAATAAAGTAATTATACATATATGGAAGGTTGGATAGTTTATTTATTAAATGAAATTCTTTGCAAATATATATATATATTACATTTAGAGGGGAATCGATGTAAAAAGTTTTTATAAAAAAAATTGGGGAGGGGCAAGTTTGACCCACCCCCTACCCCCTTACCTCCATTTCGACAGCTTAGTCGTTGCTGCAGCAACTTGCTACGGTAGGATTGCTGCTTTATTATAAGGGCCGACGGGCCATAAAATATGCCTCTTCTTTTAATTTAAAATTTGTATATTTATTTTTATATAATTTAATTTTTATTAATTTTTAAAAATAAAAAAATATATTAAATTAAATTATTATTTATTAATAAGTTTATTAATGATATGATAATTTATTAATATTTAATTATTAAATCAGTTTTAATATAAGATTTTTTAATTGAAATTATTAACTTTAATAATGAGTTTTTATTTATTAATAATTATTAATTTTAATAGATTATTAATGAATGGTAGTGTAGTAGCCTTGTATAATTATTAATTAATTTAATTAAAAATTAGTGTAATTGAAGTTAGTTAATGATTAATATTGCTTAAAGAAGATATGGTGCTATCTTATTATTATTACTAATAAAATTAATAAAATGATATTATTGAAACATCAATGATTATTATTTTAATAATTTAATGATTACCCTTAGGTTATTTTGGAGAAAATTTACTTAAAGTCGAATAGGGATAACTTTGTAAGTTATTTAAAAACAAGAATGGGTTAATTGTAATGGTGAAACTGCGAAAACTATTTACTTGAAAACTTGCACTGAAACGAAAACCAGAAACTTAAACCTTATTGTTTATCTCAACTGCGTGTTTTCAAACTCAAACCGAACTATAAGATTATTTTGTCTTCTATGTGATGTCTATGTTCGAGGTTTGGGTGGTCCAGGCTTTGACCAATTTAGGTTGTTACCAAAGGCTCGGGGGTTATGTGATTGTGATATTATGATGATTTGTTCTCGATCTTTCTAAACCCAACCATGGTGATGTGTTGATATGCTCTATGATGGATGTATTTACTAGTTGTTATTGCTTTCCAGTTTCCTTGTGTGAACCTAAGGTGTATGTTTATGAGATACTTGACTTAACCATTTTGAGTCATTGATTAGTTATATTTGATTTGCTTTCCAGTCGCTTTGAGAGGACTAAGGTGTTTTGAGTGATTTGTTCTTGATGATGTCATGATGTGAAATGTTTTGACTTGACCATTTTGGAGTCTTCGATCAATATTATGATTTATTTTTCTATTGGATATTGTGATTTATCATTGATGCCTTCAGTTGTTGATAGAGAATTGTTCTGATTATTATGATTATTATTTGATGCTTTTCAATTGCTCATGGAGAACTAATGTGATTATTGTGGCTTATCTTTTGATGCTTCCCAGTCACTTGTATAGGGCTGAGGTGATTTTGTGATTTGTGATTTCATGAGCCTAGGGTAGGCCATCTATGTGTAGTGTCAAGAAGTGGCTTGCAATGGGAGACGGGGGCCCTAAGTGGCTCTAGGGATAACTCATTGTAAGTTGTTTTTAATAAGTGATAAAATTACACTAAATACTAACTTAAATGAACCTAATAAGATTAATTGTATGTTCTCACCCATGCCTCGAGTGCTAGTACAAACTAGGATGGGAGTAGAGAGAATGCTTGGTTATGACCTTGCATTTTGTAGTATGCCTTGTCAGTTCAAGAGGATACCAGTGGCCGCAAGGATCATTGGGGACCCAAGATTCCTAAGGGATTGCTTGGGTAACTTCCAATGTGATTTGTGCGATGACACTTTCCCGCTTACATAGTACATTCCTACGTGTCTTTATGTGCCTTTGGGTCTAGATGTCGATCTATATTGGAACCTTTGAGTTAGTATACTTTTAGGATTCGTGGACTTAGAGAGTATTTGTGTTATGTGATTTGATATCTTGTTTGGGATTTGAGACTATCTCTTTAGCGTGGTGGGAGTGGACCATTTAGGTTCCACAGGGTCGGGTGGTAGTGCTTTTTCACTCTTACCATTGAGATCTGTTTGTAGTCACCGTGGCTAGAGCTTCTTGGGATGCTTGTTTATCATGATTAGGTGATGTTATTTACTAATTCATTTCTTCATATTGATGATTAGAATGTGATAGGTGATATTCTCTGCTTGTAGGATCATCATATATTGTATTCTTGTATGTTAGATTTCTTTATGATTATGTTGTAGTATGTTTAGTAGTGACATCCCTATTACTATAGTACCGACGATCTTATCGATGACGTGGGATGTTATGCACGAGAGATGGCTAGGGCCCATGATGGTCTTATGATGCTATTGACAGTTGGGAGGAACCACACACTTAATTAGTTGTGTTTATTGATGGATAGTTGTATGGATGTATCATGTATGTTATTAGTTTCATTTATTTTATTGCACTTGTATCATGGATTCGATGAGGATGGTGTATCTTTATTTTTACATATGTATATTCTTTTAGCCTTTCATACACTGTGACATGTACAGTGGATGATTGAGCATTCCGAATTTTATTTGCCAAGAGGCATTCAGAACAAATGTATATTATTAAATGGACATTGGACTTTTCATTATTCCTTCATATGGATGTGGTAGTTGTTAGACTTAGTTTTAATTAAATTTATATGTGACTCAATGTCTTGGGATCCTTAAGGAATGTAACTTGTTATGTATGTTTTTAGTTGATTGTATGTTATTGCTTCCGCTACTATGTGTTTGATGTGTATGATTTATCTTTCTTGTTTTAAAAAAAATGTTTGGCAAACTTAGTAAAACTTTAGGTTAATTCTTTTGGATCCCTTGGTAGGTTGTTACAAGTTAAGTTAGTAGAATGAAAGAAGTTAGGATTAGTGAGGAAGATTTAAGATGATATGATAATCGTTATTTAATAATTAAATTTGCATAATTAGTAAATAAAGTAATTTAAAATAATAATGAGAAATAATTAAAATAAAATAATTAAAGAGTGGTTTGTACAAATAATTGTAAAATAATAATAATAAATAACTAAAATAATAATAATTAAAGAGCGGTATGTATAATGATTACACTTGGAATATATATATATATATATATCCTAATAAATGATCTACATAATATCAAAATTATGTGCATGAATCTAAAACAGGAAGGGATGTTAGTCATAAGGGACACATTAACTGGTATGCAGATCTTTAGTAATGATAAGACTAGTTGGGACTATAGAAAATTATATATTAAATAAATATAGGATTTAAATTATTATGTAAGTTCTTTATTTAACTGTCACTTAATTAATAAGAAAGTGGTAAGGTCGTATCTAAGAATCTTGTAATTAAACTTTTATTTGAACCCCTTATATTTTCCTTAATCATTTGACCCATTATTTGATAGCTAGGATACAGGACAAATGTACCGACCTTCATATAATTTGATGTGGGTGTCAATTGACACTGGTTAGTGATAGCCAATAATAGGATCTTGGAGAATATTAAAATAATAATAATAAAATAGTACATATATAAATATGTTGTCAATAGTCAAGATAATGGTACAAGAGCAGTTAGGAACTTAATGTAATAGCAATGTCCAAGAACTCCACCAAATTTGGCATAACTAAATAATTAGAATAAGAATAATAAAACACAGTTGATGACTAACCTTGTAGTCTAGTTAGTAGAACTGAACTAGTAAGCCATCAATATGATCAAGGTTGGGAAAGGATAAAACGAAAGCAACTCATTTAATAGTCCTACTCTATCATAACATCTAGAACAGTTTTGGCCATGAAAAGTAACGAGTTAAAGTTATTTACCTAGGACAAATTATAAGACAGATGCATAATCACAATTATGGAACCATTACAACATTGCTACAAAATTTGTGTTTCACATCCATGTACGTAATGCGTTAATCCAAGGATAGGGTGTGAATTCTGGCATGATAACATCACTTTAGTATGACATAACTTAGAATTTCAATTAATGATAGGAATAAGTTGGCCTCCCGTAGAAACTTGAAGTCTAAAATTTTGAATGAAAACAAATTCCCTCACCTCAACCAAAAAAATTAATCATCTCCCAAACTCCTTGGTCGAATTAGTAACATTCTAACACTATTGAGCAATTGTGTTTTGTTATATTTGGTCACTCCATCGTTTGATAGAATGTTCAAAACAAATATAGATCTATACATATTATCCTTAGTTCACCTTTCAAAAAAAAAAATTGGTTGTGTTTTGCCTTGATAAATTTAGGGCATGACACTTGAGGCATTAGTTTTGTGCGAAAATTTTGCATGCAAATAGATATCTTTTGGCATGCAAATCGAGAAAGTTTCAATACGAAACTAGCATGCTTCCTAGGGCAATTTATGGTATTATTTGGCTCACTTTTCAAGGTATTTTGGCATGGATCCCGAGGTGGTAAAGAAATAATTTTCCCTTTTTCCAGTGCTTTTTTGATCTACATGTGGTTTTTTGGCCATAACTTGCTCGTCCAGACTTTGTTTTTTGATCTGAAAGAAGCATCAGAAAGCTGATTCTAAGCCTATTGTGATAGTATAGTTTATTTATATTTTTAATGCTTTTTGGTGGTCTTTTTTTTGCTGTAAAGTTAGAATTTCTAATTTTTTACACTCCAAGAGACATATTTTGAGACATTCTATTTTCCAAATTTTGCTCCAGGCACATCCCATTCAGTTTTTTATTTTTCTGCATTCTGATGGATATCTTGGTTATTTCAGGTCTAGAGATTTATTTTTTTGTTTCACATTTTTTTAATTCTTGGTAGCTCTATATTTCTTCAATATTTTTTTCCCTACATGTTTGTTTCAATTCCAAACTAGATCTATAGCAAAAAATTTCCAGTAGAGGATTGCACTAATACAAAGCAAATGTGGGATAAGTTGGTACAAATCCATGGAGGAGACAAAAATGAGTTAAGGGCTAAAGAAAAGAGTTTAAGAGGCAAGTTTGATGACATGAGAATAAAAGAAGGAGACATTGTTGCATAGTATTGTGGAAAAATCAAGGAAGTGGTATTTTAATTAGAGGACCTAGAATAGACATATTTGATGAGACTATGATAAGTAAGGTATTAAGGACTCTAATTCCTTTCTATTCAATTAGAGTATGTGTAATTCAAGAACTAAGATGCATACCTAGTGATGGTCTGACCTTGGATAGTCTAATTGGTAGACTTGTTGCATTTGAATTGTCAAATTTTAATAACTATACACCTTCTAGCATTGAATGTGCTTTCAAGTCTCAACTAACCCTTGATGAATCTAAAAGAAAGAAAATGAATAAGTGTGTGGATAGTGATAGTGAATCAAATGATGATCTTGATAACCTTGAAGCATTATTGGCTTGAAGGCTGACAAGAGGAAAAGGCAAACTTCCTAATATTGGTTTTACATGTAACAAAGTTGGTCATATTGTTGCAAGATATCCTAACATAGATGAGAAGGAGGAAAGGAAAGACAACAAATACTAAGGAAGTAGAGACAACAAAGACAACCAAGGTAATAGAGACTATTAAGAAAAAGGTAAGAAATCTTGTTACATTGTTCAAGAAGATAGTTCTGATAGTGATTCTGATGAAAACGATGAAGAAGTTGTTTATGTTGCAATGAAATATGAATCTAATAAAGATGAGAAGACTACTTCAATATCACATGTGAATAAGAATGATAAATGGATAATTGATAGTGGTTTCTCAAATCATATGACTGGTGATACAAGTAAGTTTAAAAAGCTAGAACATTATAATGGAAGTAGTGTTAAGTTTGGAAATGATGCACCGTGTTATGAAAGGTAAAGGATTAGTAATATTGAATGACAAGATTAGATGTGAGACATATTGGGTTGATGGATTGGAATATAATCTATTGAGTGTGGCATGGTTGAACAATTCAGGCTACCAAGTCGAATTCCAAAATAAGAAATAAAAAATCTATGATGCTACTAGTGAACTAATTGGAAGAGGAGAGGAAACAAGAGGTAATTTGTTCTATCTAGACCTATCTGAAGAAACTTGTTTATTTTCACAATTTGAAGATGTTTAGTTATGGCATAAGAGGCTATGTCATGTGAAATTTGATAATTTGGTAAGCATTACTAACATGGCAAGAGTAAGGGGATTACTAAGATTAAGAAAACCTGGTAAGGTGATGTGCAACCAATGTGAAATGGGCAAAATGAAAAAAGTACCTTGCCTAAAAATGAGGAGATTGCCAAGCATTAGCAGACTGGCATTGTCGAGAAGCAGTAGACAAGCTCTTCCAAGCCTCAACATGTTGTTGAGTATCAACACATAGGAGTCGAATCATAGAGAGAGGTGACCAACCACTAGACAAAGGAAGTCAAGTTACAACCACAGACACAAGCAAAAGTTGAGCTAGCTTGACCAAGTGACTTACCATGAGGAGAAATAAGATCTAAACTTGTCTTAGAAAAATATGTGATAAGACACCATACACCAAATCAAAGCATTGGAAACAAAGATTCTGGAGTCATGTCTAGAAACAAATTGAAAAATGATACATGTTTACTACATGAGTTTGAACCTAAATCAATTAAAGATGCATAAGATACTCGTGATGAGGGTAATCAAAGTGATATTGATGCTGGTGAAGAAGAGATGAAAAAGGCTAAAGAGGACCCTATTACTATGAGGGAGGAGGAATAGACTGTTAAGATTGCTTCACCCACCAGAGAGGTTGTGGAATAGGACAAGAATGAGGACCTTGCTGCTATAAGGGAGGAAGATCAAACAGATAAGACAACTTTACCCACCAAAGAGGTTGTGGAAGAGGACAAGAATGATTCTCCATAGAGGGAAACTTTGCTTTCCTTTTTGCATTCTGCTAAGCAAAAATTTGATTCCATATTTCAAGTCGATTCATTGATATATAATGAAATAATGGGTCTGAAAAAGAAAATGGATATTATGCAACATAACTAGGATATTGACCATGCCAAAATTAGCCAGTTGGAACTGTAGGTGGGAAACATCCCAAACAAACTCAAGGATTGTGAACAAAACCTCAGAATGATTATTAAGGAAAGTGGTGATAAAATGGAATAGGTGACTTCCAATATCTGCGTTGTTGTTGCTAGTCTTGGAAAATGCACAAATGAAGAGATTATATCACCAGGGAGTCCAAGCAAGAGAACCAAGTAGAGTTCTAAGAAGCAGGGTCAGGAGGCTATTGGTGTTTTGGCTACTAATTCCATTGAAGATACTACAAAGATTGGAAAAAGAGGTTGTCCAAATGATTAAAGAGTTGCAGTAGCAGCTCTCACTAGGTTTTGATCTCTGGTTTTTATCTCAGATTTTGGTCATTATTGCTGGTTGTGGTTAATGGTTTTTGTTTTTGGTCCTGTTTATTGTTTTTTGTCTAGTATTTAACTAGGTTCTAGGTCCTTGTAAAACTTGGGTACTTTTATTGGATATTGTAAAAAAAAAAATGAAGATTAGATTAAAGAAATGAATGAGGAGATTGATCAAATGGAGAAGAACAAGACATGGAAATTGGTATCTAGACCAAAGGATGAGAATGTGATTGGACCAAAGTGGGTATTCATAAACAAGTTGAATGAGAAAGGTGAAGTCACAAGGAACAAAAAAAAACTATTTTGTAAGGGATAGGTACAAGAGGAAGGGATTGATTATGGAGAGACATTTGTCACAGTTGCAAGGTGAGGAGTAAGAAGATTACTTGTATATATTTCTTATAAAGGTTTCAAGGTATACCAAATGGATGTCAAATCAACATTTCTAAATGGAATCTTAGAAGAAGAAGTCTACACTAAAGGACTTGTTTGCCCTAGAAAGAATAACATGGTATGTAAGTTGTACAAAGCATTATATGGTTTGAAACAATCTCCTATAGCATGTTATGAAAGGTTATATACATATTTGGTGAAAATTGGTTCTATAAGAGCTAATGACAATAACAATTTGTACTTGAAAAGTGAATCTGAGAGTAAGATATTGCTAGTTAAAATATTTGTTGAAATGATATCATATTTGGAGGACATGCTATGTTGTCAAATATTTTGCTAATGAGACGAAGAAAGAATTTTAGATGTAAATGTTTGGAGAGAGATTAAATTATTTGTTGGTTTGCAAGTATATCAAATGAAGAGAGGTATTTACATTACACAATCAAAGTATATTAAAGAGATATTGAAGACATTTGGAACATCTATGATGATTGGACATAAAATTTCAAAAAATTATGATTCATCTGAAGTAAATCAGACATTGTATAGGTCAATGATTGGAAAAGTGCAATACGTTATTCATAGAAAACTTGACATTGCATTAGCTATTAGCATTATTGCAAAATCTTCTACTAATCCTAGGTAAAATCACACGATGGCTGAGAAAAAGATACTAAGATAAATAACAGGAACATAAGACTATGATTTATGGTACAAGAAGAATGATAAATTTTAGTTGAGAGTGTACACTAATGTTAATTGGGTTGCTAACATTGATGACATAAAGAGTACAAGTGGAGGAACTTTCTTTCTAGGCAAGAAGTTGATTTCATGGACAAGCTCAAGAAGCAAAAATATATTTTTCAATCTACAAAAAAGGCTAAGTATGTTGTTGCAATAGTTTATTGTTCAAACATTGTGTAGATCAAGAAATTGTTGAAAGACATGAAGGAAGATATTATTGAACCTGTGGCAATACATTATGACAACACAAGTGCTATAAACATATCCAAGAATCACATGATACACATACAAACAAAACAAACCGCAATAAAATATCATTACTTGAGAGAATTAGTGCAAGACAAAGAGGTCAAACTAGAGTATGTGAATACAAAGGAGCAAATAGTTGATATATTCTCTAAGGCATTACCGAATGATTCTTTTAAGTATCTAAGAGGTAAGTTAGGGGTCACTCCCCTATCTAAAGAAAACTAAGAAGAGATACAATATTTCATCAATTGTTATGATAACAATATCTTACAAATTGGTGTAGTAGGTCCCTCTTTATGAGTTGCCTAAAGTTGTGAAAAGATGAATAAAACTATGAGTAGATAAGGCTACAAGCAGTCATGAAGAAAGATGGTAGAGGAAGTGATTATGCAAAGATCAGTCAAACAGTAATAAAGAGGACAATATGTATAGAGTGGATGATGTTTTTGTCATTGTTATAAAAGAGGGAGAAATGTTATCAAGTTACCATCCAATATCTAAAGATGTAGATGTAAGAGGGAGATGTTGTGTTACCACTGAGTTACAAGAAGAGATTTCAAAGAGCGATTCATTACAAGTACTAATATAATTGGAGTTAGCATGAAGAATCACATTTTCTATCATAGAGGGAGAAGTGTAATCAAAGCAAAGATGAAGCATATTGGAGATTGCATGGATGAGAATCAGAATGAAACCAAGGATATTAAAGAAGATCTGATACAAATTACAGAGGGAGTTGATAGAGTGAAAATCATGAGAAATACTTTTGCATTTGCATGATATCTAGAGGTGTTGCCATCAATGCCAAAGAGGAACATTGTTGGAAACTACAATTGGAACAATTTTTATGTTATCATTAATGTCAAACCTGACTGGTAAGACATTTACTAACAACATAGAGTGTCATGTCAGTGTATCAAAGAAGAAGATTTGAAAAGAGAGATAACTAGATGAACAAATGAAGTTATTAAGTAAAGAGGAGTGAGTGTGACTAAATTTCAATGGGAACTTGATCAGTTTATATTTGACAAGATAATGTGTTGTTTGATCATATATGAAGTGTAGAAGTTAGATCAATTCAAGTATAGAAGAGACAGTTGATGGAAGAGGAGTTGAATAAAACACTAAGCTTGATCGAGTGACAATTTTACTAGGTCAGTGAGGCAAAAAATGAAGGGACTTAAGTATAAGCCGAGCAAATAGTATTCATAGAGTGATAGTTATGGCCAAGTAAGATGAAGAAGAAAACTAAAGTAGTGGTGGTCAAGTGAGCTAGAGTAAGTCAAGCAAGATAGAACAGTAGAGACCAAGCTACCTAGTGTTGACCAAGCTGAAGAACATAGTGATGAGCATGTGTCAGAAAATTAATAGTTTGTTAAAGAATTAAGATTTGAGGCTGACATACTTGAATTTTTTAGATTTTCCAAAACACGTAAATGATAAGGATTGATGAGATGTCATTTAATTCACAAATTGAGTTTTTTAAGCAATCAAAGTTATGGATTCAAAGAGAAGTTTCAAAAAATTTCAAGAAAGAAGTACAAGGACTGTATGATGGACATATTCAAAGAATTTGATAAAATTGTAAGATCTACGGTGATGTTTAGTGACAAAATATCAAAGCTACCTATTTAAGTAGGAATAAGAAATGTTTTATGGTTGTCGATTGAGAAACTTGTGAAGAAAAAAGCTCAAGGGAAAAGTGAGAGATTGGTGAAGTGTGATTGCTTCAAGGGTTGCTAGGCATATCAAAGATGGAGAATATGATGAAGTCTAGTCAATGAACAAAAAATGAGTCAAATAGAGATTTGAATTTGCAAAGTGAGATGTATCTTAACAAATCAAATCTAGTTGCTACTTTCTAACCACTGTGGCAGTAAAATCCTTTAATCAAGGTTGATCTAAGAGTCATATTGTAAATCCTTTAATCAAGGTGGCATTCTAATGGAATGATCTAAAGACCTCTAACAAGCCCGCTCCCAATAGGGTGATTAAATCCTTTAATAGGGTCACACCTAACTATTTGTTTTGTAACCTTTAATAGGGTTGGCTCTTAACCTATCTCACTTTAGAAGAGTGAAAAGTGGTAGCATGTTACTTGGTGGTTTTTCCCAAATTGGGTTTCCGCAATAAATCCTAGTGTCATACATATGTGAATGTTGTTTTCATGATGCATGTTATTTATTGTTGTTTATTTATGTTATTTAACATATAGTGAACAAAGAACTAAGTATTAAATAAATAAGTTAAGTTGTTGTTGATTTTCTATATTGGTCGAGTGGATTTATGAATTTTAATTAGTTATTTGAAGTTGATAAAATTTGAATTGGTACATTTGAAACTGAGGATAACCGATTCACCCCCCTCTCAGTTATCCTAAGTATTCATAACTTTTGCATTTGTTCCTTTGTGGTTGAGAAGTTTGTACTTATGGGTTTTTAAGATCATTTTGTTAGTAGTTCTTCTTCATGTTTACAGAGACTTTTGGAGACTTCTGAGTATAAACGTTTTATGTTTATGTAGTTGTAACTCTTATGATATTTTGAAAGCTTTTTTGTTCTTTCAATATAAAGTTACCAAGCTTTTGGAGACCTATATTGGAGTTCATTCTTTGTGTGTTGGTATTTTGATTCGATGTTCTATGGCAATTTTCATAGTTCCTGCATGTTATGTCTCGAATTTACACATTTGAATGAATGTAAATGTAGTTTGATAGGGTACAGTTTGTAAGGAATCAATTAAGAGTTTGGCTAACTATGAAATGTCATTTCTTGTTAGTTCTAACTTCAAAACTCGCTTCTCTCATTTTTATGAAACATTTATATAAAAATTTTTAAGTATCAATTTGTATTTCTTTCCTCAACATTAAGATCAAAGATTGTTTTATGTTTTCTTTCATTTAATATCATCATCATTTTGGTGTATCACCTGATAACTTTAGTTAACTAGTTTATCCCTGCAAAGTTTTCCCTTTTAGTTTTTCCCTTCCTTTTTTTCTCAAGTTTTTAGATAGATTTAGTGCATTAGGTAATGACTCAATAGGAACTGACCTAGAATCTAGAGGTTTGAATTCAATTTTAGTATGTTCCACATTGAAGTGATTCCCATGTTATTGCACTATTTTTTAACTCGTATAAGTTTAGTTAAGGATGCAAATTTTGATGCATAACATTTGTATAGTTTTTCAATATTAGTTATATATTCATTAAAATAATAATTTATTACAATAAAATTATTATGTGCTATTTTTTTAGTTTAATATCTCAAAAACACTATATAGTCTATTGATGTTTTGAAGCTTCTGTCAGATAAATCCTATGAGACTAAAATGCTGAAGATATAAATATCTTTTGTGAAATATCACACACACACACATCTATGTGTTTGAAATAAAATTAGGAGAAATATATATATATATATATATACAAGTGAGATGGTTGCATTTGAAACACACATACTACACATGCAACATTATTACATTTGCAATAACCGTCTAACTTTATTATGGTATCAAAATAGTGTTACAATTGAGATACCAAATAAAATATTTAATTTTGGAAATTTCTCAATCAATAAAGGAAAAATTATTTACACTGAGAATTTGTAGAACATATTTTACACTTCTTACCATTGGAGACACATTACTATTACTGGACTATTTCGTAATTGGTGAAACATTGTTTGATTGTTCACAATGTAATTCATAGCCCTAAATGATCTTGTTGCAAATTTTATAAGTGACTTTATAATGGAAGTTATTGTTGCTATTCAATCATGAGTAGAGGGTCTTGATTGCATTTCCAACAAATGGATGTTCTTTCGTGGATAGTAAATAGAAAATTATATTTTATGTGTTGTACATCTATCCAATCCTACTCTCCATGTGAATAGATAATAACTCATGTCTATCCTCCTATGATTATCTCAACCCATGCCTATGGATGTTATAAATAAATAAAAATTCATCTTCCTAAATTTATAAGCACAATGAGCCATTTAGAAACTCACACATGATAATCTATGTATTTGATGGACTATTGTTATTAGACCTATTTGCTTTTGTAACACCTATTCAATTGACCAACCAAAAGTTTGGAGTAGAAGCAAATTGGTCACCATGAAAATATAGGAGGGAAATCCATGTAAGTAGAAAGACTGGACGTAGCCCCAATTGAAGGCATATAATCCAACAAGTATTTGTCACAATAATAAGACTAGAAGCAGAGAAGAGGAAAAAAACCAAGAACAAAGTCAATTCGAAGGTTGTTAAAAAAAGTTATCACAATAAGACTTGAACATTCATCTCAAGTAAGTTTTGGTGAAGTTCCAAATGGTGGTGGCTAATCTCCTGACCTAATACACCAAAGACAAAAAAAATTCAAACATGATTCTTTTTCAGATTCATGAAAATACCACAATATTTTCTCAATTTTTTTGTTGTTTTGGATCACAAAATATACAGATCATAAAGATCAAATGCTAAAAATTTCAAAAAAATAAAATGTGTTTTCATTTTTTTGAAATTTAGTCCATGTTACAATTTGCAGGGAGGATAGTTGCATCTGTTCCAAATAAGTGATTACATGAAAGAAAAATAACAATCTTACTACAATATATTAGGTTCTAGAATAGACAAGACACAAAAGGGAGAGAATATATTGGGTAGTCACGAGAGTCTCTATTCAACCCAATCTCACTGGATCAAGATGAAACCCCAATATCACCAGCATTCTTCCTCATTTACAAGCCCAATTACATCATTAGTTGAGGACAAAGCTACCATTGATTCATCAACCATGTATTGAAATCGTCATGGCGAGGAAAAAATGGGAAGACAAATATTTGAAATAAATTGATCATTTTCAACTGTCCTAAATATTATAAATCAAAGAAAGGAAATCAAATATTGAGCCAAGGTATATTATGGAAAATATAATGATACAAGAAAGTGTGTTCTTGAAGGCTACAACCATGACAACAATTTAGAATGAACAAAAATGATGACTTTCATGATCAATAGTGAAACATCAAATGTTGGTGATTATTTTAAGATGTGGCAAGTATTTTCAAAGACATAGAAACTATATCATTATCACTTTCATGTCGGCAATTATGGATAAATTCAAGAACCTTGTGATCTACTTGAGGGTCCTTGTAAACCTAATTGTTCATTAGAATGAGTTCCTTAATAAGGGAGGTTATGAATAAATAAATGAGTGTCATAGTTTATTGAGGTATTTGATTCTTGTTTAATTTTTCCATCCACTCTTGACCTAAGAGTGAAATGACTCATTCTAGGTGATCACATATTTCTTAGGCTATAGTCAAATGGCTTTAATATTTGGGAACAACAACAACTAAGGGAGATATTCTAATGTTTAAATTATAATGGGCATTATTGTAGGATAAATTTATTATGAGATAGGAGATTCACAAGAAGAACATTTTGGCATTTACTAGACAAATTTGATGCCTAGAGTTTATTAGCATGTCATGTGTCTGTGATGCAAGAACATCCTAGGTGTAAGGGCAATCTTGCATCACCCAAAAAAAAATTTCTTTTCAGTATTTTCTATTTTTGTTAGGACTAGTAGATAGAGGGTTGCTATTTTTGGGAGCTTACTATTATACGAGCTTAGAATGTTCTCATTTTCTACATGAAGGATCACTTTAGAATTATAAGCCTACCATAAAAGTATCATTGTTCTACCTTAAGTATTAGAAAAGTTATTACGGATTTTCGATGGAAAATTTTGGAGAAAAATCTTTGAACTTAGATTTGAAGGCCTTAGAGGCCTTGGATGAGGTCCAAAAACTTGATGGATGGGCACTTGCACATAATCAAGCATGTAGCTCAGGAGCTGGCATTTCTGAAAAGTGGTTATAATAGCCAATTGGAGCAACGGTTCGAGGGTTATGGCCTTCTGAAGTTGGACTACCCAAAATTTCTAAAATAAATGTCAAAGATGTATTTGGTTGACTCTATATGTATTGGTAGGGTCTGTCAGCATTAGGTATTAAGTTTGAGTGTCTAGAACCTTCCTGGGTAGCATAAAATTGCCTATTTAAGAAAGGCTCGAACATTGTCTAGGACAACTCTGGGTGATAGTTCACAACATTGTTTTGCAAATTATTGTAATGAAGGTGGCCATGTGGGTTAGCATATTGTAATTGTGAATTATGTAATTCCGCATTTTTGGCAATAATAAGAAGCCCCTATTTCTTTGTCGCAATTATTGTTGTTTCTATTTCTGTTATGTTTTTATCGTATCAAGGGGAGCACTCTTCATCAAGTGGTATCAAAGCTAGAGTTCCTAAGTGTGTGGATGGATCGCCGACTATAAGGAAATTCACACCAGGACCATCACTTGGGCTAAGCATGTAGAAAAATTATTTATTGTGAGGCAATTTGCACTAGGGTTTCAGCAGAAGTGCGAAAATGCCTCCATGAAGAGAGTGTGGTGGAAGAGTTGTAGGTGTTACACTTGGGGGTTTTAGAGCCCTCTAGAGGAAAATGCAAGAATTACAAGAACAAATGTGGGAAGTAATAAATCTATCCATAAGAGATGAAAGCAAGGATGAGGACAAAGTAGAAGAAAATGCCGAAGCAGAGGCAGTTCTAAACCCAGAGGAAGAGAGACTTTTTAAGGCTATCTCCAATATTGGAAAAAGACCTAAGTTTGAGGTTCCCACATTTTTTGGAAAGGAGTTGATCAATTTGATCAATGAATTGGACGAGGACTTTGAGTATGAAGATATTGAGGATCCTAATAGGGTCAAGTTTACGAAGGCAAAATTAAAGGGACATGCAAAGATCTAGTGGCAAGAGATTCAGTTGGAGTGAAATAAAAGGGGAAAGGACAAAATCACCAGATGGGATTAGATGATAGCTAAACTAAAGCGAAAATTCATTCTTGTGGATTATGAGCTTTATCTATTAAAGAAAATGCAAGGGTTGAAGCAAGCGAAAAAATCTATTCAAGAGTATACCAAAGAGTTCTACTGAGTTCTCATTAGAATTGACCATATAGAAGCTGATAAGGAGAAAGTGGTACATTATCTTAATGGGTTAAGGCCAAGTGTTTAGGAAAAGTTGAGTTTGGTTCAAATGACAAGTATTGAGGAGGCATACCATTTTTCCCTAAAAGTTGAGGAGAAACTGAGCAAGAAGTTTGACAACAAGAATAGTGGAAGACGTCATGGTGGAAGATCTAGCGGATGATCTTATGGCAGCTGAAATGATGATAAAAAGAACAAGGATGAGGCTACAAGTAGTAGTCAGAACTAGAGGGGAAATAATCTCAATCATTTTCATGATTAGAACAATAGAGATCAAAAAGGAAGAGGCAGAGGACAAGGATCTAGAAGAGGAGGCTTTCATGGAAAATGTTTTTACTGGGAAGAAGAAGGGCATAGAGCATTTGAATGTTCCTAGTGCCAACGAAGGACAGATCAAAGAACCAAAGACCAGGTTTGAGTTGCACATGTTGATGAAGATGCCAGATCATTACATTTTGAAGATGCGAAAAGAGGAGAAGTCCTAGTTAATAGAAGAGTCATGTTAAGTGGTGAGAATGAACCTGATCAAAGGAGCTTGTTTTGCACAAGGTGCAGATGTGAAGATAAGTGTGCAAGATGATCACAAGGTCATGGTCAATGAACAATGCTCAGTGAATTTCAAGATCAAAAGCTACCAGCATGAGGTATTGTGTGATATCATACATAGGGACATATGTTATATGTTGCTGGGTAGGGCATGACAGTTTGACAAGCATGATATACATGATGGGGAAGCAAATACCTACACTTTGACCAAGGATGGAGTGAAACATAAGTTGAAGCCATTGAAGGAGAAAGAAGAAAAGCTATGTAGTGCTGCCAGAATATGTTTCATTGATGGAAAGGAGTTTCTCAAAGGTATGAAGCATGAGCATATGTGTTTTGTTGTAATTCTAAAATATGGTAAAGAAGAAGTAGAGGAGGTACCTGCAAAAGTTGTAGATATGTTGGGAGATTTTTTTGACATTGTGTCATATAATGTACCTGATGGATTGCCCCAATGAGGAAGATTAGTCACCAGATGGATTTGATTCCAGAAGCCAGTTTTCCAAACAAGACAACACACAGAATGACACCAGCAGAAAGTGAAGAGTTAAACAGACAGGTTTAGGAGTTGTTATAGAAGGGGTTGATTTGAGAGAGTCTGAGTCCATGTGTTGTACTAGCAATATTAGCACCAAAGAAGAGTGGAGAATGGAGGATGTGCACAGATTCTTCTGTTATCAACAAGATTACAATCAAGTACATATTTCTATTACCAAGGATGGATGATATTATGGACTGTTTGAGTATCTCAAAAAGATAGATCTAAAGAGTGGGTACCATCAAATTTGCATCAGACAAGAAGATGAATGGAAGATTGCTTTCAAAACAAGGGAAGGACTATATGAGTGGTTAGTCATGCCTTTTGGGCTAACCAATGCACCAAGCACTTTCATGAGGCTCATGAATGAGGTACTAAAGGAGTTTTTGGGTAAGTTTTTCATTATTTACCTAGATGATATTTTAATCTTTAATAAGACATTGGAGGAGAATTTGATTCATATTCAAAAGGTGTTTGATAAATTGAGACAAGAGAAGTTGTTGATAAACTTGAAGAAGTGCAACTTTGTGAAGAAGGAGTTGGTGTACCTAGGATTTGTAGTCTCAACAGAAGGTTTAAAAATGGACCTAGAGAAAGTGAAGGCTATCCTTGAATGGCTTACTCCAAGGAGTGCTACAGAGGTAAGCTCTTTTCATGGAATGGCTAGTTTTTACAGAAAGTTCATAAGAGGTTTTAGCAGTATTTGTGGACCCTTGATTGAAATAATGAGAGGGGATAGGAAATAATTGAAGTGGACTATAGGAGAAGATAAGAGTTTTAATCTGTTGAAATAGAAAGTTATAGAGCAACCTATTTTAGCACTTCTAGATTTTAACAAGGTGTTTCAAGTAGATTGTGATGCTAATAGTATTGTAATAGGAGTTGTTTTGAGCCAAGAAGGTAGACATGTTTCTTATTTTAGTGAGAATTTGAATGATGTAAAAAGAAAATATTTTTTTTATGATCAGAAATTTTTTGCTATAGTTCAAGCACTGAAGAAGTGGAGACACTATCTTCTTCCTAAGGAGTTTTTTTTGTAAACTGATTGTCAATATTTGCAATAGGGTGAAAGCACAAACCTGTGTCACCTTTGGTGATATCCGTAGGGGTTCTGGCAGAAATAGTTTTGGTTGTAACCATTTTAGCCGTAACATTTTCGACCATATAGATGTGGTGCTTTCCCGCATCAACGTGGCAATAGGGGTTCCGACTGAAACTCTTTCGATTGAAAGTGTTTCGACTGTAACCCTTATGGTTTTATAAATATCCAAAAATTTCTCTGGGCGGTCATTTTCACTATTCATTTTATTGTAGCGACTACCAAGTAGTTAGAATGTTTCGGCCGTAACAGGTAGATAAATTTTTAATTTTTAATTTTTTTGTTTTTAAAAAATACTTTTTAGTTATTACATGATAATATTAATTAAATGAATTATTTTAAACTATTTTATTAATTAAATTAATTATATTTTAAGTGTTTTTTTTAGTAGTTGATAATATTTTAGTTACATTTTAGAAATCATTAACATAGTAAACATTAACAACAAACCTATTAGTTACATTTTAGAAAATATTAACATAGTAAACATTAACAACAAACCTATTAGTTATATTTTAGAAAATATTAACGTAGTAAACATTAACAACAAACCTATTGGTTACATTTTACAAAACATTAACATAGTAAACATTAACAACAAATATATTGGTTACATTTTACAAAATATTAACATAGTAAACCTATATGTCCTAAATAACATTACATTTTAGAAACCTATTAGTTACATTTTAGAAAACATTAACATAGTAAACCTAGATGTACTAAATAATATACGTGCATATTTTTTATTCACGTACATGAGCTAGATGTGCATATTTGAGCTAGATGTTCACATACATGAGCTAGATATACTAAATAACATGTGCATATTTTTAGTTACATTCAACTTTGTACATATTTGTAAGGTCCCTCCTCGCATGTACTTATTAAATATGGTTTTCTTTGTTAAATCTATTGTAGGAGATTTGAATGGATATGAAGTAATATTTTATGTTGTGAATGTCCTAATAAAATTGAGAGTAGTTGATACATCTATGTTTTAATACTCAGTGATTCGAGAACTACTACATTATCTTGACTATTTAAACATTGAAATTTCACTAACAATGATACGAGACATTTTCACCTAATGATAAGAGTGTTGATTTTAGTATCTCGATGATTAGGTTCCATGCTTTTAGATAGTTTAGTATTCCTTAATTGGTGATGTTTATGATGTTAGGTATATGCATGCCTAACGATGATTATTCTAGTATTTTAATCTAAATTAATAAATAAGTTATGTTATTTTGATTATGTGATTACTGATGATTAAATGTGAGAAGAAATAAATTAAATAGTTAATTAATTGAAGGATTATGTTCTGAGTTATGTGATTTCCCTGATAAGTTGTGTGTGTGTGTGTGTGTGTGTGTGTGTGTGTGTGTGTGTGTGTGTGTGTGTGTGTGTGTGTGTGTGTGTGTGTGTGTGTGTGTGTGTGTGTGTGTGTGTGTGTGTGTGTGTGTGTGTGTGTGTGTGTGTGATTTTCTTGAGCTACTGATGTGTGCAATGAGTCTGTAGGGTATTTTAGCCAGAAGACCTAACGGAGAAATGAAACTGAACCCTATGTATCAATTGCAGAAACCAAGGTTGAATCTAACAAAAGATGCAAACCCCACTGTTCATATTTTATTTGTATCGTGAGATGAATGAATGTATCATTTTGTAATAAGTAAATCTTAATGTTTTGTAACAGTGATTTTATAGTGTCACTTGACACTCGTGAATTATATATATGCATTCTAGCATGATAGTTAGGATTAACTGAGTACCCTAAAGATCTAAGTCAAACTAGGTTAGTAACCTTTTTGCTAATTAGTTAGTAATCAAGGTTAATTACCCTAATCAGGATTAGTGAGTAATCTTCATTTTTTGAAGGTTGTTAGAAAGTCCTAAAATTTTCTAGCTTTTGATAGGTCCCTAATTAATCCTAAAGGCCTAAAATCATAAAATCTAAGTACCCAAGGGGTATGGTATGAGTTGGGGGCATTTTCCACCCCACTAGCCCCTTTTGTTGACTTTTATGGTCACTCAACTCATTTTGCTTTATTGTGAAAATTGAATGATTTCATCATGGGTTGGATAACTTTAACTCCACCTTGAGGTTAGCCTATGTCTAGTTGAGTTAGAAGGCTCTAGAACTTTTAGACAAGTGGGGGAGTTATTGCTTTTTAGAGTGGTTGAGTTTAGGATCTTATTTAGAGTCATTTTTTGAGAGGATTTGAGTGTTCACCCAACCTCTAGTTTTAGAGTGGAATTTAGGATTGAAGGAGAAGGAGAAGGAAGGGAATGTTCATCTCAAACATGTTCATTTCCCATAACTCAATTTTGAAGGTAGGAATCCCTTAGCTCATGTTATTCATGTCTTGTTCATGCTCAAGTTATTGTATTTGCATTAGTATGTTCGTAGGTGTGTTGAGTATGTTTGGGAGGGATTGAAATAGATTTTTTAAAATGTCTTTCCTTTCTGTTTTACTTTGAATTTTGAAGGGATTGTATGGTTGTGTTGGCATTACTCACCCTCAGATAGGAAAAAAGTGGCCATGTACTGGGGAAGGTCTTTAGTTGGACTCCAACAGTGCAGAGTCTCTTCTCAGGACAAGAAGAGGGAAAGAGAGTAGGGTGTTATGGGCCCCTACTCATCAACACAAACCATGTGTTTGAGTTTTGAAATTTGAGAAGTAAAAGAACAAAAGTCCTTGTGATATCAGCCTCAAAAAGGCATCTGTGGAAGAACAGAAGTTCTTGAGATTTTAGCCCCAATTGGGCATATGTTATGGTGTTGTGGCCAACGTCTCCTATTGAAAAAATCCACCTTCTCCCTAGTCTGGTTCAATGTCAAACCTGTTGTGCAAACTAGGATGGAAGTGAATGTTTGATTTTGTCTTCATGTTATGTTTGGTTGTTGCTCAATCAGTTTTCATTCTCTCCATGATCACCATGATGTATTTTAGAATTCGTAATGAATCCCTTGTTAAGGGCCAGGAAGGAAATTCAAAATTGTATTGGATTTCAAATATATTGGGAGTTTTTCTCTCAGGATAATATCCTGTGTAAAACTGTTACTTTTAAACTTATTGTTGAAGTGGCAAGAAAGTCAGGTTTTCTTACTAGTTCTTTCCCAGCGGAGCCTTTGAACTAGGTAGTTTAATAGAAAAAGAGATTGAGTAAACATTCTTGCATTGAGTTTTATAGTTTTGTTTCAGTTTTGCGTATGTTACTTAAAAATCAGATGTGATGATGTTTACCTTAATGCAACATTTTTATGATTGGTAATTACATTCGTTTAATTTAGATTAATCAAATAACATGGTGACATATACTAAGCTATGCAATTTTAAGTTTAAAATATGTTGAAATTTTTTGTATTTGGTTAGAACTTAAATTTCGTAATTATTCATAAGGATGAGGAAGTTGAATAATGCTATTCAAATTCTATGGAATTACATTTAATCCTATGTGATAAATCTTATTAGAAAAAAAATACACCCCCTTGTCAAAAAAATGAATTGCATTAGAAAAATTAACACTTAGAAAAATATGGACTTACAAAAAAAAAACCCTCCCATAAGCAAAAATATTCTCTCGATTTTGTAAGGAAAAAATTTGAATTAATCCCTTGTCCAAACAAAGAATATTCTTATGGGATTCTCTTTGAAAATCCATTGCTCAATTTAATTTACACCAAAAAGAATTTATAAATAAATAAATAATGCATAAAGTGTAAAATTAAAAATCTAAATATCCTACCAAGAAAACTTTATGAAATAACTACCCTTCCCCCTAAAGTCCCATCCACCCAACCCTCTACCATGTTATCTCTTGCTTAGGCATTTGAGGGAAAAAAAGTGCCATCACATCACTTAGGATGATGTCACCCACACTTGCTTTCCTTGTTTGGTCGTAGCTTGTTGAAAGGGGAAGTTTAAAAGCATGAAATAATAAAGTTAACCCACTTTGTAGATACATTTCCTCATTCCACCTTGGTTCACGTGTGATTGGATAGGGAGTGTAGGGTGGGTTTGATAGGATGGGGTTAGGTTAGATAAATAGTTTGTAGTTTAGATATTTGTAAGTTTTTTAGTTTTATTATAATAGTGTAGTTTGGTGTTAGATTTAAATTACTAAGTTTAATAAATTTTAGTTAGTAATTGTAATTTTAGAATTTAATATTAATTTAGTGTAGTTAGTTGTTAATTTAGTTTAGTTTTAGTTAAGTGTATTTTAGCTAGCTTTGTTATTTTAAATTTTAGTGTTAATAAAATATAGTAAGTGTTATTTTAAAAATAAATAGTGTTATGTAGATAGTTTTAGTTAAGTTAAGATATTTTGTTAGTATATTTTATTATTAGAATTTATTTTATTATTAGTTAAAGGTAGTTAGTGTTTTGTTAAATTAGATTTTAGTATATTTAAATTAAATAATGTTAAACGTTATTAGATTTAGATGAATTATTTCTTATTTAGTTTAATTTAAGTTTCATTTAATTATTGTTTTATACATGTTTATGTGGTAAGTATAAAGAAAATGAATTGATTTAATTTAATGTGGAATTGTTTGTTTAGGGATCATAATTAATTATAATTATTATGAATATATTAAATTAAAAGAAGTTTTGTTTATGTTAGATTCAATTATGAGTTATTAGAAAAATTTAATTATGGGGTTAATTAATATTTTGGTCGATTGAAAATTATGTTTACTAGTGGGCCTAGTATACTATTGTTTTGTAAGTATAATATTTTAAAAGTAAATAAAAGAAAAAATGTGTTAGATCTTTTAATTAAATGAAATTGGATTGTTTAATTTAATTATTTGATTTAATAATGAAAGTTTAATTTAACAATTTATTCCTGGATGATAATTATAAACTTAAATGGAATGTAAGGACATTGTTAGTAGAACTCATATATGTTTTACATTATACCTATACTTTAACATGTGCAAACAAACATATCAAACTTAGTGGTGTTATTAATCTGTTAAAAAATAATAAAAACTTATTACTTGTGTTTTTGCCCCTCTATTTTGGGCATGACAATATTTATATACATACATGTTTTAAATTAAATTTAACTTTCAATTTTATATGTACTTATGTATGTACATCTTAACTCTGCATTTATAGATATCTAGATCTTTGCATATATCATTATGGCATCCGGTACTAGTGAAGCACCTACGTCCTCAGGGGAGGCTAGAGTTCATGGAGGGGGTCCTAGTGCTGAGTCAAGCACAACATGTAGACTGACATCATCTGTTGAGGAGAGACAACATTTATTTACAGTTACTATTGCTATATTATCTCATGCTCTTGAGTATCTTGATTCTACATTGTTAGCTTCTACCACTCTCCCTAGTAGGGAGAAGGTTGTTTCTATTAGAGATGAGTTGTGTCAAATGATCGAGACGATCTCTGGGTACAACCCATTTGGTGATATTAGTATTGAGACATTTTACTCTTCCCTTTCTCATAGTGTCACTAGCACTATGAAGTATTCATAGATTAATGGTCAGGTCTCCACCGCTATGGTGAAGATCATGTTTCCCTTTTATACAGATGGGCTAGGGTTAGAGGTTATTCAATGATGAAGTGTACAAATCAACTCATCAATCCATTTATATATCCTTGGTGGTTAGTCGCACATCACAAGTGGCCACAAAAGGATGAGCTTCCCCTTTATTTCTGCAAACAATTGTTTGTAGAATTTCATTTACATCATGATGTCGACTATATAGATTTTCCAAGTCATGTTGGACAGGGCCAAGGCTGATTGTCATAGAGATTTAGACCTGCGGACACCCCTGCGCCTGTTAATAAATGGGCAATGATGGGTCCAAACCTTTTGGTCGTGCCAAGAGGTCCACAGATGACTACTGCAGGTTTGAGTGTTCTTGATGATATAGTCAGGACTCGGATATATTCTAGCATTGCCACAGTTGTCACACAGTTATAGGAGATATCTTTAAATAGATGTGGCAGATACATGTTACAATCTCATGGTCTCGTTTCGACAGGTGCATCCTCTAGCATAGGAGTTGATGATCTATATGAGATGGCAGATATACCATCGCCACTAGAGGTTTTGGCCATATCATATGTGGATGCATTGTGTTGTATGGCATATTATTTAGCATCTAATCTTCTTGGATCATATTAGGCATTGTCAATGGTCACAGAGATTCCTCTTTGTGACATTGGTGGACACATCGGCCATATTTTGTCACACACAGCAGGACCACAGCCCTTACAGAGATAGGAGGATATCCCTACACATTCTACAACACCTACTCTTACAGAGGGCCATACAACTCTTGTCCCCACAACACCTGTCCCCACACCTACTTGGGATCCTGTAGCACCTGCTCCTATTCTTGCTCCTATACACCCTAGCCTTAGAGCACCTACATTCCGTGATTCAAAGATTACTCTATCACTACATGACTTAGATATTAATTAGATTGGTAGAGCATTACATTATGCTACAGTAAATATTGTAAATTTATATATGTTTATATTTATTTATTACTATAATTTACACATACATATTCTTGAGTGATTCAATTTAACTTGTGTACATGTACATGTGTTTTCTATAGGGTCTTAGTGATAGTCTGTTGCATTTTGGAGATCTTCAGACCTCAACAAATCCTCCACAGCATGAGTCATAGGTATGTTATGTATTATATATATATATATATATATATAAATTGTACACATATGATATTTAATACATGCCTGTATACACATGAATATGTATAATTTTATAATTTTACAAATTTCTTTCATTTGACATAGGGCACAGATTCATATCGTAGAGCCTTTTGGGGTCAAGGATCAAGAGGGGGATGTGATTGATGTTAGTTTACACGTGTTTATTTTATTGATGTTGCCAGGATATTTTTTATATATACATGTCATTTCAGATACTTTTATATCCAGAGATGTATGTTATCTCAGATACATGTGTTATTTTACAAATACTTTTATATGGATATGTATATTATTTCAGATACATGTCTTATTTCAAATACTTTTATATGGATGTACATGTTATTTTAGATACATTTGATGCATGTGGTATTTTAGAGATATTTGATGTGGTATTTTGGAGACATTTTATATGGTATTTTGGATACATTTTACATGGGTATGTATACATTATTTCATAGATGTGTTATTTTACATAGATGTACATATTATGTTTGTGTCTTATGTTCATGTTGAATGCATGTATGTTTTCAATATTTAATCAATAAATTTAATACATATTTAAGAACAGAACTTGAGTACTAGAACTTAATGTCTTATGTACATGTTAAATTGATCTTTTAATGTCTTAATCTTTTATGTTTCTATATATGTTATTCATCTTAATAACTTATTCATGTTTTCAATATTCATGCATATTTTATTTCATAGATGTATGTAACTATGTTCATGTGTTAAATGTAGACATGTATGTTTTCAATATTCATGTAAATATGTGTATGTTATTGTTTTTAATGCCTTAATCTAAGTATAATTAACTATATTTAATGACATGTCTTAAGGGTAACATATACATGTGCATGTAACATATAAAGAGTATAACATATACATGTAAGAACATATAAAGAGTATGACCTAAAGAATGCATGTTACAACATTTAATTAATAAAATATAACATGTAGCATGTAACATAGAATATAACATTTACATGCAAGAACATATAAAGAGTATGACCTAAAGAATGCATGTTACAACATTTAATTGATAAAAGTTAATACATATAAGAACATAAATATTATATACAAACATAAAGAATGTATCATATAAGAACATAAAGATTATACGTACATAACAGCATTAACAATCATATGTAAGAAAACATAAACAATGTATATAAATACATACAAATACTAAAGGGGTTGTCTTAAGGAGAGGTCCTAAAAAGTGGTATTAAGGGGATGTCCTAATAGGTAGTCTTAAGGAGAGGTCCTGAGAGGTTGTCTTAAGGGGAGGTCCTAAGAGGTTGTCTTAAATGAGATATACATGTCTAATTTAAATAAAAATAACAAAACATGTCTAATTTCACATATCCAAGATAAATGATCCAATGTATACAAATTTATAAAACAAATATCTTGTCAACATTAAATGTGAAAGTATAAGAGCTATATAGACATAGTTGAACTAGAGCTCCACAATAAGTACATAGGTAAACTAGAGCTCTACAAACAATGTATTGTTAGGATCCTCTCTAGTTTTTATTATCTCTAGAAGTTTTTCATGTTCTTCAATAAACAGTTTCCACTTTTGATTTCCATGATGTCCTCTTCTTTGTATTACTTCAAATTGTAACTTGGTTGCTATAACATGCTTACTGTAATGTAAAACGTTTCCTCTAGGTTTGTATTCAATAAATTCAATACCACTATCAGTTACCCTTGTTTGTTGATAATATGTTCCTTCAATAACAACCGATCCAATTGGATATGACTGTTGATCAGCATCTATAGTTCCTTCTAGCAACTTGTGTTTTTCTTTTGTGCATCTTAAAAGATAATAATCCACATTTTCAGCATTATTTGGTAAGGCCTGAACTGCAAAAATATCTCCTGCATGTATATAAAAATATAGATAAATATAAATTAATTTTAAAATGAATATGTATGTATGTATGTATGTATGTATGTATGTGTGTGTGTGTGTATATATATATATATATATATATATATATATATATATATAAATCAGAAATGCGCTCATAATCAACTGAATATACAGGATCATGAATGTCAATATCAATGTCAACATCTTCAAAAGGAGACTTTCTAACTATCTCCTTCAAATCCCAATGCGAAACATATCCATTCACAATATTTTCACATGCATTCACTGGATTGTTCTTAATGTAGTCATCACAAAAACATGTTTTCTCTCTTACTTTATTTACTAGAGGCTTATGGTTTCCTATAGTCATCACTTAATGTAAACTTCTAATACCAAGAATCGTTTGACAATTGTAAGGATTAGATCGATCTGTATCTGCTACAAATACCAAAAATAATTGTCATATTTCAAAATATTTATATTTAATAAAAAACTCAACAATTTGAAAAATACATTAAAAATAAATATAACTTAGTTCACCTTTCACTTCCCAAAAGTAACGCTTATTGTATTCAGTATCTCGAGTAGCAAAATGAACTTTGCAGCATCCAACAATTTGATTTGCACTCTCTATCCTATTCCCTATATGTACATACAATATGCATATATATATATATATATATATATATATATATATATATATATATATATATATAAAATTTAAAAGTATATATGCTACTAGTATTAAACATGCAGATTAAATGCATATATTTACTTGCAAGTTCATGTTGTTGAAGCACATGCTTTATATATGCTCCTACTCCATCATGCTCCCCTTTTCTGTGTCCACTTTCAAAGAAATTCCATAAAAACCTAACATTGGTTCTAGCATGTTGCTTTGCTAACTAATTAAATGCTTTTGTAGATTGGAATTGTCCTCTGAACATGAAACATGATAAGTATCTACAATTATCTGTGTACATGTATCAAATCAAAATAGGCATGTACAAATGAATATAAGTTAAAATAAAGTTAAATAAATGTGTAAGTTCATGTATATTAACCTGCACATCCATCAGACCAAATCCAGTGCTCTGAAACATTTATTCCATGATTTCTGAGATCTTCATAGAACATTGCAAAACAATGAGCCACATAACTCCTACCATGAACTCTATGATCACTAATATAAAAATGAACCTCTTTGATGATGATGCATTCATTTTCATCCAACCTTTCTATCTGGTCCACCTCAAATTGTGCATGTCTATAGGTCACTTGCACAAATATTGCAACTTGTTCAGAATGATAATATTTCCCTTGAAGCTCTATTTGAGGTGCAAATGTATAATTCTCAGAAAAATCTACAACTGAAAGTATACAATCAAGTGGAAAACAATTTTTGGAATCACGAAACGGTTTAGCTTGCCATCGTGCACCATGACAATGTTGGATATGTGGATATATCAATGGACAAAACTTGGTCATAAACTCATCATAACGCAATTCACTCTCCTTCAATATATATTTTTTGGATTCATCTTATGTCTTATTTTGGTATGTCTCATATTCATATCTCATCCATGAAACTAGTGTGGATTCATTAATATTCTCAATTTGAATTTCAGAAAATTTGTGTAAATCTCCATAATCTTCATACTGATTTTTGATGCATTGCGCTTTGAACTCATCTGAATCTTCTAATTTATCACATAATATGGACTTTACAAATTGTGTTGTACTACTAGGGATGACCAAATTAGGATCAAGTACTACCATAATTTTTTTATATGATTGCAAGTGTAGACCAAATTCAACATGATTTCGACAACAAAAAGTTTCACGCATCTTATTTATGCATACAAAGGAAGGACGCAAACTCTCAAACATTCTCTAACATATTTTGACATTTGAAAATTATTGCTTGAATGTTTGAAATAATTCGCTTTGAGTTATATCTATGAAATGTTTTGGATGTTCAATTTTGGCCCCTGTCTCTTGATCTTTAATTTGTGTAGTATCATGCTTGTTGGAAGAAACACGAGAATGTGTGGTCCAAAATTCAATAACTTGTCTTTTCACATCTTCAAAAAATTTGTCTTTTCGAGGAACTCTACAAATATTCACCTAGTTATTCTCAATGTTATCATCTAACATATTTCTCCTCTTGATGTATCTTTGAACAGTTCTTCTAGATATATTTAGTACATCAAAAATTGCACATACCTATTTTCTATGTGTCAATTTTCTACTAGATATAGTAGTCATCAATGCTCTACATGCATTACTCAAATCACCTCTTCGTTGTGTTGTCAATTTTGTTAAAAGCATTTTGCAAGTTTTTAACTATTGTTTTATTAATATTATGCGCATGATTTTTCTTGTTATCAACACCCAACAACTCTAAAACAAGTCTCATATCTTTTCTCCTATATAACTTGACAAATAATTGTGCCTGTCCAAATATACTTTTATCTTTGAAATATTCATCCCACATGTTCTGACAACGCTTTCTATCAGTGTTATAATTTATCATATCTTTAGATGGAATTTGGTCTAAAAGTAGTTCTTCATCCAAATCCATCAAATTTGTTATGCCTTCTAATTTGTTTCTATCAGTAGAACTGCCAATTTCTTCCTCTTCATTACTTTCATTCTCTTCATGAATCTCATCCTATTCAAGAATTACAATAGGTTGGTTTTGGTTACATTTTGTATGACCTTTCATTTTGTCATCTCTTTTCCTATCATATTTCTTTGATCTTTTCCTTTTACTGCCCATTGAATACTTTAACCTATAGGAACAAAAAAATAAATTTAGATTTTGAACACTAAATACCAACTAATGCTTCAATTTAGAATACATAAAAAATAAAAATAACTAGATGAGAAAAAACACCTTAAAAATATTTGATCCCTTGCGATTCTGAGGGTTTCCGTGAAATAGTTGCTGAAAATGGCTTAAAAAATTGTATATTTATTAAAATAAAGAAAACACAAATCTTATTTTTTACATGAAATAGCTTGGAAACTAACTTATTTTATACATGAAACTACCAAACTAACCACTTGCGATTTGTTGGGACAACAGGGGTTTCGGCCATAACCCTTTCGGCTGGAACGGTTATGGTCGAAACTACCTATGTGGCATCCTAGGTGGTAGCCACACAAGCAAAAATAAGAACTTCTACAAACATCTCACTTTGAAGGCCAATTTGACCTACTAAATTGAAGTTTTTTTTAAAACTAAAAATATACTTTTGTAGGTCTCAGAGTCAAGATTATGATCATATAATTTCTTTATTATTTTGATTATGGATAATATGTTATAATTTGAAAATATTGCAAGTAAGCATTTTAAGATTCAGAAAGATGTCTATTCAAAAATAGGAAAAAAATAGTAAATCATGTTCAAAAGTTATTATTTTTTAATGTTGCACTAGAGGAGAGAGTCTTCTTCAAGAATATGTAATTTTTTTTTAAAAATATGTAGATTTGATGGAAAAAGTTTGAAGGGAGAAAAAAACTGTTGATTTCTGATAACTTTGACTTTGACTAGTTATAACTTGAAAAACATTAGCTGGATTTCAATTTTTCCTTTTTGGTGCATTAGGTATACATGTCAAATCTAACATATTCCAAAATCAAACCAAAATATGAATATTTGCATATATTTGTTTGATGGGAAGAAAGCTCTATATTTTTAGCATTTTAAAAAAATTAAAAAATAGACTTTAAATTTATTTATTTTTAAATAAAATTTTCACTCATTTAAAAAAATAAAAATGTAGACATAAACTTCATCCAGTTTTACACATTTCATTAATTTACATCATCTTTAAATTCTAAGCACAAATGCCACTTTTATGTCGTTAAATTTGAAGATTTTAAATTCTTATATCACTTTTCCTTTATATAAGGTGACACAGGTTTGTACTTTTACCCAATATTTGAATAGTCAAGGAAAATTGAACCAAAGGCATTTGAAGTGGGTTGATTTTTTGCAGAGTTATACATTTGTTTTGAAACACAAGAGTGGGAAGTTTAATAGAGTTATAGGTGCTCTTAGCAGAAGACAACTTTTGTTGATAGAAATGCAAATTGAGGTGGTTAGGTTCAAGGAACTCAATAATTTGTATCTAGATGATCCTAATTTTGGTAAAGCATGGAAGAATTGTACAGAACCTATTACACTTGACAAGACAAAGTGGTTGGATTTCATGATCCAGGATAGTATGTTGTTCAAAGGAAGCCAATTATGTATTCCAAGAAGTTCAATAAGAGAGAATATCATCAAGGAGAACCATAGCAGAGGATTGGCTAGACACTTTGGTAGAGATAAAACCATTGCTTTGGTTGCTGAGAATTATTATTGGCCACAGTTGCACCAAGATGTGAAGAATTTTGTACAAAGTTGCAGAGTATATCAGATGGAAAAAGGAGTGAAGCAGAATATAGGGTTGTATTAGCCATTACCTATACCAAAGAAGTCGTGGGAGGATGTCAGCATGGATTTTATTCATGGATTACCAAAGACTCAATGAGGGCATGATTCTATTTTTGTGGTGGTTGAAAGGTTTTTAGAGATGGTGCATTTCATTCCTTGCAAGAAGACTACTAATGTTATTCACGTGGCAGAGTTGTTTTTCAAAGAAGTGGTGAGACTACATGGTCTGCCAAAGAGTATAGTTTCAAATCAAGATACCAAGTTTGTTGAGTATTTTTGGTGTTCATTGTGGAAGAAGTTGAAGATAGATTTTAAGTTTAGTTCATCGTATCATCCAAAGACTGATAGATAAATAGAAGTGGTGAATAGAAGTTTGGGAAATTTACTGTGATGTTTGGTTGGAGACAAGCCAAAAGGATGCGATTTGATTTTACCATACGTAGAATTTGCATATAATAATTTTGTCAATAGGAGTAGTGGTAAATCACCATTCCATATTGTATATGGAAGTAGTCCCAAAAATGCTTCTGTATTATGACTGTTGGATAAAGGAGAGATAAGTAGTGCTAAAGCAGAAGATTTTGCAGAACATTTGAAGAATATCCATGGGGAGGTGAGGAAGCACATTATAAAGATGAATACATAGCTTAAAGCTAAGGCAGGTGTGAAAAGAAGGTATAAGGAATTTCATATTGGAGATGAAGTTATGGTTCATTTGAGAAAGGAGCATTTTCCAATGGATACATATAATAAGATGAAGATGAAGAAGTTTGGACCGTGTAAGATAGTGAAAAAGGCATGAATCTGAAAATGTTGCTGAAGTGGAGTTGCCTATTGAATTGAATATTTCACTAGTATTTAATATTTCAAATTTGACAAAGTATTATGAAGGAGCTAATGGAGATGAAGTTGCAGACATGCAGTGGAGTATTCCAGCACCTAGTTTGGCTACAAAGGAGATTAAGGAGATATTGAACAGTTGTGTTGGCAAAAATACAAGGAACATAACTTATGAATAATATTTAGTCAAGTGGAAAGGGAAACCAGTAGAGGATTCATCATGGCTAGCAAGAGAGGAGGTTAACCATCTTGGTTTTACTCTAAACACCTAAGATGTGACAGAGTCGCTTCTCAAATTACCTTGGGTGTCTGATGTAGGCACTTCAACATTTGGGGTTAAATTGCAATGATAATTTGTGATGATGGTGTAATTTATGATAATTTTCATTTTTTTTTTGCAATTGTCCCCGATGTTGTCGCAATACTGACATCTACATCATAATTGTGATGCCCTCGCGAGCATTAAAAAAAACACAACAATCATTTTTCATTTGTTTTGATTTTGGAGAGATGCGTGTAAAAGAGGTAGAGAGCTCCAAATGAGGGTGGAGAGCTGTGAATGTTGTCATGGATCTTGCGATTGGTGCATTTAGTTGATATGCCCTCATGATCTCTACATTTTGTTGTCATGCCATTGCTTTGCGATTTCATTGTCATGTCGTGCCCTTGTGATCTATGTGCCCTTGCTTTGCAATTTTCTTCAACGGTGAGAAGAGGTACGTATGTAAATTTCTTTTCTTTTCCTTGCAAACATGTATGTCTTTATATTTCCTTCTAAACATGTATCTCTTTAAAATATTCAGAGAGATCTTTTTCAAGGTGTTTATTACATATATGGTCCAACTACATATGTATTTCATAATCCAAATAATAAAGCAATAAAACTCACTCAACTCATGCTAAGTGACTTACCTCATGATCTTGCATAAAAATAATGCAGACCATGAAAAATCGGTAGTGTTCATAAGAAATTTTACAAAAACATATCATAGCAGATATTTTTAGAAAGAAACAAGCCATAACCCAATGAAATCGGTCTAGTTGTTGATTAGCTAGGCTGATTATAAATTCTTGTAGAAATGTCATCAAATTAGGTACAATAAAATGAACAATCAACTTTATCAAAAATGATCCAGCTGCATACATATTCCAAAATCCAAATAATAGAACAATAAAACTCACTCAACCTATGCTAAGTGATTTACCTCAAGATCCTGAACAAAAATAATGTAGACCAGGAAAAATGGGCAAATTTTACAAAACATATCATAGTAGATATTTTTAGAAAGAAACAAGCCATAACCCAGTTAAATTGGTCTAGCTGCCAATTAGTTGGGTTGATTGCAAATTCTTGTAGAACTGTCATCAGACTAGGTACAATAAAATAAACAATCAACTTTATCAAAAATGATTCAGTTACATACATATTCCAAAATCCAAATAATAAAATAATAAAACTCACTCAACCCATGCTAAGTGACTTACCTCAAGATCTTGAACAAAAATAATGCAGGCCAAGAAAAATGGGTAGAGTTCGCAAGAAATTTTACAAAATATATCATAGCATATATTTTTAGAAAGAAACAAGTCATAACCTAGTTAAATTGGTCTAGTTGCTGATTAGCTGGGTTGGTTACAAATTCTTGTAGAACTGTCATCAAATTAGGTACAATAAAATGAACAATCAACTTTATAAAAAATGATCCAGTTGCATATATATTCTAGAATCCAAATAATAAAACAATAAAACTCGCTCAACCTATGCTAAGTGACTTGTTATCCATTTTTGCCCCACCAAAGATTTGAATTCAAACGCAACCCACTCAATAGCTAGTTCTTAGACTTAATATTATTTAAATGTCATGGAATATTAAACAATTAAATGATAAAACCTTATGTTTTGCTTCATTGGCCTACACTTTTCGTGCTGTCAGATCTTGTTCAGATCTATGGTGGGCACTTCCTCGCATTTTGAAAATGCATGATCCTTAAGTATTGTGGGAAATCCCCTTGGCAACATGTGGTTTGGTGGGTCCTCCCTTGGTGAGTCGCAAGACGTGAGTTTTGATCACCGTCGGATCTTCATAGATCCATGGCTGAGGCTTCCCCACTTTATGAAGATCTGAGGATTTTAAGCAATGCGAGGAAGTGCTTTGGTGACACACGTCCAGGTGACATCATGATGGATGGTTGTAGAGGTTCAAAGGCGCAGATTCTGAGCACCGTTAGATCTGCTAGGATCAAGGGCTGGCGCTTTCCTGCAAGATGGAGTTGCAAGGTAATTAAATAATGTGAGCATGCCCCTTTGTGACACGTGTCCCATGGCATCCCTTGTTCTCATTCTTACCTTACACCATCTAATGTGATCAGATCAACGGTTGGCGCATGCTCGCAATATGAAGATGCGAGGATTTTAAGTAATGTTGGCATGCCCCTTTGTGACATGTAGCGAGATGTGACATCATGGGCCCACTTTCTGAGAAGATAATGGCATCTTGTCTTACATGGCAATTGTCAAGCAAGTTAGAGTATGAAGGCAGATCTCATTGGCCCATCCAGCTGACCAGGTATGCAATTCTGTAGGGTTTTGATCACTGTTCGATGCAAACGAATCAAGGGTTGGTGCTTCCTTGCAATATCAAGATGAAAGGTAATTAAGTAATGCGGGAAAGCATTATGGTGACACCTATCCCAGATGACATCACAGGCTCACCCTTCTCACAGGAAGATACTTGATGAGTTCTCACCGTCTGATGCAAACAGATCTACGATCGAGGCTTTCTCGCATTATGAAGTTATGAGGATTTTAAATATTGTGGGAAAGCGCCTTGTTGCCGTGTGTCCCTTTGGGGCCAAGCTGGTTCCGTGAGTCATTAGGTGTTGCTAGACGGGTGCCAAGTGGTGCCAATCGCGTGCCAGGGTGATGCCAAATGGAGCCAGGTCAGGCTGAGTCAATTGCTAAGTGTTTCGTGGGCCCAAAAATTTTGAAGGATAAGCGCAGAATATAGAAGATCTTCTCGATCATTGATCTCGTTGAGATCAACAATCAAGACATTCCCGCATTATGCAGTTACGAGGATTTTAAATATTGTGGGGAAGTGCCCTCATAAAACGTGTCCTTGCAGGCCCGACTAAGCTATTAACAGTAGAGGCAGCGCGTTTAAGGCTGACAGTTGGCGGTTACATCGCGGTCAGGGTTTGAGAAGCTGGCACAGTTAGTAAGAGAGGTTGGTCAACCGCATGGAGACTTGCGAGGTGGCAGAATGAAATAAACTGATTGGCCCACGTGGCCTATTTTGCTTGCAGAGTTAGGTTGACTTGCTGACCCTACTAATTCACGAGATAGAAACAAAGGAAAACTAGGATTTTTTGCACGAATCTGACCCTCATGATCGATTCCAACCACTTTCGAGTGAATGCAAAACAAAGAGGAACACTCTATCACCTTTGATTCGATCCATCTACCAGTCAGAATGGTTTAATGGCATCATTTCTATCTTCTTAGGGCCCTATTCCAATGAAGATCAGATATCATTACATCTGGATCTATGCTCAGATCGAATTTTCTTTTGGATCCCCATGATTGTTCTCTGTAGGACTTCAATGCAATGGTTGCAGAGTAATTTCAGTTAGAGGACATCTCAGTTATGCCTGAACTATAAAGGCAAATTTTGTAAATTTTGTAAAGGTCGACCCTTCTCTAACTTCTCTGATATTGCTCTACAATTTCATGTGTAAATTTCTTTTGCCTTTGAACTGTGTGGCATTCTGCCTTATCTCCTTCATCCATTGATGTAAAGTGCAAGAACTATTTGCCTCTCATTGGTGTTTTGTGGATATTTGCAACCTGCATGACTGTATCTCTTTTGGCCTGTGAATGATATATAAGTGAATCTTCTCTTTCCTTGTGTCATTCATCTGGGTTTTCTAATCTGCATGTGGTTGCTAGGTTTAAAAAAGTCTAAATGTGTATATATTTTGGTGTCATGATGGTTCAATAGTGCATGTATGGGCAAAGATTGGTTTGAACACTCTATTTTGGTGCATCACCCCCTTAGACTAGAATAGGTAGATTTGTTTTTCATGCATTCCCTCTCCCTTTTCCTCTCCAAGAGTAGTTAGGTGCACCCTGATAGTAAGAGGAAGCCGACCTTCTCCGAAGATTCAACCTCACAGTTCAAGTCCCATAGCTTGGAGGTTATTTCCATGTTTCACAAGGTTGTCCTTAGGTAAGACTTTGGACAAGGGTGCAAACCTCTATGACAACATGACTTACCTCAAGATCCTGCACAAAAATAATGCAAACCATGAAAAATGGGCAGAGTTTGCAAGAAATTTTACAAAAACATATCATAGCAGATACTTTAAAAAAGAAACAAGCCAAAACCCAATTAAATTGGTCTATTTTTTTATTAGCTAGGTTGATTACAAATTCTTGTAGAACTATCATCAAATTAGGTACAATAAAATGAACAATAAAGGGCATAATTCAAATCATGTGTATTATAGCTTTTTAACACATAATCTTTTTTTTTTTATAGGTTCTAATCTAATTCAGGTTGGAAAATAATTATTTCTAATTTGAAACTCTCAATTCAAATGATTAATACTATTATTGATAGAGAAAACTTCATATTAGATTAGGAATCTTATCTTCATGACTTATTCCTATAGAAACTCTTGATTTTCATCAGATACCTCTCCTTACATCTGCAAAATTTTTTGTATACAAATATTATTTTCTAAGATAAAGGATTTGGATAGTAATATGATTAATTTTCTATTTACAACATATTCAATATATATGGTTGAAACCACATGGCTTCAGTTTCTAAGATAAGCATTATCTTTCCTTCATTTAGAAGAAACAACATAATCTTGTGCATTATAGTTAGGGGTAGTTGTTTTTAGTGATGTAGTATGTTTGAGACTAGATATATTTCTCATTATATCTCATTGTATTATCTCTCACCGAGAGTCAATTTTTCTATGTTTTTAGCATATCTTCTGGTATAGATTTTAAGTTTAGTATGTTTGATGTCTATTTTTTTTAGAGTTAGATGATAGTTTTCTATTATTATTTTAATTGTATGAAATATATTCCTTAAGTTTTTTCCTTTCTTTGTCATGGACCATATTGACTGAATGATAAAAAGATCGAGATTCATAATAGATCAATTTGGATAGTACATGGGGATTTTTGCATCCTAGATTGGAAACCTTCCCCTTTTTTTGGTCTATCGCAAGGGTGGAAAACCTAAGTATACACTAGAAAGGGAATGCTTCTTGTCCTTCAAAATACTTATCTCATAGAGATTATTTATCTTTATGCCCTATAATAGATATGAAGTTATTGTGTGTATTAAGATTCTTGGATAACCATCCATATTTCTAGGAAATGATTTTACTTTATTTAAAAGTTAGTTTGGACTATCTTATATACTTCAAACAAATTAATCCTTAGTCACTTTCAACCTTTCAATTCTTTGGGTTTTGTTTCACATTTGTTTCTATTTTGGATGAGATATTTGTATAACGAACAATCGATATATTAGTATAATACAAGATCAATTTAAACTAGGTCCAAGTATGGAAATCATCATTAGACTTCATGGACCTACATATGAAATAGTATTTGATGGATGTATAGTAGAAATCGTACTCAAGAAATGTTGTTGTCTATGCATTTTTTGGTCCTTAGAGTAGTTTATCAAAAACTAGGAAAGGAGTTCATTTTTAATCTTGACAAATAAAGAGTTCCCTTTAACATTGCATCAATGTTCATTGCAATGGTCTATATGGTGGGAGAAAAAAAAACATCATAAAGCTTTTACGGGCGATAATTTTTTAGAACATGTATTTAGGCAATTTAGAAAATGATGCAAGGGTGGTGTCTATTAAAACTGAAAACTCAAACTTAAACATGCAACAAGCCCTACTCAAAGTTGCACATAGAAGTAGAATAAATATCATATAGACAATGAAAACAATATCCATACAAGACTAGGCAATTGGCAGCCACACCGATGTAATAATTAAAAGAAGTTTATCAACATTCTCAACTGTGAGGCCTTATAGGTTTCAACGATATGCAAGGATGTTGAAGAATAACTTCAGTGAAGAGTTGAGTAAAAGGAGTTGAAGAAGCAAGTTTTGCTTCTGTGTAAATGTCATAATCACAAGGCTCATTCCCTTGCAGGAGCCTCTATCACAATGATATTACCTCTAAACCTTTGAGAGACATTTTGTGGTTGACATTGAGGCCCTTTCAAATGATGATCAAATAGGGCCCTAAGGCGCACATGTCTTGGACATTAATTTGAGCACCTAAGATCATGATTAAGGACTTCAAGGTCACAAGGATGAACTAGGTGAGATCACCTCCTTAACATGGCTATCAAAGTGAATGTGATGGGGACAAATAATAATAGCCCAACCCATTAGGAGTTAGCAAGGTAGATCTAATATCAACACCATGTTCTTGCTTCTGAGCTAACAATACTTTAGGTGCATTTTGTTGTAAAACATTAATTTTGTTGAAAAATTGTAAACTCTTAGAAAATACATTCTTGTTTTCTATTACCATTGAAGACCTTCCCTTGAACAAAATCAAAATGAAGAGGCATACATACACCAAATTTTTCTTTCAAAATCATATGTGCAAATATAAACATTAAGTACAACATATCCAATATTTTTGCAGATATACACATTAATTACACCAAATATTTCTTTCAAAACCATATGTGTAAATATAAACATTAAGTACAACATGTCCAATATTTTTTTGTAGATATACACATTAATTACACCAAATGTTTCTTTCAAAACCATATGTGCACATATAAACATTAAGTACAACATGTCCAATATTTTTTGTAAATATACACATTAATTACACCAAATGTTTCAATCAAAACCATATGTGCAGATATAAATATCAAGTACAACCAACTCAATAAGGGTACACAAATAAGTTATTTCCATGAAGAAGGATCATGTCAGATAATACAAGGGAGTTTGATCAAAATAGAAAGACAATCGCTAGATTATTGTCTAACTTTCAAAGAGCAAGCAATGACAAATGCTATTAAGGGGGGTTTGATTATCATCCATTAGTAAGTTGTTTATTATATTGTTTTCACAATTTATATACATATGAACCAAAAATTGGGGGTTTGATTATCATCATTTTTATATAGGTCGATCTCCCCAGGGTAGTACATGTTATGGACCAACACATCTCAAAGGAACATGGAGGTTTGAGTATTGAAGGAGAAGATCATGATCCCATGGAAGATGGCGATCATGCACCAAAAAACACATTTGAAAATGATGGTACGAATGCATTGATCCATGACACATTTGCTACTGGTGGTGGTGATGTTGCCGATGATGAGCGTATTGAGGTCCAAGCCAACGAGCAAGATGATGTGGTTGGACAAGGTAAAAAGTGCTACAATGTTCTTTAAAATCTTTAAAGTCTCAATTTTTTAAAATTTAACCCTTTTATTTATTAATGTAGAGGATCAACCTTTGCAAAGGATAGCAAGTGTACATCCACAGGTGAGAAGAAATATTGACGACGACATGGATATGCCTCTAAAACAATATAGGGAAGGACAAAATAAGAAAATAAGAAAAAAGAAATGTTTCATGTGAACTTATGTAACTTATTTGATAATGATTGATGTTTATGTATAGATGTTTTATTTATGTTTTATTGAATGTTCATGTGAGTGTTCTAATCAATCTCATGTTTCAATGTTAATGTGAATGTTCTAATGGAACTAAAGTGTTAATGAATGTTATCATGTGATAATTCATGAATGTTATATTTTATTAATAGAATGAATAAATTTTAGATGTTAACAGGGAATGTAGATGTTAGGGGGTGGGGAGGCAAATGAGCTTCCACCTTCATGTGGTTGGCCCTGATTAGTAGATAATATTTAACTATTCTTGAAACCAAGTGAAGCTCAACATTAACCTATGATTGCATGAGAACTATGTGAATATCTTGGTTTCAAGCAATGTAGAAGGATGCCATAGTTAAACTCATTTAGTTATGAAATTTTAAAGTTGCAACGTATGAAGTATTCAAAAGAATGGATTTCTATGGGATTGCCTCAAATTATTCCTCTCTAAGGTATTCTATTGTTTCGATTTAGCTGCAATCATGTTTGATTGCATTTGATAACTTTTGTTGTAAATGCCAAGTTGACCTTTTCATTTTAATATTTTATGATATTTCATGTTTTTTCTGCTAGTCAACTTGCAGGCCATTCTACTCATTTGCTATTATCCATGCTCATTAAATATCTTGATCACAAGAATGTGGTGCAACAACCTCAAGTGCAGATTAATATCATTAAAATTTCTTCTATCCTTGCACAACAGTCAAAATTACAATCTTTTGTAGCAACGGTTGGTGACATGTTTGATTTGGCAAGGCATTTGAGCAAGATCATGCATTGCACTTGCGAGGCTTCCAATCTCAGTGATTATATAAACATTTGGAACAAGTCTTTTCAGGCTACAATTGAAGAGTGTCCAGTGCAATTTGCAAAAAAGTTGATAAATTTAATAGTTATTTTCCTTTCTTGAATGCACATGTTGTTAGACAACACATATGAAATTAGTATTAAATATCCACTAATATGTATAGTTGATCAATATAATGCAAAGCTCAACTTGTTTAGATACAATCCTAAATAGGTGCCAAGAAATTCTCTGAAATGTTACTTCTCCTATAGATGATGGATAATTTGTTCTTCACAATCCTTCTTCCTCAAATTCCTATTATGATGACAACAAATTTGCCACCAAACTTATTTCAAGTCTCATAAAACTTCCATAGAAACTTCTCACAATACTCTCTTCAAAATGCTTTGTAAATTTGCATAGTCCTCTATATACTCATAAATTTGTCCACATAAGCCTTCATAAATCTACACTTTATCTTTGCTAATAGATTCACATTAATCTCGTGTGTGCTTCCTTATTTACAACCCATGCTCTTGCCAAGATCATGATCTCTTTTATATCTTGACACCTTCATGAAAGAATGTAGATTTTTTTATCAATAAAAGACTATAATTGGTGTTAATATTTTATAACTAGGAAAAAAATGACAATTACAAGGACAAAATACAGTCTGTATGAGTAGAACATCGTTTTAAGCATCTCTGGAGAATACTTATCTAGCCTTATCTGAAAAAATTGTCCACAAACTCAATAAGTGATTATCCATTAAAGAATAAGAGAAGGAAGAAAAATTTCAAACAGAGGATTATCATTACCTGTATTCAATAGAGTAGCAGTATTTTGTACTTCAAAAATATAAAATTAAATAATATTCACTATTATTAATAGATTTTTTTGACTACAAATTGTGTAACAATATTATAATCATGTATGTAGTAGCCACAATAAAGAGATAAATGCAGTTATTATATCTATTGCAAGAAAAAAAAATGAAGAGAATTTGAAACTAAAGAGTTTTAAATTCATACTTTCCTAAAAATGTACACTATATATAGATTAGTCACATTTTTTAGAGGCATGATCGCTAATTGTGCTAAAAATATGATGACCATATAGCCTTGAATGAGGATACTCTATCTATGGCATTCACATTTGGCTACCTGCATATAACAATTGGAGAAAGCTGCCCATTAACTCACCATAACCAAAATGCATGTAATTTGATCACAATGTATAAGAAAAGAAATGTGTGAAAAAAAAACACAACATATGACCCAAATGGAGGACAAAATTGACATCAACAAAAAATTTAGAGTAGTATGTGCACCTCTCAAAATTGAGCATACCACTAAACCTTCAAAACTGAAAATGCCTCGTGGGACCTAGAGTTTTCTTCTTGATTGATGAATCTTGAAACTTTCTTAATGGAATTGAACTTCTTATTGTCACAACATATTTTGGTGTACTTATATATTTAGAATAATCATTCTACTATATATCAAACTTCCATAATATAGCTAAACACACACTAAAGACTGTTGATCACTCATGGGGCTTGTCTAAAAAATAAATGTGGTTGAAGCTCTATTCTTAGATAGCATGACATGTGTAGATTTAAAAACTCTAGAGCATTGCATTTGTTTCTACTACTCTAGAACCATCTTCAGTAGACCCAATTTTGTTATAGTTTGAAATACATTGGTCGAGTTTTCTAGGATTTTTCTCATGTCGTGACTTCATATAGCAAATAAATCAATGGAACTTGGACCGAGTTATGTATACTATGAAATCTATTTCATTGTCCACTCGAATAGTTTTAGTCAGAAACTAAACAGAATGGTGTGGAAAACATAAAAAAGGTGGTAAAATGTGTAGAATTTAGATAAGAACAATATTTAAGAAATTTAGGATTAGAGCATTGACAATCATTCCTTTTCTAACAATTTTTGTGGAGTTCTAAGTAATCTTCTTAACCACATGTATGTCTATATTAGTCAATTACAACTAACAATGAACAAATCAACAATAAATATATCTAGCAAATATTTAACTTTAGTAAAACATGTATGTATAAGCTTGAAGAAGAGATGCACAACATTGTACTTATGCCCTTTCCATATGATAATTTAGACATTTTTAGTCCTTGGGATACCACTTTCTCTATTGGCTAAGTATTGAAATAAGAGTATTGCATTATGATTAATTTTAGTGATCTAATTTCAATTAACCTCTGTTGAATAATAGTTTGATCTGTGTTCTATTTAATGAGCCTTGTCACAACATACTAATTCAGAGATGGAATACACATGCTTGCAGAGTTCAAATCTTAGCAACCACATGGACATACACACCAATAGAATTAACAATAAAACTAAGTTTTAACCTAAGGAATCCACAACCAAGGGATCCAAAAGAATTAACCTAAAGTTTTAACTAAGTTTATCAAACAATTTTTTTTCAAAAAAAGAATAACATACACATCAACCATAAAGTAGCAGAAGTAGTAACATACAATCATACATAAGCAAGCATAACAAATTGCATTCCTTAAGGATCCCAAGACATTGAGTCACATTTAAATTTAATTAATACTAAGCCTAACAATTACCACATCCACATGAAAGAATAATTAAAAGTCCAAAGTCCATTTAAATAATATACATTTGTTCTAAATGCCACTTGGCAATAAAATTCAGAATGCTCAATCATCCACTGCACATGTCACAGGGTATGAAAGGCTAAAAGAATATACATTTATAAAAATAGATTACATCATCCTGCTCGGATCCATGATACAAAGTAAAATACAATAAATGAAACTATCCATCATAAAAGAGATAAACATCCATCTTAAGATATAACCATACATCATAATGATACAAAGATAGAATGAAAAGAAATGTAGACAAGGAAACTCCAACCATGGTATCAACAGACAAATCTCAATGGTAAGAGTAAAAAGCACTACCACTTGACCGCGTGGAACCTAAATGACCCACTCCCACAGCATTGAGGAGATAGTCCCAAGTCCAAAACATGATAAAAATCCAAAAATCAAAAGTAATCTCTAAGTCTAGGAAACCCTAAAAGCAATCTGACTCAAAAGTTCCAAGATAATTCAACATCTAGACCCAGAGGCACACAAAGACATGTAGGAAATCTATACTACTAGTGGGCAAGTGTCATCACACAAATCAATGCTAGGGTTACCCAGCTAGTCTTTTAATCCTTCGGCTCCCTAGTGACCCTATGCGGCACTAGTATCCTTTCGTACTAACAAGGCATACTAACGAGTCAACTCTAAGGTTACCCAACTAGTCTTTTAATCCTCCAGCCTCTTAGTGACTTTCAATGGTACCAATATCTTATTAATTCATTTTAAACCCATTTAATGAAATGTTATAACTTATTAAACTACTTATAATGAGTTACCATGACAGCTACCTTGGGCCCTAGCCCCCATTGCAAGCCACTTCCCAACTTAACATACAAATTACCTACCTTAGGCTCATAAAGTATAAATCAAAGAATCATATAAAATTCACCCTAGTCCTATACAAGTGACTAGAAACCATCAAAAGATAATTCATAATAACACATCAGTTCTTTATGAGCAACTGGAAAACATCCAAAAAAATTGATCAAAGACTCAAAATGGTTAAGTCAAATATGTCATAACATTCACCTCGGCTTCACACAAGAACACTAGAAAGCAATAAAAAATAGTAAATACAAACTCATCATAGAGCGTATCAACACATTACCATGGTCGAGTTAAAAGATCAAGATCAATTCCTCATAACATCAAACTCACATAACTCCCAAGCCTTTGGTAGACGACCTAAACTGGTCAACACTCTAGTCAACTCAAACCCAAAACATAAACAACATATAGAATAGCGTGTTTTCATAGTTTGGTTTGATTTTGAAAACATATTGCTGAGTTAAATGTAAGGTTTCAATTTCTAGATTAATGTATGTTTCAAGAAAAAGATTCTCAATTTACCCTACAAGTCAACCCACTCATTTAATTGAATAAAATAAAGAATTACCCCCATTATATATTAAGTCAATTTCCTAATAGACTCTAAGGACAATTATTTATTCATTTATATTATTAAAATAATATCTATTGATCTTCCAACAAAACTTATTCTCAATTTTATTAAGATCAATATTAATTTAATATCATAAATCTAAATTCACTTAGTATCTCCATTTATTAATTAAACCTAAATATATTTCATTTAATTAAATTAATTAATGATTGTAGAAAATATTAATCTTTATCTTTTATTAAATAAATTATTAAAAATAATAAATATTAAATAAAAGTAAAAATAATTTAATAAATTAAATATTATTGATTTTTTATAAACTATTTATAACAATTAAAATAAATTATATTATAAATTTATTATTTAAAAAAAAATGTGAAGGTGTATATTGTAAAGGCTCGTCGGCCTTGGCTACGGCCTCCCTGCATGTATTGTCACTGTCGCTGTCCTGCATCAATGGTAGGGCTACCATATTAAGGGGAAAGGGGGAGGTGGGGTAACCCCCTCCCTCAAAACACTTTTTTGTATATATATATTTTTTATAAAAATTGTATTATAAAAACATAATCGACCAACCCCCCCGTCCCTTAAAAATATATATATATATATATATATATATATATATATATATATATATTTTTTTTTTTTTTTTTTTTTTTTTTTTTTAATATGTAGCCTTAATCTGATAGAGGAATTACGACCAACCGATCAAATTCTCAATTGAAATTTTCAATTTTAATACCAAACCCTTCCTCATTCAATTTCTACTTTTAAATCTATTGACGATGGATTATATTGATCTTTTAATCTTCCCGTATACATAAGATTTAACGTACATACAAGAAATTCACAATACTGAAACATTCATTACAAGAATTATTCAGAAAATCATTCAACAGTCATGATGAAGACAAAAAAAGAAAGAGCATAATAAACTGTGTGAATAATCACAAGCATCTACCTAGACTCTGATGCTAATCGCTATGCCCAAAAAGATTGTGAGAGAAATTTCTCCTCTCAAAACCTTATATCTTCCTAAATTCTTTTCTATTCCAAAATTCGTGGTCCTTCCTCAAAACTATGGTCCCCTAAAAATGAACCCATCAATTGGTGATAAGGAGTTCTCTCTTAAAATCGAGACACTAATTATGCGATCACCCGAGAGAACTCTTTGCTCACCACACTTTTATTCTTTATTATCTTTTCTTTATCTTTTTCATGCACGTTTAATGAATTATAAAATATCTTTATTTAATTCACTTGACTTCTCTTTTTGAATTAATTTATTAAATTTTAAACTCATGCACACTTTATGCAATCTTTAAACTTTTAATAAATTAATATCTTTTCCACTTTTTAAGTTATTTTTTATATTTTAATCTAATACATACTTTATGCAATTTAAAAACTCTTAATAAATTAAATCTTTTCATGCTTTACTTTATTTTTGAAACGTTAATTTATAAAATATTTATTAACTTAAATAATAATAGTATTTAGCATTTATTTTAAAATGAACTCTAAATATATTATTGTAAAATTAAATAAATATTATCATGTTCTAAAATTAAATTTATAACTTTTATCTTTAAATTTAATTCTTTTTATTTAATTAATTTTCCATTTAATTAAATATAATTAAATATTAAAATATCAATAATAATTTTCCATTAAATTAAGTCATTAATTTAATTATTTAATTTGACTTAATTAATAGAAAAATCACCAAAGACTTATAAAATAAAATAGGAAAACCCATCATAGAAAAACACATACAAGATCAAACTAAAGGGTTATAATCACAAACTAATGTCATTTGACGTATTCGAAAGGTAAAAAACTCGGATACTTGTCCTAATTTTCTAGGACAAATGGCTTAAAGGTTTAGGATTTGGACTTAATAATTTATCTCTTCTCTCTTACCATTGAGATAATGTGATAGGGTATGCTCATCCTTGCAATTCAGGGAAGTCAATACCCAGTACTTGTAGTCTGCATAAAATACATGCATGTACAAACACAATATTCTAAACTAAATAGGCAATGGCAGGAAGTGGTGCATCATGTAGATCCCAACTAACAAGTGACTACACCTCCCTTCCTTAACCACATCAGAAACACCATACATAAGAAAACATATACACACATCATACACATGCAGTATGGCGTAAGTATCCATAAGAAAACACATATGATAATCCATCTAACTAATCATCATCAATAACTGAAATCACTGTAATAATCATTATGCATACATGAAGTATAGAGTACCAAGTAATCTCATCATAAAATCAACTAAATATGAAACAACCTCTGATAATCTCAAAATAATGTTACTAATCATCAAGCATAAAATTGGCCTAAAAGAGTTTGGCAATGATAACAAAATGCAAACTAGGGGCAGGCACTACATCCACCCCCCTACACTTAGGCTTTACTCCTGGAAGCCTACAAAAATGGCAAAGCTAAAGAACTCACTGTGTGGGTCCCATTGGACCCTTTCCCCCTATAGGAGGATATGACTCCACTAAGAACACTACAACAATAATATCTGAGATAACGAGGTACTATGATAACTATAAAAACATACTACTTTCAATCACTTAGAGCAATATGATTATGGTTTAATAGTAAATTGAAACCATATTGATCCCATATTCATTCTTTTAACAAATACTGAAATCGATCCCCTAAACACTCTAAACAAAGGATCAACATCCCTAATCCATTGGAAAACATACAAGATGCTATAATAACCATAAACCATACTACTATAAGCATATATAAATGACACATGTTTTAAAATCAGAATAAGTTTCAATTTTTAATTTTACCTATTTTTAGGTTTACGTATAATTCAGTTTTGAAGTCTAAAAGTTCAAGTTCAAAAATATATAACTAAAAGTTTAAGTTTTGTTTCAGTTCAACTAGTTCAAGTTTCAGTTTGTAATTGATGTACATAACAGTTTAAGTTTCATTTTTATTCAACTAGTTAACAACTAGTGGCGTTCCAATATACCCAGAGCTCTCAATGTAGAACTCAGGCTCTGATACCAGATGTAACGCCCTACCAAGGGATCCAAAAGAATTAACCTAAAGTTTTAACTAAGTTTATCAAACTTTTTTTTTTTCAAAGAAAGAATAACATATACATCAAACAAAAAGTAGCTGAAGCAGTAACATACAATCATACATAAGCAAATGTAACAGATTACATTCCGTAAGGATCCCAAGACATTGAGTCACATTTAAATTTAATTAATACTAAGTCTAACAATTATCACATCCACATTAAAGAATAATTAAAAGTCTAGAGTCCATTTAAATATTATACATTTGTTCTGAATGCCACTTGGCAATAAAACTTGGAATGCTCAATCATCCACTGTCATGTCACAGGGTATGAAAGGCTAAAAGAATATACATTTATAAAAATAGACTACATCATCCTCCTTGGATCCATGATACAAAGTACAATACAATAAATGAAACTATCCATCATAAAAGATATAAACATCCATCCTAAGATATAACCATACATCATAATGATACAAAGATAGAATGAAAGAAAATGCAGACAAGGAAACTCTAGCCATGGTATCAACAGACGGATCTCAATGGTAAGAGTAAAAAGCACTACCACCCGACCGTGTGGAACCTAAATGGCTCCCACCATGCTGAGAAAATAGTCCCAAGTCCTAAACAGGATAACAATTCAAAAATCAAAAGTAATCTTTAAGTCCAGGGAACCCTAAAAGCAATCTAACTCAAAGGTTCCAAGATAATTCAACACCTAACCTAGAGGCACACAAAGACATGTGGGAAATCTATACTACTAGTGGGCAAGTATCATCACATGAATCAATGCAAGGGTTACCTAGCTAGTCTTTTAATCCTCTAGCCCCCTAGTGACCCTATGCAACACTAGTATCCTTTCGTACTGACAAGGCATATTAACGAGTCAACTCTAAGGTTACTCGGCTAGTCCTTTAATCCTCTGGCCCCTTAGTGACTTTCTGTGGTACCAATTTCTTATTAATTCATTTTAAACCCATCTAATAAAATATTATCACTTATTAAACTACTTACAATGAGTTACCCTGGCAACCACTTTGGGTCCTAGCCCCCATTGCAAGCCACTTCCCAACTTAACATACATATTACCTACCATAGGCTTATAAAAGTATAAATCAAAGAATCATATAAAATTCACCTCAATCCTATACAAGTGACTGGAAAACATCAAAAGATAATTCACAATAACACATCAATTCTCTACGAGCAACTAGAAAACATTCCAAAAATACTGATCAAAGACACAAAATGGTTAAGTCAAATATGTCATAACATTCACCTCAGCTTCACACAAGAACACTGGAAAACAATAACGAACAATAAACACAGACTCATCATAGAGCATATCAACACATTACCATGTTCGAGTTTAAAAGATCAAGATCAATTCTTCATAACATCACAATCACATAACTCCCAAGCCTTTAGTAGACGGCCTAAACTGGTCAACACCCTAGTCAACCCAAACCCAAAACATAGACAACATACATAACAATGTTGTTTTCATAGTTTAGTTTGATTTTGAAAACATATTGTTGAGTTAAACGTAAAGTTTCAATTTCTAGTTTAATGTATGTTTCAAGAAAAAGATTATCAGTTTACCCTACAAGTCAACCCACTCATTTAATTGAATAAAATATAGAATTACCCCCATTATATAATAAGTCAATTTCCTAATATACTCAAAGGACAATTATTTATTCATTTATATTATTAAAATAATATCTATTGATCTTCCATTAAAACTTATTCTCAATTTTATTAAGGTAATATTAATTTAATAACATAAATCTAATTCACTAAGTATCCCTGTATATTAATGAAATCTAAATAGATTTCATTTAATTAAATTAATTAATGATTGTAGAAAATATTAATCTTAATCTTTTATTAAATAAATAATAATAATAATATTTAATTTTTGAGATCCCATCTTATTTGGTCTCTTAAGGTAAGTCAGAAATTTGACAATCTGCTCTGCGGTTCTTGGGCTTTATACCATACTCAAGTGTATAGCTTTCTTATCTTATCTCATCTTATATATTTTTAGACTTACTTGTGGTTTTCTAGGTTTTTAGAAAGTCTGGAATTCATATAGGATTATCTCCTTGGGCGTAGGTAACTAATAAATTGATTTGACTCTTCATATAAATTGTTTTGGCCTCGGGTATGCTGAACTCCTTTATAGTTGATATCAGCCCTGCTGGGATTAAGGTTTTGTTTTAAGGTTCATGCTGATTACTCTCTATTGGAAATTTAGTAAGTATGTTTATTATCTAAAGGTTTTAAGATTATTTTAGATTCATAAGTATTATTTTGTTTATTTGTTAGATTGTATATCCCTCATTTGGTGCTAACCATTCTAACATATCTATGCTCTTTAGTATGTCTGGTGGATTGATTGTGGTGGTTTTTAGGACTAAGCAAGAAAAGACATTCAGTCAGAATCTTCTCAGGGCAATTTATCTTATCATTTTGTATAAAATCATTGTAAAGGACCTATTGTATTTTAAATTTTTCTCGGATGTACTCTCCAAAAAGCATTTGAAACTCTTATCGGGGGTATGCCCCTTTGATATTCTGTATTTTTAGGACAATTGTCCCAAACAAGACTGGAGGTTTTCTTCCCCGTTCTTTCCTACCAGTGCTCGTTTGAACGGAGGACATGTAAAATATTTTCTAATTAATAAAATATATTATAAAGGCTTCGGTCATTTACCAATCAAAAAATAAATAAAATTATAATAAATATTAAATATTAAATAAAATTAAATATTATTTTTATTTTTATAAGCTATTTATAACAATTAAAATAAATTATATTATAAATTTATTATTTAAAAAAATTAAAAAATATGAAGGCGTTTATTTTAAAGGCCCCGAGCCTTGCCTATGGCCTCCCTATGGCTGCCGTAGGGCTTGCGGCCATGGTAGTACCATGTGCTGTCGTTGCCGCAATCCTGCATCAATGACATGTTGCCATATTAAGGGGAAAGGGGGAGGTGGGGTAACCCCCTCCCTTAAAACATTTTTCTGTATTTTTTTATAAAAATTATATTACAAAAACATAATCGACCAACCCCCCCCCCCCCCCCACCCTAAAAAATAATAATTTTAATATATATATTTTTAACAAAAAGTTCCAGCCTTAATCTAATAGAGGAATTACGACCAACTAGTTGAATTCTCAATTGAAATTTTCAATTTTAATACCAAACCCTTCCCTGTTCAATTTCTACTTTTAAATCTATTGAAGAAGGATTATATTGATCTTTTAATCTTCCCGTATACAGAAGATTTAACATGTATACAAGAAATTCACAATACTAAAACATTCATCACAAGAATTATTCAACAATCATGACGAAGACAGGAAAAGAAAGAGCATAATAAATTGTGAGAATAATCACAAGCATCTACCTGGACTTTGATGCTCATCGCTACGCCCAAAAAGATTGTGAGAGAAATTTATCCTCTCAAAATCTTCTCTTTTCCGAAATTCTTTTCTCTTCCAAAATTTGTGGTCCTTCCCCAAAACTTTAGTCCCTTGAAAATGAACCCATCAATTGGTGATAACGAGTTCTCTCCTAAAATCGGGACACTAATTGTGCGATCACCCGGGAGAACTCTTTGCTCACCAAACTTTAACTTTTTATTATCTTTTCTTTATCTTTTTCATGCATGTTTAATGAATTATAAAATATCTTTATTTAATTCACTTGACTTCCTTTTTTAAATTAATTTATTAAATTTTAAACTCATGCACACTTTATGCAATCTTTAAACTTTTAATAAATTAATATCTTATCCACTTTTTAATTTATTTGTTATGTTTTAATCTCATGCATACTTTATGCAATTTAAAAAATCTTAATGAATTAATATATTTTCATGCTTTACTTTATTTTCAAAACGTTAATTGATAAAATATTTATTAACTTAAATAATAATAGTATTTAGCATTTATTTAAAAATAAACTCTAAATATATTATTATGAAAATAAATAAATATTATCACGTTCTAAAATTAAACTTATAACTTTTATCTTTAAATTTTTTTTTTAATTTAATTAATTTTCTAATTAATTAAAAATAATTAAACATTAAAATATCAATAATAATTTTCCATTAAATTAAATCATTAATATAATTATTTAATTTGACTTAATTAATAGAAAAATCACCAAAGACTTATAAAACAAAATACAAAAATCCATCATAGAAAAATGCATACAAGATCAAACTAAAGGGTTATAATCACGAATTAACGTCATTCGACGCATTCAGAAGGTAAACAACTTAGATACTTCTCCTAATTTTTTAGGAAAAATGGCTTAAAGGTTTAGGATTTGGACTTAAGAATTTATCTCCCCTCTCTTACCATTGAGATAATGTGATAGGGTACGCTCATCCTAGCAATTCAAGAAAGTCGATACCCAATACCTACAATTTGCATAAAATCCATGCATGTACAAACACAATATTCTAAACTAAACAGGCAATGACAAAAAGTGGTGCATCGTGTAGATCCCAAATAGTAGGTGACTACGATTCTCTTCCTTAACCACATCAGAAACACTATACATAAAGAAAACACACACACACCATACACATGCTGTATGGGATAAGTATCCATAAGAAAACACATATGATAATCCATCTAACTAATCATCATCAATAACTGAAATCACTATAATAATCATTATGCATACATGAAGTATAGAGTACCAAGTAATCTCATCATAAAATCAACTAAATATGAAACAATCTCTGATAATCTCAAAATAATACTACTAATCATCAAGCATAAAACTGGCTTGAAAGAGTTTGGCAATGATAACAAAATGCAAACTAGGGGCAGGCACTACATCCAAAACCATATGAGAAAGGGGAACCTCCAAGCAAGAGACGAGCAAGGAGAACACATCCCCCTGTTGAAACACCAATAGGCAAAGTGGACATGACATCACAAGGACCAAGAAAAGGAGCTCTGGTGACACCATCAACAACAAGAGGAACTTGAACCGCGCCAGAAGTAACTGGAACCATTACAACTGGTTCTTGAATCACATGATCTTCTACATAATATTGTGAGTTATTAAGAATGATTTTAAGATCATACTTGCAATATGTTAGTATACATTATTTAGAGGCAAGCAATTCTTTGCAAACACTCCACAAAATCACATTCATTGCTTGTTGATTTTAGGGCATACTTATATAATGCTATATATTAAATATTTTCTATTGAAATCAGCTATCATAAAAAGATAATAAAAGACAAATAGATTTAGAAGAAAACATTTAAAGTAGACCTTGTGCAATTGAGGACATTTCCAATATTAGGTAGACCTATAAGAGAGCAAATTGAGTGTGCTTCAGAAGAAGGAAATTTGTGCTACATGAATGAAGTTGCACCACATTGAAAGGACCTTATAAAAGCAATGTTAAGCAATGTTAAGGTGTGGTGAATCCCTTGGGAGATGTGTAGATATGTAAATACAACACAATATCTCATCATGTGTCAAGACATGAGATATAACACATGGTGAATGATACCACAAGGAAAATATATGAAGAACATGTTAAAAATAAATAAAATTATTCTTCTTTGTTAGAAATATATTTTACTATGTTAATCACACACGTACACTATTTAGCATAGGTCATGTAGTTTTCTCTTTTGCCCCTCTCATGGAGATTATGTTTGAAATTCTTGTGAGTTGTCAAATTGATACTGCTTTTGTTCAAGTATTTCATAGATAGTGTTGCATTTCTATTTCCATTTTATATCACTATAGATAAGAATCCCAACATCATGATTATTTCTCCATGCAAGAAGTCATGGATTCAACATACATTTTGTGTGGAGCATTAGTTTATTGAGGACTTCACATGAAAACTAATGTTGCACACAAAATGTATGTTGAATCCATGGCTTCCTGCATGGAGAAATAGTCATGACATTGAGCTTCTTATCTATAGAAATATAAAAAGGAAATGGAAATGAAACACTCTCTGTAAAATGCTTGAGTAGAAGCAGTATCAATCAAACAACTTAGAAGAATGTCAAACACAATCTCTATGAGAGGGACCAAAGAGGAAATTGCATGACTTATGCTAAATAGCATACGCATATGATCAACATAGTAAAATATATTTCCAACAAATAAGAACTTTTTTTTAATATATCAGTAGGCCGTCACAATTACAATGGATGTTCTGACGGAACACTTTAGACCAACATCATTGTCGTCACACATCCTTCGCACTTGCGACATCTAAATCTGATGGATAGTCATCGCACTTACAACACTACTGTCACATTTTGTCACACTTGCGATGGATATTCCTACGAATTATTATTTGCCTTAGAGCACAGGCGTTGTTATTGCAACGACATAGTGAATTGTAAGATGTTGTAATTATGACGACTACCTGTCGCAAGTACGGCAATGTCATGATGACCTCTTGGCCTCGCCTTCTATCAAATTTTGATGACTTCTAGCATCACAATTATAATGGAGGATCTTGCCATCACAATTTATGACGGAAGAAGTCTAATGCCCATTAGACGGGAGCCAATTCTTGGTTCTGTCGCTTGGGCGATGGTCGATCATCAAGCCGTCGCAATTCGGGTCCAAATGTAGTAGTGAGGAGCATCCTAGGTGTAAGGAAAATCTTGCATCACCCAAAAATATTTTTCTTTTCAGCCTTTTCTATTTTCATTAGGACTAGTAGATAGGGGGCTTACTATTTTTGGGAGATTACTATTTTTAGTAAGTTTGTCATACGAGCCCGAAATGTTCTCATTTTCTAGATGAAGGTTCATTTCAGAATTATAAGCCTACCATAAAAATCTCATTGCTCTAGCTTGAGTATCATAAAAGTTATTTCAGATTTTCAATGGAAATTTTTGGAGAAAAATCTTTGAACTTAGTTTTGAAGGCCTTAGAGGCCTCGAACGAGGTCTCAAAAATTGACAGATGGATGCATTTGCATAGATCCAAGCCTATAGATCAGGAGTTGGCGTTTCCAAAAAGTGGTTATAATAGCCAATCAAAACAACAGTTTGAGAGTTATGGCCTTCCAAAGTTGGGCTACCTGAAATTTCTAAAATAAATATGAAATATGTATTTGGCTAACTCCTTATGTATTGTTAGGGTCTGTCGACCTTAGGTATTAAGTTTGAGTGTCTAGAACCTTTCTGAGCAGCATAAAATTGCCTATTTAAGAAAGGCCCAAACATTGTCTAGGACAACTCTGGGTGATAGTTCGCAACATTGTCTTGTAGATTACTGTAATGAAGGCACCCATGTGGGTTAGCATATTGTAATTATGAATTTTGTAATTCCACATTTGGGCGATAATAAGAAGCCCCTATTTTGTTCTCACAATTGTTGTTGTTTCTTTGTTTCTATTATGTGCTTATGGTATTAAGGGGAGCACCCTTCATCAATTTGTCTATGAGTATTTATGCAAGTAAAGGGAAGGTAAATTAGAAGTTGCAGGTGGTATACGTTGTCTAGGACAAAAGGTTTATGAATGATTTTTAGTGAAACTAAGCCCAATTAGCCTCCCTAAATCAAGAACAATAGTTGGTATCAATTAGAGAAATTTTGAACTATTATGTGTATAATATTTTGTATACTTCAGCATTGAACAACATACATCTAATCTTGTTTAGAATAATGTTTTATTTATCTTAGGCAATAAAAAATTTATTATTCAATGTCAATGTGCTAAATGTTTGATATAATCCCTCTCAAGAATCATAAGAAGAAGCGTGCTCTTTTCCCACCAACATAGGTCATTACTTTGTTGGCAATGATAATCATAGAGACAAATAAGAGACTACTAATACATGTGATCAGTGATAAAGAGAAAATTGTGTTGGTTGCATCTGGCAA